>VWZD01007672.1:0-74386 GCA_013396695.1 Sakesphorus luctuosus | reverse complement strand
AGTTATATCTATATCTACATATATATATATATATATATATATATATATATCAGTTAAGAACAGTTATCCTTCTTGTATCTATTTTCTGCTTAAAGTTCCTTTTCTTAAATTTGATAAAGAGTGGTGTGATTATTGTGGAGGAAACCCCCTCCTTCGCTTGTGGGTAAACATTTTGGGTTTTCCCCTCAAACCTAGACAGGGAGAAAAAGAAATCACTTGAACTTGAATTGCTTTGTAGTAATTCTTTTCAAAGATCTACAGTAGCAACCCTGCAGTCTAAGCAAACTGTTTCTTTAGCTGTCCACAGACACTCCCAGCTAGCCTGTACACAGGCTTCTTGGGTTTACAGCTGTGTGTACAGCACACGAGAAGAGAACAGCATAGGCATAGCCTGTGTCTATGCCCATGCCTATGTATAGCCTATAGCCTAAGTCTATAGATACAGACTGCCTGAGAAGTTGTTCGTACTCTGGATACAGAAAGGATTTTACCACTATAAGGACACAGAGAAAATCAGTGGTGCAAGTCATAGCCAACTGCACTGTCTCTCAAAGCCATGAAATTTTCCTAAGGAAGTTCATATGTCTCACTACCTTGAGACATAGGAAATTAAATGGTCTTCATTTCAAATGAGGCCAAAAGAAGAGGAAGCCACTGTGAATCTGCTGTGGAAGGAGAACATCAGTTGCCATGAGAAGACAACTCAACTCTTTGACCTTTTTGCCTTGTGATTTCCAGTCATCCTTTTTAGAGGTGAGCTGTAGGATATTTTATTGGTCTCTTCCAACCTGGTGGTCAACTCTGCAATATCAGATGTATTGCTGTAGTTCCATCTCAGGGACACCATCGACCCCTGTAGCTATGTCAGTAGGCAATTAATTGAAATCTTTGCAGAGTCTTCTGTTGTTGATTCAGGTTGTGTTTAAATATCCCTGATGCTGAACAAAATGTGTGTCTCTGCTCCAGTAAGACTGGGCTGGCAAAATGGGAATGTTTTTAAGATTCAGAACTTGCAGTTTTCCTTAATGAAAATGAAGAGGGTAACAAAGACTGCAGTTTTGACATCCAAATTCAGATTGTGCTAATTTGATTCTTCTCTGATGTCACTGACTCACTTTAAAGATCCATTTTCAAGATAAGCTATTAAAATTATAGAGATCATAACATTCTGAATGAGCTTCCCTTTTATTGATTCACTTTAGAACTATAAAGGAGAGGCTGTACCAGATTTTTAATGTGGATATGGGCCAGTCGGTGCAAATGTAGTCATGTTAGTGAGTCAAAATGGCCATTGGCTTGTAATTGTTGGTGTATATGCTGGAGCCCTGGGAGCTGCGGCTTGACAAGTTACTTTCAGTAATGTGGGCAAGTTAGTGTATTGATTTTCTTCTGACAGCAAAGCTTGCTTCTGACTGTAATCTTTCTTCTCTGTCAAACAGATACAGCTTTAACACATTTGCGATTCAGGTTTAATGAAGTCTCATTTGTCCAGTTTACTACATGTTAACATATTAGCCAATTAAGACCATTTTTTCTGGTTTGGCCTTAGCATCCAAAGGGAAGTTTCTAAGGTTTCTAAGGAGATTATGAGTGCAAAATTATGTCACCTTGGAAAATTGCAGATTGTTTTCAGCAAGAGTAGCACAACATGCTAGCTGTTGTACCCTGAGCAGACAAACCTTCAAAGCACCACCAAAAGTAAATAGTTGTGAGCAGAGGAAAGACTTCATTCTTCAGTGCTCCCACTAGTGTGTGTAGTAGAGGGAATGAAAGGAAGATGGAAGAAAAAACGTATTTGGGGATTGCTGAAAAATATTGGTCTTAAAAAGCACTATTCTTAAACCCCACTATAAATAGAGGAAAAAGGAAGTTTTAGAGAGGAATGCATGTTGATGTCTTTGTTATCTTTGCCAGCAGACATTAATGGGAAAACTGTCAGTCTTTTGTATTCTGATAAATTCATGAAGAACAATCCAACCAATATGTCAGCTCTTAATAATATGATACATCTTATGACAGACAAAATAATAGCATAATAAGATCTATGCCAAAGGAAAAAAAGCTGCTGCTTTAAAGAGAGGCTGCTTTGTTGTCTGAAGTTTTGGATGTGAGATTAATAGACATGGACACATCTCTGTGATAGTTTTCATGTAATATGTGCACATACCAAAAAAAAGAAGCTAAAACATCTCTTTATTGTTGGTAATAGATGTCACTGAGTGCATTTTAAGAATTTTCATTATATCAAACAAATGTCCAAAGATTAATATACTCTAATTTTTCCTTCCTTTCACTGAATAGCTCATAGCACATTTATGAAAGCATACAGTAAAAGTGGCATAAATCATGTTGTACATTATTCTACTTGTCTATGGTGCCTCCCAGCACAGATCTATACTCCTTTCCCTGTGTTGGTCTACCTATAAACATAGTTTCTAGATAACTTCTTCTGGTAAAGGTATGGTGCATATGAATTAATAGAAACAAGAAGCATTTTCTGAAACCAGAAAAGCGACTTTGAACTGAATATGCAAGCTGAGATATGGGAATGAGGAGTTGCTGTGGCAGTCTGAAAATGCACAGGTTTTGTATTGCAGGAGCGAAAAGAGAGATCAGGCAGTGGCCCACAGCTACCTGTGAAATCACAGATGAATTTTAAAAACCCTGATACCATATCCAAAACTTAAATTGAAGTAAATTACTTCCTCAGTATAAATTAAATAAAAAGACTTTCCTTGTGTCAGTTGACTTGGAGGATAGAATCACAAGATTTCTTTTATTCACAAGTTTTCCAGAATTTAAGAGTAGGCATTGGGAAACTCATTGCCCTTCATAGTGTCTTGGTTTACCCATTCTGGAAGAAGATTGGTTTACTTTTCAGAACACTGGATTATTATAAGAAGGATAGATATCTTCCAGGTTGTTCTTGTCTTCTTAGGCTGAGTTTCTAAGGAAGAAAATGAAAAGTCATGGCAATTATAAGAATATAACATAAGAAATTCTTCAATTAGAAAAACAAAGAGCAAGGTAATTGTTTTGGCACTGTTTTTAAAAACTACTGCTCTGCTTTTAGTTTCCTGCAGTTCTGTTTCTTCAGTATGTGAAAAATACCTTATTCTAAAAGTCTATCCTCATTCACAGGGCAATTGACTTCAATGAGACCAGACCTGACTTGAAGACTTAATTCACTGTGATTTTGTATGGCAAACCTCACTCTTGCTTACTCAGTCATTCTAACCCATGTTTTTTATCCATTTTACCATCAGTACTTGTCTCTAAACAGCATAGGCACGGGAAAAAAAAAGGTAGGTAGGTTTCTGAAATTCCTTTTTCCTCCTTTTGTCTTTTTCTTTACAAAACCAGTGTTTTAACTAAATATCCCTTTAGACACTTATTAGCTGTTCCAACCTGATAAAAGGCAGCCTAAATAGGAAATACCCTTGGAACATTTAGATAGCATTAAAGTACATTGAAGTATGTATGACCTAAGCCTACTCTAACCAATTGCTCACATCTCTCTTTATATTCTTGCTTTTCATTATATGTGACAAGATTTATAGACTCTGTCTGCTGCCATTAGGCTCTGGAGCATTGTTCTACCAGCTATAAAACAAACAGCATGTTGATGATTTTTATCTTTTCTTTTTTTTTCTTTTTATCCTTACCTTCTATTTTTTTGTGGTTCAATATCCTACAAAGAAAATCAAACCAGTATCAGTACGGTCTCACTCAGCAACCACCACCTCAAATTCAGGGAAAACGCAATGCACTTAGTTGTGATTTATATCTGCTCATTTCCATCTACTGTATTTTTTCTTGAAAAGAAATGCCTTTCTAAAACACAGTTGCCTTACATATTATGCAGTAAATTAATTTTTTGCTTTATTATTTGGGAGAGTTACAGTCCTTTATCACATGTTTAGCTTGTGGGTTTTTTTTATTTTAGCAAATATAGGCAAATATTTCTGGTTATTCATAACACTCTTCCTGGCTGTTTTTTGTCTGGTACTTTTGTAAGGTGTTTCCTACTCTTTCAAAGTCCAAACTCAGTAATTTTGAAAGAAGTAATGCACATACTCACACCTGTGAAATATCAACAGGTAATATCTGGTTCTATGACTATGCTGTCATCATAACTATATCACAATATAGATAGTATGTTGGAGGGCAAAGAAAGAAAAAAAATCAGTATCCTCCAACTCTTTAGCTACCATTACCAAAGGAAGATTTGGCATATCAAGAAGATTTTGAAAGTGAAAATGTCTCTACAATCTGTGGGTGAACTTTGGGCCCTAAGTATTCTGCTTGTCTTTTTCTTGAGTCAGTGAGAAGATGAAGTGGAAGATTCAAGTTGTTAAAAGTTGGACAAGAAAACCCAATTATGGGGTAAGAGTCTTTCAACAGGAAAGGCAACTCAATCAGAGGAGATGACTCAGCTCTTTGACCAAGTTATTGCCTGTAACAAAATGAAGTCAGTTCTTAATGTAGAGGTAATAGAGCAACCAAAATTCAGATTTTTTTCCAAGGGTTGTGAAAAGAAATCCCAAGATTTGTTTGCTGAGATAACAAACAGATTTTTATTTCTGGTGTATGATGATTGTGGGGCGATTTGTGTTTTTTCTAAAGAAATCTTTATTTACATCCTTTTAAGAAATGCAAAAATCATGTTTAGGTATTTGACACAAAATACACATTTTTCTCCCTGTTTCTTCAAATTTCATCATCAAGTGTCCAGCAGTCACTCCTGAATGGTACTAATGGTCTAGCTGAAGTCTACTTTAGTTAAAAACAAAAGATGTCATTAAAATACTTTCAATGATGGGGCTGTCTGGTTTGGGAACAAGTTTGGCTCCAAGTATGTATACAAATGCTTTCAAAAGTCAGAGTATTTGGGCTTGAAATTTCATCTACCAGAGAATAAAGGAGAGCATAGTGAGTTGTTATGACTGCGATAAAGAAGTATAACCACTCTACTGTGTACAGAACATTAGCACGCTGCACAAATAGTATCCTCCAGTTGATATATAAATAGTTTTTTATACTCATTTTTTGGTCTACAGAGTTGCCTCTGACACAATTATATCCTATGAATTTGTTTACTGTGGGTAGGTCTTTCGATAGTTAAGCAGCTTCTATGTGTAGGTGGCAGTGAAGTGTTTCTGTTTCTGAAATAAAATCCGATGAGAGAATCAGTTAATTAAATGTATAGCCTGTAAGTCTCTAGTGCCCTGCCTTTGATTCTTGTTCCATGGTTTCCAACATAATTTACAAAACCAAAAGTTTTTATTCTTAAAATCTCTTGGTTTTCAGTAATAGGTTTTTCCTACTTTCACTTTCAAACCAATTATTATCTTAGCTGAGAGATACTTTTCCAATTATTTCAAGTTGTTGTATGCTTTCCATATCTCTCAAAACTGCTCAGTCCACATATATAAATTCTTCCCTAATGCTGAAACCCTCTGATTAACTTTCTAATGAGCATCCTTCTGATGTTCCAGATTCACTTGAGAAGGTATCAGCCCGACAACTTGTTTAGATCTTTCTACAGATCTTTCTACACTACTGAAAACATTTCTAAAGAAATCTTCCTTACAGTTTCATGGAAATTCAAGTTTTGCATAAATGATGCAGGTTTCACTCCTTGAATGTTGCCCACCTGTATTTTAGGCTGTATTCCTTACTGGTTTGATTAGTAGTACAGATATTGAGTTCTTTCATAATAACTTGAACAATCTACTTGTTGCAGAAAGGATGAGGACCTTGCTCTGCTCTTTAAAGACAACTCAACTTTTGCAGGTATATTCTTTTGCATTGAAAGGGCAGAACAACAGACAAAAAACTCAGAGGTGGGGAATTCTGTGCAGTTGAAAATGAAACATTCAGTGCCTTCTTTTCTGACAACTATTTCTGTCCATGTGGTTATGGCAATAGTACTGATACTTCAAAAGCTACTGAAATGCTGATCTCAAAAAAAGCTTTTAGATGTGTATTGGTTATGTCTTTCTTTCTCAAAGTAGTACTGATAAACTGAATATAGAAAAAGGTAAATGGATTAGGATTAAAGGTAAAGAAGACAAGAAATTTTAGCATATATTCCAAATAATAGTTTTCCTGAGTGGAAAAGCTAGTCTTGGGGAGGGCTGAGCAGGAACAGAAAGAGGTTAAATTAGACAGCTTTCAAAAGTCCCATGCTCCAATTTTGCATATGTAGACTTTAAAATCCTCCCTTTGAAGATCCAATGTACTACTTAAGTTCTAAGTGGACTGTTGACGCTACATATATTTTTACACCTGCTTATGGTAGACATTTTTTACAATGAGAGTGGTGAAACACAAGAACAGGTTTCCCAGAGAGTTGGTAGTTGTCCCATCCCTGGAAACATTCAGGTTGGATGGGACTCTGAGCAGCCTGGTCTAGTTGAAGATGTCTCTGCTTACTGGAGGGGGAGAGTTCTACTCGACACCTTTAAAGGTCTCTTCTAACCCAAACCATTTTATAGTTCTATGATTCTGTGGTATTATTTTTCGTATACATGCAATGATACCATAGTTTAATATGAATATTTTTGTATGAGTAAACAACATTCCAAGTCTTTTTTTTTTTTGCCTAGACTAAAAAAATAAAATTCTTTATTTCTACATTTCAGATTTCACATCATTCTTATGAAGCTATGACATTTTGTTATCCTTTATATTTCATTAGTTCTAGATGTAGACACAAAAGAAGTAAAGGAATCCAACCCTTTCACTACTTAAAACTAGTTGCTTATTGCTACAGGTCTTTTGTGTACTTTACATGGGTGACAGTTGTAGTGTCTTAAAGCAAATTTTGGAAGGGAATACATGCTTATACCTGCCTTAGAAAATCTGCAAAGGAACCCACAAATAGATTAGTGCAACCAACGAAGTAGCCAGGTGGGAGTTTAATGGGCCATTAAAATAAACCTCTAGGCCCAAAACCCAGCTACAAGGAACAGATGCAAGGTTCAGTGATTCACAAATGATAAGCACAATACCATTTAGCAACCACATTAAATATACATAAGGTTGTTCCTCTGGCAAAAGCTCCCAACAGACTATTCTAGTTTCTTATGGGAGACAGGAATGATACCAAAGCAGAAGGATAAAAAAAGGGCTTTGTTTCATTTGTTGACATGTTTACATCTTTGTGATTAAAATGAGTTTTTCTGTTCAGGTCCAAGGCTATGGAGTTGAGTGTGCAATAAAGAGAGACATCTAAAAAGGCAACAAAAAGGCTCCTCAACTTCTGTTTTCTTGACTCAGGAAAAATAAAATTTTATGATGAATATAGCCAGATGAAGTTTACAAATACAAGAAAACCAGAAGAGCCAGGTCCACTACTTTTGGACAGATAGGAAAGGAAGAGGTTTTGGAGCAATCTGCTAGTTTCTGTACATGTTTTAGATTTCCCTTCACAGTTCTACCACAACTCAGTATCCCTGTCGTTCTCATGTTTGGACACAGTATACCAAATTTGATATTGTCTTTAGACAATAGAATCAGCAGCTGGAACATAGAATGTGATTCTCACAAAGTCATAGAATATTTTGGGCTGGAAAGGACCATCAAGGATTGTCTAACCCCCTGCCATGGGCAGGCACATATTCAGACAGTTCAGGCTGATCAAAGCCATGTCCGAGACTATATCCTGATTACAGTCTCCTGGGAAATATGGTATGTATGTAACCTCACATAAACTGTGCTTACACTGTGTCAGAGTAATTTGTTCCTGACTGCAAGTGACTAAGTTGATCTGGTGAAATTATGTTAAGATGGCAGAGAAGAACTTCTAATGGTTGTTACACCTCTGTTTAACCAGCTAACTTAAAATAAAGCAGAAATGTCTCATCTTCATTTCTATTTTAACCAAGTTTATCTAGAAGAAGATCACACAGCTTTTCCCCTTTTTAGTGACTCCACTGGAATATCCCTAGCCTATGCTTTAGGTGTGCCAGCTTTTAAATATTTATGCAAATAATACCAGCTGAATTATGCTTTGTATTATGAAAGGCATAATAGCTTGTACTCATTACCATAAACAAATGCATAAAACTCCTTAGGTTAAAAAAAGTTCTTCTTGATGATAAATAGGTTTTGAAAATCTGTTCGAAAGCCACATAGATCCATTTCAATACTGAAATTTTAAATGGGCATTTCATCTACCATGTATAATTGAAATAATATAAAAGGTAAAAAGAAACTTTAAATGTAAAGAGGTCTGTGAAAAATTTCACAAGAATCATAGGAACACAATAATATGAGGCATGCACAAGGATGCTACTGAACCAAAATAAATGTTGTTCAGACATGGTGAGGGAATATGTCTAATGTTCACATTTAATTCATTTTATTTGTTTTGTTAGTTTAATCATGGAGACGAATAAGGATGGGAGGAGAAGTAATACTGAAAATCTGCAGGTGACATAAATCACAATATATTTAAAAACAAAATAATACTTCTGTGTAAAATGCAAAGGGTACAAAAGCAATTACATAATATAAATTTTGAAATCTGTGCTATGGAATCATTTCCAGGCAGAATATTTCAAAATTTGTGAAGGTTAGCTTTCTTATTTCTCTGCTCATGCACACAAATCTTCACACTCTAGATCAGATCTCATGAGTGATCCAGGCAACCAAATTAAGAACCTAAGCACAAGTTACAGTCCTCAATTCTCCCTTTCAACTGGTGCATCAAATTGGAGTGAAAAATAATGTTTCCATACCTCTTTTCTTTTGGCATATTTTCTAGGGACCTGTGATTTGCATCTGTTTTTTTCAAAGCTACCAGTTCTGAGAATACCAGTTTTGACAGAGTTGAAGGGTTTTCTGTCACTGAAGTTATGTGTATGAACAGCCAGCACCTCTAAACTAATTGGTCCTTTAATTGTTGTGTAATCTGATGAGAAGCTTGTAGTACAGCTAATCTTGAAGGATCAGGTGTGTTAGAATATACAGCTATACTTTTGTATTTTGCAAGCATTAGATACATTTCTTAGGGCAGATTTTGCATTGTCTGATCTGCTTTTTCTTTTACAGACTATATTATTTTCATTTTTCCTTTTTAACATGATGTAGAAAATGCAGAAGACAATTCCTGCACATGCTAATAGCCTACCACTTGGAATGGGGTTGCACCTGAGTGATTAGCTGTCCCTTCTCCACATTTGTCACAGAATTACAGCATCACAGAACTTTGAGATTGGAAGGGAATTCTGGAGGTCACATAGTCCAACCTGCCTGCTCAAGCAGGGCCACCCAGAGCTGGTTATCCAGGACTGTGTCCATGTGGCTTTTGAATGCCTCCAAGGACAGAGATGCCAGAATCTCCCTGGGCAACCTGTGCCAGTGGTCAGTCACCCTCATGGTAAAAAAGTGTTTCCTGATGTTCAGAGGGAACTTACTGTGTTTCAGTTTGTGTCTTTGGCTTCTAATCCTGTCACTGGGCAGCACTGTAGAGCCTACCTCCTCAGCTACATCCTCTTTGCACCCTCCCTTCACCTCTTTACAGACATTGATAAGATGGCCCACCAGAACCTTCTCTTCTCCAGGCTGAACAGTCCCAGCTCTCTCAACCTTCCCTCACAGTCCCTGAAGCATCTTTGTGGCCCTTCACTGGACTGTCTTCCATACATCTGAGTCTCTCTTGTACTGTGGAGCCCAGAACTGGACAGAGGACTCTAGATGAGGCCTTACCAGTGCTGAGCAGAGGAAAAGGATCACTCCATCAATCTGCTGGTAGAAGTTTTTTCAGTTCATACCGGGATATCGTTATTCATCTTTGCCACCAAGGCATATCACTGGCTTATGCATAAGCTCATATCCACCAGGACCCCCACGTCCATTTCTGCCAAGCTGCTTTCCAGGTGGGGACCCCCCAACACATACTGGTTTGTAAAATGGTGTTGCACCATCGGGGCTGGTACTAGAGTTACTTACATCCTCAGGAACTGCTATCATAATTCTTTGGATGTTTGCTGCTGCTTCTTCCCATCATGTTGTTGGAAAAAATTCCCTGGGGCTCTAGCAGAAAGAAGAGTTACCTGCAGCTGAGAATTTTGAATACTTAGTCAGTAGAGCATTTCTTCAGTGTTTCCTTGGTGAGTAAGTCTGTCTTGTGGAGGCACAGACCTACACAAGCACCTTGCTGACTGCAAATCTTACTGAACAGCTCCATCAATCACATACATACCTTGATTGTAAGTAAAGGCCCAAAACATAAGCTAGACATAAATCCCTGTAGAGCTGATTGAAAATACCTCTGGATTTAGCCCTGTAGAATAAGTTACCACTGAAATCAGAGAAACTGAAGTGGCAGGTCCCCACCAGCTTTCAGTTTCGGTGGGTTTGGTGCGAGGCCAAAAGAGTATCTCAGTCCTGAACAAAACTGTAAAATCTATCTGCAAGAGTAAACACAGATTTTATCACTGTGATGGTAGCTGGAAATGCCTGGAGGTTTTTTATTTTAATGTTAGTATTGACTTGCCTTCCCTAAAATCCTTTGGAAATCTTTTAGAAAATCCTTTGTAAAAATGCTTTTGCTCTTTAGTGTTCCATGATATCTTTTCAGTAATCTTGCAGTGACCTTTCTCCCACTTAACTGGAGTATTTAAACTGCTCAGACTACCCATTGACTTGCTAAACAGGATTAGGGGAAGAAAAATAGCACTTAAACTTGTTTAGAGAAGTGAGATGTATTTCAGACAATTGGATAAGACTCAATCTATAACAGATATAGTCAGGCTTGTACTATTCAGTCTAAAGTTATGAACAGTGGTAAGTTTTCCTTAGAGTAATACCTCTCTCTGCTTTAAAGTGCTATCAGAGTTGAGGAAAGGAAGCATTCTCAGGGATTAACTGCTACAGTGCTACAAAATAGCTAAAATATAAAATTACTTTTTTCTGCAAGCAGACCTATATTTAAACTACTGTATTTTTGATGATTTTTGCAAACAAAAGTTGTGAGAAAAATGTCTACTTTTAAATAAAATCTAATCATTGTTTTTATTTCCTTACGAGCATTTCCAATTCCATATTCGATGAGATTCTTAATTTCACCTCTGGGTTTTTAAAGAAACATCCTAATTATCAAATATAAAATTGACTCGTAAGCAAACAAATTATCAAACAAGTAAATGTAAACACACACACAAAAAAGGAAGACTGTATAAAAGGTATGAGAACGGTATGAAAGGTATGAGATGTACTGTTAGTAACATCAACACCTAACTGCATAACTTCTAACTTGTCTCATGAGGAAAATGTAAAATGTTTCACTTTTAGTCTNACGCATATATACAGGAACTCCTGCAATATTTGGGATGTTTCTTAAGGCTTCTACTTTTGCATGAGCTTAGAATATGTTGTTTCCCCTAATCATTACTAAGAACAGTAACACTTATCTCTTAAAATTCCCTTTGGGTACACCATCTCTGTTTTACACTTTCATGCACAATGTGTAAGCAGGAAGAATGACACAAGACAAGAATTAAGTTGCTTTACTAAGCTGAATTTCCAGTTCATCTATTTATAGTAGCAGTGGGGCATAAGCTAAATAGCATTATGCAGGTTTATGCAAATTGTTTAGGATGAAAGGAGCACAGGTGATAAGGAAATAAATATAGCATTGAAGGCCACTGGGAATCTGCCTTAGTGTTGAGCAATGGTCTGACTAAAGCAATAGTAAACATACCACAACATAAAGTCTTTTTTTACTTTTATCACCCCGCAGTCATAAACTTAAAGAGGAGGGTAGCTCCATCTGGAGGATTTTAACTCAAAATAGATCCAGTAGCATATGTCCTGCTAATTTGACCTAATTAGTTGTTGCTAGTTGCAGGGCTTACATGAAGAATCTCATTACATAGATTAGAAATAAAACAGAGGCATTCTTGGCCCTTGGTGGAGATCAAGTGGAATACCAGTTTAATGTCTGATAAATGCTGCTTCTGGGTACCCTGGTCTTTGCAAGGGAGTGTTAGAGGAGGTGAATCTGTAGTAAGTATCTTCTGTGACTTAACCTTCTGTAACAAGCTTATCCTTCTATCTGAAAAGCAACTTAATATTTTTTTTTAAATTCCACTGGGTTTGGGGGTGGTTTCCTTGGGTTCATTAAAACAAAAACAAAACCAAACAAAAAAAAACCCACAAAGGACTGTATCTGTATTCTATTCAGTGATGAAGTATAAGTACTAATTGGCAGAGAACACTCTGGTAGTCTGCAGTATGCTATATTCTGAATCTGTTCTTAGCTTTATGGTTATCATCAGAAAACAATAAAATTAGTATAAAAGGGCAATTCTTCCAGTAAGAACAGACTACAAATATTTTAGTCTATTGTTGTTAAATTCATGTTGTCAATGTACTTTTCACTCTTTGACAAGAGGCTCTGCAAATGAAAATATGCAGGCTTTTAGAATACTTACTCAAGAGAAACTCCTAAATGAAACTAGTGTAGAGTTCTGCCCAAATCAGAAGTCCAGAAGGGAGCCTCAGGTCTGGCACTTGAAGAAGTTACAGAACTTCTAATGAGTGAACTGTGATGGGAAGTCATAGCAGAGCACACTCTGAATATTACCTAGAGTGCAAACTTGATATAATGAAAATAGGTGTGGGATTAAAAATATCTGAAGCAACTTACAGCCTTCATTGGAAAAAAAAGCTGTTTATGAAACTTTCCATTCATAAATATTAATGCCACGCTTTAGCATATGTGATTCAAGAATACGTGTGCAGTATAACCTAGAAGTAAGCAAAATAGGAGAAAAACAGATCGACTGAATATGAATTACTATTTAATGTATTTTTAAAATGTATATATCAGAAGTGTGGTTAGGAGGTAACTGTGTAATTCAGCTATAATTTTTGTCTTTATTTTTTCTTACAGCTTGTATTTTCCTTCCAAGGGATTCAAGGGATTACACTAACCAAAATGTTTGTCCTTATACATGCTTTGAAATACATCTAACTACATTTCATTAGGTGAACAAGAACAGAGCCATGCTCTTGCCTTAGAAAATGCAAATGTTAATACAAAGAGGAACAGAAGCCTTTCTTGGGAAATAAGCATGATTATAATATTGGGGCTAATATAACTGCAGTGAATCTTAAAACTTCCTTTGATTTCATGGAACAGGATTAGATTCATGTAATGTTGTTAAACACTGTCAGCACCCTGATGCTAGATAGTTGCAGAACTCCTACAATGAGAATGGAATGCATGATGTTGGCCTAAATTTTACTGAGTTCATTTTATAGTTAAAGGATTTTTAGGAATGCTTTAGTCAATCAGATCATCTGCATAACAGAAGTTTCAACCAAATCTGCTAATGGGTTTGGGAAATCTTCATTGTTATATTCTAAAGACAAGTACTGGGGGAGAAGTGAGAAGGGCTGGGTTTTCTAAAATTTTTCCTATATAATAGTCATTAGACAGCTCTAATTTTAGATGAAGAACAGATAAATCAGAGTTGATGCACTACTGATGGAGAAAATGAATGACTGGTCAAAAGCTGAAAGGATCCAGCTGACCTGCCCTAAATCCATGCTGGCTGAAGAGTGTGTTGCTTCCTTGCTAAAGAGATTCATTAGTATTAATATAGAAGTTCAGTAGGTCACAGAAGTCTCATGCTCTCATGGAAGACTTAGAATAGAAGAGAGAGGTAAAGGATTCAAATGCTCTTAATGTCCACACTATCTTCTCTGCAGAGGTCTGGAAAAAACCCCATCCCCATTCTCTGCTGTCAAATCAGCCACTTTAGGCATATTATTTTTCAGTCAAATCTCCTAGTTGTTTCAGCAAAAGACTTGTCTGGCATGTGACTTGACGTCAAGGCTTTAAAGTAATTTTCTTCTAATCTGATTTTTTTTCTCCAGTATGTTACAATATTAGATAGACGTCTATACAGATAGAAATTGTGATTAAAATAATCTGAGTGATAAGCACATGGTCCAGTGGAAACTGAATGAACAAAATTGCTGTTGTTAGACCTGAGCAGGTTTGTCACTGAGTGATTAGTATTATAACCTAAATTTACCCTTTAATGACTCATCACTGTTTTCTAAAACTGATTCTTGTATAAAGAAGCACAAAGGAAAAGATAAAACCAAGAAGTGATTTTGGAGAACAGTGCTGAGGTTAAACACTAATGTTTCCTAATGACTGAACTTGTAGGTTTTGTAAGACTCTCACTTACCTTCAGTGGGCAAAGTTTATTTGAGCTTTCTAGTAGAAATGCTCTCGTTAGGGCAATTCCAAGTTTCAGCTAAAGTTGTTTGACTGTGGAAGGGGTATGTATAAGAGCTATCTGTTTCATTTCCTTTCAGGAAATGTTAAGGAACAATCATTATGATGCTTATGAGACCTGTTCAGATAGTGTTCAGTAGCCTCACAGAAATCTAATCTACATTTCTTGAAATAAAATTATGAATGGTGTCATCATGTTGATTTCAAATGAAATCTGTGCATGGTTTGGAAAAATGTACTTTCATATTTTTCAAATATTTCCTAAAAAATCTCAAAAATATGGTGAATCTATTTCAGAGATCCATGAGAGGAGTAAAACACTGTTGAATTTTTATGCTTAAACTTGGCCATTCCTATCATTTCCTGCAGGACCTCTTCGGTCCTGTCCACATCACTGCTTTTCTCTCACTAGATACATTTCTGTGGTGGCATTAACAAGCTGTGCCTGCTAGAATGAGTCTGCAGAAATTTCTCAATAGCTTTTTGCAGAGTCCTTACTTTTACTGTCAGAGATGGTGAGAAGAAAAAAGATTTCTATCCCTGTCTCAGATGATAAAGCATGGCATTCTGCTACGGGTAGGTAACATGAAATATGGGTAAAAGATGAAAATCTTTGCAATCCTTACTCAGATAAAAATTACCACAAGAAAAAAGATTCTATTGATGCAAAGCTTTCATTATGCTTAATTCTAAAATTTTCATGAATCTTAAGAGCTCTACTTCTATTGAAAGTATTGCTTTTAAAGATGATCTCCAGCCAATGCATCGGGCAGTAAGTACTTAAAACACTTGGAGGTGGTGAGAAAAAAAATGTTAAGTACTGAGTTCAGTAAAGTAGAATAAGATGGACAGTGAAAAATAATTATTAAATGGAGAATCTACATGCACAAAGTAAAAAAAAAAAAACGTTCTGAAACTCTGAGTATCTCTTTAATTCAAGACTGTTACTGTGCTCCAGTAAAAGGTAGTGAGACTTCTGCTTAGTGTAACCTAGATCCATGTACTGCCTAACTCTCCATGAAGAATTGTTTTCCACTCCAGTGACTCAAACAACTAAGAGAGTTTGCCTCTTAAAAAAAAGACTGAAAAAAACAGATAGGTTTTGCAATGCAAAAGATGTTAAAGCTGGGCTCTAATCACTCTTTCCCATCAATACTTCATTTATTCCCAGACTAGTCTCTGATTACAAATGCAAGAGTGTGCAGCAAGAAGAGTGGATTTGAATCTGGCCAACATCCAGAACTTTGAGGGCATTAAATATCAAAATTAACCTCATATCTTCCTTAGAAATGAGGCAGAAGTGCATACAGACTCAAACTGTTGTTTATAGTTCAAAAAACCCCAATCAGGCTACTGTCATCTGCAGCAGATAAGATTGGTCAGAAAATACAGTACTGTGTCAAGTGCATTTCAGTAGTATTATAGCTGGTTATTTGCTTTAATAATGTATCTGTCTCAGACAAAGGGTCTGAGGTTTCCTCTTTATATTTGTGACATCACGGGCAAAAAATTAGGTTTTTCACTATGAAGAGTATGGCCAAGTATTTGCCCTGTGATGTGAAACAGTGTATTAAGGATTGAAGAGTTTCATTGCTGGCATTTCCACTGCTGGCATTTCCATGCTGCTACAGTGTCTAAGGAAGATGAAGCTTCAACAGTTCACTGCTTCCCCTTGACCTGATAAGAAAGGCGATGTATGTGCCTCATACACATTGGCTTTCTCTGCTGTATGTATGCACTCACTAAGCCAGTTTGTAAGAAGCATGAAAACAATCTAAACCAGTGGGTGCCTTGCAGGGAATTACCTTCCGTTTCCCCAGCAGCAAGCTGAGAGCAAGAAGAAATGATAACTGCTAGCGTGACAACTCTTTCAGTGGATAGTTCCTAGGGCTGGACAACAAGGTGCCACCTCTTATGCAGTGTGAGATGTGAAATATTAATTAATCCCTCAGCATATATGAGCTCAGAAGGAAACAGAGGACAGGTGAAAATGTAACAATGTGTGTTTGTCTAATATACATGTGACTGAAGTGAATTTATGCACGAAAGTGAACAAAGAGATTAATTTTATTAAGCTTTCCAAACACACTAGTGATACAGCAAAATAAAGGAAGCCTTCTTTGTTTGTCAGATTTAGTTTCATTTCAGGTGCACATTTCCTGTTTCTAGTACTCAGGCCAGCAAATTCAACCCCTTTACTTTCTTCCTGAAGGATGTTGCAAAAGTCTAAATATCAGCTATTTTTACAGTTCTGCAGTGTTTGATGGTCTAAATCACAGTCTAGGAAATCACCATGAGTTGCATCAGATGAATACAGAGTAAGTAGCACTCATTATCTCAAGTGTAGATATTTTGAAGCTCTAACACACAAATTCCAGCAATATTGATTCATTCCCTTTTCCTAATGAGTTCTGTTCAGGTTCAGAAGAATGACCACATAGTAGTCTGTAGGGCTAGGACTAATACAAAATACTAAAATACTAATATAAAAATACAGTACAGAAGTGAAGTACCACCATCATCCACAGCTATAACAAATCTTAAAGAATTCCTGCCTGCTGTTGATCTTAAGGCTATTCAGCTCAAATCTGGAACCAGAATCTGACATGACTGACACAAACCCCTATCTTCAACCTATCCAAGTAGGCTTCTGTTTTGATTTTGGAAAGTATCCCTGCACTACCTTTAAAAAGCTAAATATCCATAATCTTGGTCTTTTATTTGACGTATTCCTAGCCCTGAATCTTACAAATGATTGATCCAAAGCCCAAACGAGATGCAGTGGTTACAGAAAAACATACTGTAGTGTATTCTTTGGTGGCAGATTGGTAACAGTGGTATGTGGTCGCAGCACTATAGGCAGAACTAGAGGGTTTTTTCAAAACCAACACATCCAAGTTCTTGATGAGGCACCAAGTACAATTTTGTGTAGGATGATATTTAACTCCAGTCACAAGAGTATCCCTCCACAGCCACTGACAGATTTGTACTCCCAGACAGGCAGAAGTGCTCACAGAAATGGGTTTTCTTGAAAATTTTCTCATTCACTACATTTTTCCAACAGCTTCAGAGTCTAGGAGACAAAACCAGTAACATTATGTTTATTCATGCAGATAAGACTTTATTTCACCTGTATTTATAAATGTAAATATATTTTTATATATTTGTATATGTATGTATATTTACATGTACTTCTATGTCTTCATACGTAGATTTTGTGTATTTATACAAAAATACATATGCGAATGGCTATCAGGGCGGGCTGGCAGCACAGGGCTGGCAGCCAGCCGTCCAAGCTCGGTGTATCCGGAGGGCAGGAGGTTCCGGGCGCCGGGCAGGGGGGACGCGGGGGCTGCGCAGGGGCGGGCGGTCCCCCCGCCGCCCCCGAATCGCGGAGCCCCGGCGGGGACGTGTCCGGCTTCCCAAGAGAGCGGCGCGCAGGCGCCTCTCAATCCCCAGGCCCGGTGAGATGCTCTCGGACGTGGGAAGGGGATCGTCCTGCCTTTCCCTGCCACCTACTTTCTTTCCGGCCCGTCTGCCCCACTTTTCCTCCAGACTGCTGGCTGGGATTTGTAATTACTTTTTTTTTCCTTGTAGCTTTTTTTTTTTTTAATGCTGCTCACCCCACGGGAGCCCGTTTGCAACCCGCTTTCTGTAGCTCCCGCTCCTCCAAATAGCGTTATTTGAACGGAGACCAGCCTGTTGATTATCTCCTTCTCTAAGCTTCCACCCACCCTCTGCCCCCCCCTCCCCCCCCCCTCCCTTTGATTCCAAACCCTCGGATGGGGTTTTTGGGTNTTTTGGTGTCATTAGAAGATTAACATCCCTGGAGCACCAGGGGAGGAGGAGTAGGAGAAGGAGGAGGAGGGTGGAGGGGAGAGCGAGACAGCAGGCAGGAAGGTTGGCACATTAACACGAGTGAGACTCTCCTCCCGCAGTCCCAGCCACCCCCGGCTCCTTGGTGGCAGCGGAGGGGCCGTTTGCCGGCGCGGCGGGTTGCGGGTGCACCCGGGACCCGCGCCCGCGGAGTGGCGGAGGCTCTTGAGCGCAGCCCCCCTCTCTTTTATGAGCAGCGAGGCGGCGGAGCGGCAGCAGGGGACACCAGGAGGAGCATTTCTTCCCCGGGGTTTATGAATGGCACTGACATGGAGGAAATACCATTTCAGAAAGTCAAGACCAAGAGGAAGAAGTGCTGCCACTGCTGCTGCTCCCCGCCGGCTGCCGCGGCACCAGGAGCGGGAGCCGGGCTTGGGGACCCCCCTCCCTTGCTGCTGCTGGATGCCATTGCCTGCGAGGACGAGTTTGACTGCAAGGAACTGGAGGCTCTCTTTCAGAGCTACAACCTGAAGCTGGAGCAGACGTCCACCCTCAAGGCTCTGGCTGTCCTCATTGTGCTCACCGCCAGCCTGGCCCTACTGGAGCTGCTCTCCGGCCCCAGCCTGACCATCTCCAAAGGTTCGCACCCGGTGCACTGCATCATCTTCCTCTCCCTCTTCATCGTCACCAATGTCAAGTACCTGCAGGTTACTCAGCTGCAGCAGATCGTCAAGCTCACCTTGCTCTTCAGCTTCACCTTCTCCTTTCTCTGCTGCCCCTTCTCGCTCGGCGCCTACGGCATGGAGCCGCCCAGCGCCCCTGAGCAGGGCATGTGGCAGCTCATGCTGGTAACCTTCGTGTCCTATTCACTGCTGCCCGTCCGGACTCTGCTGGCCATCGTCTTCGGGCTGGTGGTGTCCGTCTCCCACCTCATCGTCACCGCCACCTCCGTCAGTGCCAAGCGGCAGCGGCTCTGGAGGACGGTGAGAGACCAGGCCGGGTCGGGCACTGCAGCATCGCACACCGGGCGGTGCCTGCTCGCCGTGGGGAGGGAGAGGGAGAGGCCCGGAGCGGCTGAGGAGTGCCCGGGGTGTCCCCGGAGGAGAAGGGGCGGGCGCGCACCTGTGCTGCAGGCGGCTGTGTCGGTAGTGCCCCAAAGTTTCCGGGAGGCAGGGGGGCGATAGGTCGGCTCTGGGGAGATGGAACCCCTCGGTTTTGTCCCTCCAAGGAAAACCAGGGAGAGGACAGCGGAGCCACCTCTGCCGTGCCCACGCATGGGGCAAGTTCAGAGCACAGCGTGCACAGTCAGTGCAATACAGCGAGTATCAGTAACACGGCTTGGCTCGGTACAAACTTGGCACAGACAATAAGCTGCGTGTGATAATAACACTCCCACGGAGTTGGCTCGTATCCTTGCTGTCTCGGGCGTGGACCCTTCGTGCCCACACACAGCCTGTCTACGGGGAGGCTCTGAAGGCACGATCTGAAATAGCTGGGACACTCAAAGAGGGAACCCCATGCTGCTCTACTAGCAAGTGGGGCATCCCCCCTTCAGCTTTCCCAGGGCGGCTGCTGCCCCCTCTCCACAGACATTACCTGCTGTGGCAGTGAACTTCCTAGCGGTTCCCTTTCCCCTCTGAATGAATCCAGCAAAACCTCCCTCTGCAGCAAGCATCTTTGGAAACGTGCTGCTGCACTCTCCCCTCCTCCCCCGAGGAGCTATTTATATCCCTGCAGGGCTTTCTCCGGCTCTCGCGGCCTGATGGGCAGCACTAGCGAGGGGGAGGAGGGAAACGCTGAGGCTGGCAGTTGGGGTTTAGTGCTGAAGGCTCTGTTATGTGGTGCCTCTGAACCACTGGGAAAGAGAAATTGAAAAAAATTTGCATCCTTCCTCCCATGCATTGATTATGTCTGCCCTAAGGGGAAGCACACAGGTACTGTGGTCCAGATTGGTGTTAAACGCCAATTTAATGCATAATTGAAGTACTTAGTACATTACTTTTGTAGAATCCTGGTATTATTCTCCATGACTGTGTTATGATGCTAGATCACACACAGCTGGCGTGGGCATGAACACTGACATAAGCAGGATTGTACACCTTTGTGCCCAGAACTGTGAATTCCTGCCTCCTGCTTCCATGCTCACACAGACACACACCCCTCAGTGTGAACATGTATGCACAGAACAGAGATACACAGGGACAATCACTGAGTTGGGTTACTGAGACAAACAGGATTATTCGTGGCTTCACACTGCTGAGCTGGTGGACAAAATAAATTGTATATTTTGAAAAGGAAGAGAGAGATAAGCTGAGCTTTATGATTTACCCAGATAATCTGATGGTCTATTTTTAAATACGTGATTTAGAGTTTCCATGAGAGGGAGAGCTGATGAAATGCCGGAACACTGAGAGGAACCTTTCTTAAAAGCATCCAAAATGATGCTAAAAACACTAGAATATTCTTTTTGAGTAGAGCTGAAGATAGCTCTTTTTACTGGAGTACCAATCAGTCCTTATGGGAGTCCAGGCTATCCTGGCTCCCTTGACACACAGGCAGATTTTTCTTGATGCCAAGGTGCAGCTCAGTGTGGCATCTGCTGTTCTAGATGAATAACATAAAGAAGCTGACAATAACGTCTGCTCACTAAATTATCTAACCAAGGTCGTGAATGTGAAACATTTTGAAGAGATAAAATCTGCTAACTCTCTCCCTTCACACTAGTGTAACTCAGTTATTCAACAGGCGAGAAGCTGGCTTAAAAATACACAGAAATAGTTGACTAACATCTGATGTAACATATGTATGTTTCTTCTTCATCGCCCTCTCCCCCCACCAAAGAAATTTCAGTGGTTTGTGTGCAGTCCCCAGAGCAGTATGCTTTGCTGATAACAGGAGGCAGAAACCAGCTCTGAGTCAAGAAAAGTAACTGGACTGTGAACTTATGTTGCACAGAAATGCACACTGATTTGTGGCATATTTGCAAGGAAAAAGTCTTACGATTTGAAGATGATCTTCTGTATGGAAGGGACTCTTCCTTTAAACAGAAGTTTTAGTCTTTTCCAAAGAACAATTTCACAATGATTGGAAATTTAAAGATACATAAAGGCCATATCATCTGAATTTTACTTGCTTGGCCTGGGAGTAGCTGAGCCTTTTTTGTAAAGGCTAGAATGGATGTTGCCTTGCAGTCGGGATCTGCTTTCCAGGCACTGGATATTATCATGACTACTCCAGGGCTTATAGACACAGCCTGCAGTTGGCCTGTCAGGAAAGTAAGACTGCTCTATGAAGAGCTGCAATAGTGTGAAAGGGCTCTGTTCTTTCTCCCAACCCCTTGCTCTGTAGGCCCAGGCAAGTGGATGAATTAAAATTTTTAAATAAAAATCTACAGTGTCCAGAAATGCACCAATCACTGAGACCACTGCTCTCTTTAAAAAGCCCTAGCATTTTTCTGTGATTTAGGCAACTTGGGAACTAACTTGTGAACCAATTTAATTTTTGTTTAGCCTGAGCTTTAGGAAAGCACAGATCTAGTAACTTCCACAGAAAATAAATTGGAAGGTTAAATTGTCAGCAAGACCAAGCACTTCATGTTTCAAGTTCAACCCATTAAAGAACAGGCATAACCAAGTTAAGAGATTTGTTCTGAAATGAGCTTTTGGATGCCCATCTTTTTCACAATATCTGAGGAATCCCCATTTGAAAGTCTTTGAATGCCAAAAGCCTGACTAACTAATAGTGCTGAACCACACCCTGAAAGGGTCTCATATCATGCTTAGAACTTGCATCCATATAAATATATAAGCTCTTTACATAGTAAAATCAGTGCTTTTTGTGGTAGAAGTTTGCCAAAAGGTCTATAGAATAAAACACATTTAATTTGCAAGTGATACTTTTCCAACAACGCAGTTATCTGTGGGTGGTCTGTGGAGATCATGTCATGTCATGTCATGTCATGTCATGTCATGTCATGTTATGTCATGTCATGTCAGAGTTGAGACATAGGTATGTGTAAATGCAAAAGGAAAGGAGGAAAGCAAGTAAAGAGAGGTAACGAGAGTCAGGGAAGTAATGCTACAGAACTTGAGCTTCACTTTTCCACTCACTAGCTATTTTTTGATCAAATGTAAGATTCCAATCTGCTAATTTGTCCTTCTCATTTCTTAAGAGAAATATAGTAATAGGTAGTATATGTATATATATGTAAATTTAATATCAAAAATATACGAAGTACTGGTGGGCAACCCTAATCCCATTTGGAATAAGTTCATGTCAAAAGGCATGCTGACTTCACAGTTGGTTTTGCATGTCCTATATGACACTGTGATAAGGATGTAAATGGAGTATCTAATTGATATCACATTGGTCACATTAGTTGGACTCTTTTACCTTCCATTGGAATCATGGAACAAAATACTCCTGTCAAATAACACAACAAGGAATCCACAGATGGCTGAATCTACAAATGAAGTTTTAACAGCTTAGACTCTTGTCTTTTTTTTCTTTTTATTTCCTCTACAGCTTCCAGATATAGGTTAGGTACTCCAGAGCAGTTACAGAAATACAGAACCCTGCCCAAAGGAGCTTAGTGGAATTTTTGTTGCAATGCAGTGAGTGGGTGTTAGAGACTTTAAGGACAGATGGGGTAAGGAAGGCAAAGGCTGCTCACAGAAATTACTCAGTGGTGGCATTGGCACAGTTTGATGTCTTACTGTTAAATAACTTTCTGTCCCTCTAAATATTTTGGTTCCTTTTTTAAAAAATGTATGCTTATTTCCAGAAAATTCAAAAGCAAGTCATATACCAACAAAGTACCTTTACACATCACAGAAGTCTTTGTGAAAGAACCAAAATTACAACAAGAGTAACAAAGAGCAGAGGAAAGAAAGGTGCTATCATAAACTAGTGAAAAAAATTTCGAAAGTGTGGTGAAATAAACATAGTTTTTGGGTAGCAAGTTTTGGTCTGCATTTAAATCTGATTTTATGCATCTACTTATTTATTTGTATGATAGCACTTTTATTGATTCAATAAGTACCAAAAATTGTAGGGGGGAATAGATCCTCTGAAAAAGATAATTTGGTGAAAATTGATACAATTTATTTAACATAATTCATTTAATGCTTACATTGTATTTTATCTTAGATCTTTACAGATCAATGTGATAATAGTCTAGAATACTGCAAGGAATTGTCATGCCAAAGTTCATCTTATTCCTGCTAGTATTAATCTCCACACCTTTGTCTCACACAGAAGGCAGAGCCTAGCAGCCTAATAAAAGGGATTGGAAATCAAAGACAGCTCAGCTCCGTTCTCATTCTTATTTGGTGCAAAGCTCAGGTATTCCCCTTCATGCATATAAAATACTGTTGAGGGACTGTACTAGTTCATTCTTTGTGATGCTTTTCAAATATTAGTATCAAGAATATCTCTGGTATTGCAAATATATCTATGTATTAATAATCTGTTTGAATTCACTCTTTTCCTCTCTTTCCAAAGATGGGGACCACTGTTATTGAGTTTCTCAATATCTATGTCTAACTCTAAATATATTTGACATTTACTCCTTACTGAAAGATTGGTGAAAGTTTTTTCTTTCTTTTTCTTTTTTGCCTTCCTAATTAAAGTAGGATTTTAATTTCAGTTTGTGGCATAGGGTTTGCCAGGTATTGACCACAGCCCTTTTAATCTAGAGGCTGAAGTACAGGATTTTCTGTGGAATGTAGAGTTCAGGGTCTTTTTTTCACACAGATTAGTATGCTCTTGGCTTTGTGAATCTGCAGATTGCTGACACTGCTACTCTTCATGGGTTTCCAAAAAATAACAGCATACTGATGGTTATGCCTGGTTGAGAAACAAGAAGGCTTTGAGAAACTGTCAAGAATCATAGAGACTTGGAGAAATAGCAAATATTAATATGTCTGAGTTTAGTTATTAATACGCAACATCCCACTATTGCTGAAGAAAAAGAGGGCTTCTATGCAAAAAATGTTTTAAAAATAATAATACCCCCCCCCAGCTAACACTATTATACACTCAGTTTCTACCCTCTTTCCTTGATGTTTTGCTCACCCTTCCCCTGCTCCTTCAAGTTCTAAGGGTGGTGACTTCATTCTGATGATGACGCTGCCTATGTTGACAGCATCTGGAGTCTTTCAGAGGAGTGGAGGGGATATTCATGTTAATGGTTTCCTCTTGTTTGCTTTACGGTCCACTTGGGGACATTTGGTGTTTACTAATATGCATTTATCTTTCTTTATTAGTCTACAGTTCCATATTTCATCCAAATTTATTATGTATGTTTTCTTTAATGTACGTTGGATACTTGTTCTTTGTTCTCTTGTTACAAGTAATCCCAGATTTGTCCATCTTCACCTTCACATTTCTTTAACTGACCATTGAGGAGTCATTTTTATAGCTATTTATTTATTTTTATAGCTATAGTCATTTTTATCGTCAGTACTAAGTCTATGTCCAACATTTTGTAGTCCCATACATGTACTCTGCACCATTTCCTGTGTCTCCACCTCTCAAGGTCTGTACTGTGTTTCCTTAGGCCTAAATTCCTACATAGTACATTATTATATTTTAGTACTAAAACTATTATGCTAACATACAAAGATAGGCAAAAGTAACATAAATGAGCTACAGATATTTGGTTAATTAGGAAAAATATTTAAGCGAGGTAAAACAACATGCACAGAAGTGAAAAAAAATGTAGCCTGAGAAGCCAAACTTTTAGTCCAGACCAAGCCTGACATAGGGATCTCACAATTTCAATGAGTAGCTTATGGCTTTTTACGTAGTAATAGCCATGGCAATACAGTATCACAGGGCCATATGATTGCAGTCCTTTTTAGCATGTGTGTGGTTTAGACTGGCTCCAGATATCTTATTATTGCTTTTACTTTAATGACAACCAAGTGAACCAAATGATGTCTTCATTTCAAAATGGTAAAATACTTTTGTCTAGACCCTGGTTAAAAGCAGAACTTTGCATGTAATATTAGTAATTAGGGACTGTATTTAATTTACATACTTACTATGTGGAAAAGTAGTTTTTGGATGTGTTTGTGCTTCTCTGAGCTCAGGGGATACCAAATGATGTTTAAGGATCTTTGATGCTTCTATGGGATAAGTTATCTAGGGTTTCTGTTTCTTTCTTCCTTAATTCCCTTCTTTCTGAACATGTCATTTTTGATATATTCCGTGCTAAATGCCTATGAGAAAATGTTTATAATAAGGAATAATTTTTCTTGATGTGATTTGCCATTTCTTCTTCTGGATTCAAACTTCAAAATTTTTTGCCTATCTTGTTTTCTCCAGTTAATCTGAACAGAAACAGTATAATACAACAACTAGGTAGTGCAGATTCCAATTTCTTCTCATCTGTTTTGATCATGGCCCTGAATGTCTGCATGTCTATATTAGATGGCCCTTACTAACTAGAGCAGAAGTGTTCTTTTTAGCATCTTGTTATCTTATTCTGACAGTTTTGATGCAGTGCATTCTCGCATTCCAAATTCTGCTATCCCCATTCCAGAAAACATTAACTATCATAAAATAATGTTTTCTGTCTGTCATGGTTAGTTATTGTCTTTTGCTTCCTTAGATTCAAAAGGCCATACACTCCTGTCTTCACCTCCTTTTTTGTGTTACTATAAAGTAGTACAAAACTTAACTAAATAGTAAGAGGGAGTTGAGCCAGAAAAGTGTTGTTCATTGTTGCTTGTAAACTCTTGGTTACAAAACTCTTGGCCAAAAGTGTATAATTGTTGGGAAGTCTTTTATGAGTGTGGGAAAGGAATGGCATGGTTTCACACAGGTTTCATGTTCTTATTAATTCATAATACATTACAAGAAAATTTCATTTAAGACTTAAAATGTTCATGCTTTATGACACCAAGAAGTCAGGCAGTATTAATTTCTACAAGACTCTTCCTGTTGCGAAGGGAAGGAAAAAGCACAAGTGAAAAATCCCAGAAATATGGATCTAGTGTGGCTCTAAGGCAAACCTTAAAGTGCGACAAAACTGTGAGAGATATAGTTATTTTTTTACCCGTGGTTCAGGAGCTACAGAAGTCTTTTGTCACCCAGAGATTCATGTTGCAAGAAATCATCTATATGTGACTAGTACAAAAAATGTTATAGAACAATATTTCACTTTAACACAACCTGTCAGACATTCATTCTGGAGCAAGGTGTTCATTACTGGTTTCAGTAACAAGTGGTTGTTCATCCTTCTATACAACTTTATAGTAGCATCTTTCTTACAGCAGTTAACACATAAAATTAAGGAATACTTAATCTGAAAGTTGTGGGTTTTTTCATAGGTTGCTCATTCATACTCTACAACAACAGAGATAACGTTTTTCAGTTTCCATAAATCTGCTTATGATCATCTCTTATAAGATGAAAGTAATTATCCACCTACCCAAAATTAGAAAATGAAATAACACTAATAAACAGACTTTTAGAAGAGGTTCACAGAAAATGTAACCTTAATTTGAAGTATCAACAGGCTGAAAAAGAATATTGTGCTTGAGCAGATCTTATAAAATTTTGTTGCTTTCTAACTAAAGAATGTCTTTCTTTCTTTCTATACAGGGTTTGACTTAATCTATATAAAATAGAATGTAGAAAAATGAAGTTCCAGGTGAACTGGTCACTGTTCATCTGAAGGTGAAGGATATAGGCCTGAGCCTCCTCTTGCTTTTATACACCAAAACCCATCTCGTAGGGCTTTGGGGAGATTTATCTGATGTGTCAAAAACCCTTCTTGCCTGTGATAATGTCATCCTAGGATGTTTTAACTAAACAGGCACACCATTTATTATGAACTATGTAGGAAGTCAATGCCTGCTTGTTTATGAAATGGCATGAAAGTAGTAATGGCAGTGGAAAATTATGAACAAACAAGCCTGTACCAGGATCAAATTCCCGCTGTTGCAGGTTGTCTTTGGAGTCTACTCTATAGACTCCTGGTCACTGCTCTCATGGCTGTCAAAGATTTGGATGCTGCTGCTCATCTGGCATAGATGGGTCCTAGAGCTGTGGCACTATGTTCTGGAAATGGAGGATGACTCCTCATGGATGTCCTGGACAATTGCTGGTACTGGACTCTGCAACCCATTGTGCTGGTGTCTCTGCTGATCCATGCTGGTTGAAGACAAATCTGCTGTTACTGTACGAGTTTCAGGAAGAAGCTTAGTTTTTAAGTTCATATTTGATTAGCTATGATGAGTGCTCTATCTGTTATTCATCTATGCTTTGAAATATAAGGAATAATGAAGCTTTTCAAAACAGAGAAACAAACTAAGCACTATCTCCATGTTCAGTACATGAGTTTCCTCTTCCCACTGCCAGTTATGTAAATGACAGTGGTGAATGATAGCTGCTTGAGTTCCCCCCAATGGAAAGATTACAGTAGCTTATTTGGCCTTCTCCATGTAGCTCTCTCTATTTTAGGCAGCAGTAGACTGAGGAGATTGCAGCTGACTTAAATTGCCTCATCTGTTAGTCAAAATAAAATGCTTTATCAATAGTCTATTTCCTCTTCCTTACATTGCTAAAAAGATGAGTCTGATTTTTGCCTTCAAAGAGACCTCAACCTAAAGAAGGGAATCTTACTCCAAATAGCATTTCACAATACCAGTTAAGGTTAACACAATGGCCAAAACGGCTTTGTTAGTAGAACAATGTGATCTTCTGACTAGGATTGCATACTCTTCTTATAACAACTTCTGAAAAATCCATCACTGAAAAGGATGGTGATGTTTAAGAGGAAAAAATGGGCTTCATTTGCTGGGACGTTAGTCAGTTCTATTCCTAAGGCAAAATTTGAAATCTAGAAGAGGGTGAGTGATAGATCTATTTGACATGGCTTTTTAAAAATCTCAACAGTATTATTTCTAAGCCTTATTTGATGTATGATAGAAACGTTAAGGGAAAAATGAATGAGTTCTGGAATACCCACTGTCTAGTGTAAATCTTATATCTATTTACTATGTTTATTTATTGGACAATGTGTAGTGCAAACTGTAGAATTTTCTTAGCTTGCCTATGGCAAGGGACATGAAAAATGCACCTTTCTTACTCTTGAGCCCCTTTCTACTCTTATTTATGAGAATATTCTGAAAAAATTAACATGTGGTGTGTTACAGTTAGGATGGACAGAAGTACTGAAATGGGCAATGTCCACTTGGAAAGCTATGAATTATTCTCTATTCTTAACTGATATTTTTTGCAGCACTGTTGGTTTATCATCAGAGGATGTAATGATTTCAATATTTTTTTGCTTGCTTGCTTTTTTTTTCTTTTTCTGCTGCTGCTTTTGTGCAACCATTCCTGTCATTTTTTTTGCTGACTACTGGAGCTATTGCTGCATTATCCTCTACTAAATTTTCCCCCAAAGGAAGCGTAAACCAGATACAAGACAGGGAACATTCTTCTGGGATGGGGATAACTGCAGAAAGGTTGATCTTTTCTAATTTCCCTCAAGGTGCACAACATTCAGTCCCAAGACTCACTCTTTCTTGTCAGTTAGTGAGTCTGCAATCATGCACCTTCATTCCAAATCTCTACACTATCATTTACAAAAGTCTCATTTCTTCAAAATGATTGTATACTGAAAAACTGAACTTAGCTACTGACCATAAAGATTTTTCCTTCTCTTGGGGAAAAGATATAATACCCAAGTTAGGGAGAAATTGTCTTTCTTACAAGACATCTTACATGCCCCTGAAGTTGTCTTTGAAGTTTCTGAAGAGTTTCTGGTCCTCTATAAATGTAAAGATTTGACATATAAATAACCCATTATATAACATTCTCAAAGAAATTCTCTTCACAGGGATATATCAGCTCTCTCAGCTTCTCTTCCCTTGTGTATGATAGTTGCTGCCACTGCATTCACAAAAAAAAAAAAGACTGAAAATCAAAGATCTACAACTATTTTGTACAACTGAAAACTTTTTCTGGAGTTCTAATTTAAAAAAAATAATTCTAAAGTTGATATACTGCTTAGTTACAGTGATCTCACTGTGCACAGTCCTTTTCAATGTACAAACCTTGGGAAAGAGATTTTTTTCCTTATTCCAGCCAAGGGGTTCAAGAGTAGAGTTATATGAGGGAAATGTCTTTTCTTCTTTAGAGTCACATTTCAAATTTAGGTTTGAAAAATTCAAGGTTCTTCACTATCTAAAGATATTTTGGTAATCAACCAAAATGTGTAGGCAAGACTAGTGCCACTAGTCCAGTTTCTGATATGTGAATGTGAGTTATTTATAAATAACATCACTGTTGGTAACTCAGCAAGTCTGGTGAACTCAAAGTTGTTTTCTTAGTCTGTGAGCAAACATGAGTGTTGTTTTGCTAAGATTGCTTATGAGGCAATATAAATGTCTTATGTGGAATTTTAATGAAAGTTCACAGTGCCTCTGCACCAATAGTATTAGCATGTATAGCAACAGAAAGTGAGGCAGTCCAGGGCTCTACAGAGTCTTGCTACTGCGTTTGACTTTTAGCATGTTGGGTAAGTACCATTATTCTTAGAGTAGCAAAAGTCACCTTGACCCTAAATCAGACCCAAAGGAGAAACAGAGTCTGACTTGTTAGCAAAGGACAGCAGTGCAACATGTAAGTAGACTCTAGCTACAGTATGAGCTAATTCTGTGTAACAGCAACGAATGCTAAGTATTTCAAGGGTGTGGGGTTTTTTTTCTTTAAGGAATGCTTAAGTCATCTGGCAACTGCTGGTACAGTAGTTCAAAAGCTGGCATGCAGCAGGCTGTCTTGGAGTAGATGAAGAAGGGAAAACCATTAGGGGTAAGATTACTAATTCTCAGGAAAAATATTGGCCTCTCCAGCATCTAGAAATCTTACAGTTGTTTTCAGAGTAAGTAAGCCTGTCTCTGGTTGAAAAGATTCTTGGGATCAGCATAGATGTCAAAGGTCTACTGGTGGCCTGAACATAATACAATATCACTATATCATATACCTAGTTTTAATAAGATCAACAACTATAGATGTTGATTGGTATTATCAGTCTGAGCAGTTTCTGGGTTAAACTTTGGAGATTTTCATTTGGCAGAGGAATACCATAGGAAAAATGGGATCTAGTTAGTTTTCTCAGCCTTTGCCCACCAGATAGAAAGCTTCCCTTCTTATACCTCTCCTTTGCTCTCCAAACAGGTGAATTTCTAGTCTAGTACATGAAGAATGGAGGAAATTCCTTTCAAGACAAAATTACTGAAACATAAACAGATACTAGACTTCTATTTAACAATTAGTAGACAGCAGAGCCTTGTTTCCACTATCCATTTTAAGGATTAATTTAGTCCTTGGACATGGTGGAATGTCAGTGTCAGTCAAACATAAAGCCAAAGACAAGAAGCAAACTGCAATTTCCTCCAGCCTGTTGGTGATGCTTTTGAGGTCTGCAGGACACTGTTCCAGCATGGGGTGCTCCATGTACAAACCCTGACTCCTGTTTGTGCCAGCTATACAGTGCATGCAAACAGAACAGGAACTCCAGCTAATACATTTTCTCCTCTGACTCAAGGAAATTGGAGCACAATTCTTTTTGTTCAGAAGAGGAAAGCCCTAGTGACTGACCTCAGTGCATCCACTTTCTGCACTGTGGAGTCACTCCTGTTCTAGGCCAGTTTTGCCTGTGCCTTTCCTAAGGGTGGGTATCACTCTGTGCTATCTCATCTAAGGCATGCTTTTGGCAATCTGTCAGTCAAGCTTAGTCATGTGAGCTTACAAAGTCTGTGTCACAAAGCCAGGTTAATTTTGTCAATACAGCCTTCTAGGATGTAGTCTCATCTCTGTGTGGGTCATAAAGTGGCATTAAAGTGCTAACACACAGATCAGATAAAAAGAGGGATCACAAATCCTGGTGGTAACTGGTGATATCATCACATCTGCTGTTTATGTCCTGAATAGTAAACTTGGAAACCATTAGCAGGTGTGATGATGTGTGATGCTCAAGTAATGCCCTCTGAACAGGAATTAGAAGTCTCTCATATTGAGAGACAGTGCTCAGACTCCAGGGACATCACGTATCCAAAGTCTAGTAAGAAGGAAGTCTCATAGGTGAGTGACTAGGATAAGACAAATAATCAAAAGGCCAGCTGTTTCTTTCTGAGTCTCCAAAACCAGTTATTTTACTCTGAAGCCATATTTTAAGTGATCATTACCACTTAAAAAAAAGGTAGTCTCAGGGATGTGGATATACCCCCTTATTCACCACTTTTCACCACCCAAACATAGTTGAAGCCCTGCACCAAGTGGACCAGGAAGCTGATGTGAATTAGAGCCAGCCAGGTGGGATGGGCTTCCAGATGGATGAGTTCTCCAGTCATGTTCACACCTGCATGAGTTTCTGCTCTGACATGAAGAGACTGGGAATAGGAATGAGCAACCAGTGGGGAAAATGGGTCCAGAAATGCTGTTTTGTTACTCTTTTGACAGTTTATACACTCATATTGTAAAATAAGCCATGTTGTCTTCACTGCTACGTGAACTTCAGTGGGAACAGTGTTAGCCTGACGACATCTTTTGTAAATGCAGCCTAACTTTTCATTTTTTAGCTAATTATATGTGCCTTAATTTAGATATGGATGTTTGAAAAATATTTAAACCTGGTGTTATAAATGTTGTTGATTTAGTATAACTGTTAAAGCAATGTTTCTCATTGGTGGATGCTGGAACAGCTTTCAGCATAGGTGCCAAAACTTTATAAGCAATTTGAAAATATAAATTACTGTAAAGAGCTAACAATCATATTTTATGTTTCCAAAACCCTTCAGAAGGAAATCAGGGATGCCCACTTAAACCACATATATAGAGGGACTACCTTGATAAATGATGTTGAAAAAAAGAAGCTACATTTAAAAATTGCTAGAAGCAAACAAAATTTTTTTAAAAAATTTGGATTGCTACAAGGGACCATCTTTAAATGCCTCAAAACTTTAAAAATTGCATCAGTGTCCATAAAGAAGTGGACAATTTGTAAGCAATATGTTGGACTCAGTGAATGAATCATGGAATGCATTAATTCTGGAGCAGGTAAGGATGTGTCTGGTATGGAGTACAGAAGATAGTATATGACATTTTGATGTGAGAAATCAATGGGCTTTGCATGTTAGCTTGGAAATGTTATGTGAATATGCTTTTTCTTTAGAATGGGCAAGAAACTACCTTGTCTCCATACAAAATAGGCAAATTCTATCTTGCACTTTTATCTGAATACCTGAGTTACAATGCAGACCCTCAAAAAAGGCCTTTATTTTGATAGCAAAGATGATATCCTATAATAATTTGTGCTTTTCAGCACGCTAGCATCCAGTCACAATCAAGAGAATCAAGAGCAGAAGTCTTACAGTATATTTAAATTTGTCTTTTGGTGTCTTTCAGGAAGAGGCCTTGCATAGTGCTGTTGTTGCATTCAAATAAAGATGTCTTGCAACAAATTTATGGAAACAGCAGAAGAGTGCTTGCTGAAAATTGGTGATGTGGTGCCATAAAACACACTAATACTATATCCTGAAACCAGTCTCACTTTGCAGTAGTGTTTCAGGAAAGCACTGCTTGCTCAAGACACTTTTTTTCCAATGACTGTTTTCTCATTACAGCTGAAAAAACACTAATACAAAGCAAACGAGACTGATCACAAACCTTACATATCAAATTCTAGGCTGAAATTCAGTATGTCCTATTATTATGTCCTATTGTTGTTATGGTAATGTCTACAGGTGTCAACTGATGAGTTTCTCAACTCACTGCTTGCTGTACAAGTGCACAAGTAACAGGCAATCTGTTTTCCTCTGCTTGACGTGGAGAAGAACAGAAAAAAGTCTAGAGATAGAGAAGTGAGATGATTTTCCAAAACTCAGAGGTCAATCAGAATAGATTGGAAGCGTCCTGACTCCAGCTGCAGTTAACAGGGACAAGAATTTAATAAGTAAAGGCTTCAACTTAAGCATCATAAAGCCCCAAGGAATAGTTTAAAATATTTCCATTTACTCTGGGCTAAGCCATACTATCATGTTTTCTTTTCAATTGCTTTGAGATGAACCTTTTTCTCTGGTCTACATGACTTGGGGCAGCATGTTCATAAAAGAGTGAGGAGTTTCATGTTACAGTTAAATGGAGCATGTTTATGAGCCACTTAATCTTTTTTTTCAATTTATTTGCTTCAGTGACTTTATTATTAACTGCCTAAGATGTAAAAGAAAGGTTTAATTTGTTTACCTAAAGCAATGACATGAGTGTACACAATCAAGAATAGCTATTCATCTACATATTTTCAAAAAATAATCAAAATTGTTTTATTTCATTTTTTTCTCTCTTGGACAAAGTGAAGCCACAAATATGGTTTTTAATAAATTTCCGTCATGTTTTTAGAACAAACCATCCATGATTTGTATATTTTAATGGCTATTCATTATAATTCTTTATATGAGATATAGTGAGATAAAGATGAATGGAATTATGCCAGAACATATTGTATTTCAATTATGATAATGGTAAGAAACTTAAAGTAAGCAATGGGAAGTCTGAAAAATTAAATTGATCCTTAAATGCTTATTATTTTATTTTCTGTCTGGCCTTTCTGAAAAATATTGGTGGGCTTTTTGGAGGCTGTACAATGGTGTGCTTGCAGAGGATTTGGGCTTCATTTCATTCCACGACATAAAAGAAGTAGATATAAGATGTGTGTACTTGGCCAACTTGAGAGGAGACTGGAGGAAGTCGGTGGATAGTGAAAAGAAAAAAAGAGAGGAGCTGTCCTTTAACAAATTGCTAACTGACTATAATTCCAAGGAGCAGCTTCACAAGTTTTGTGACTGAGAAAAACCTTGCCCTGTACACTAGAGTTTTACCTGTATCAGTATGCTTGACAGCACATAGTTGAAGCATACTTTAGCAGAAAAAATCAAAATCATCAAAGAGTAGATAAAAAGTTTATGATGTGAGGAAAATTAGTAGCTTTGTTCTATAAAGTATTTTGAAGAATTACCATTTTCCTTCCCTTGTCCAATTTCATTTGTGAAATTTTCACTGTGCTTGCTTTTTGCTATTTGAATAATGTATTTGAATATCACAAATGGTCTGTAGTGTACAATCGCCTACACAAAGGCAGAGCATATTTAGTCTGAAAGTTATTGAAAGAAATATCCTGCCTGTTTTCTATTTTTTCTTTTTCCTCATTCTGTTTTTCCTCCCAAAGGAAATGAGTCAGAGGGCTCTCAATTTCTCATTCTGTCTGTGTTTTTTTCCTTGTTAATGTTCTTACACAGATTTCATAAAGATTTTCCTTCAACTCATCGCTAAGTCTTCTATGACTATGGGAAGGTCTGTCTTTTTAATATCTTTTCTTAATGTTTATTATACAGGCCATAAATATAGATTTCTGCATCTTGTGTTCAACTCCTGCTTGTGTAAGACCCTCAAAAGACGAATTAATTTTGGGTCATTTCTTACATTTTTCAAGATTAGAAATTGATGAGGAAATGAGAAACATCAAACTGTTCTGTTTCATTCTGTAATAAGCATTTCACCCAGTGACTTCAGTGGTGGATTAGTTTGAGTATGAGCATCAAGACTCCCCTATAGACAATTTTTAAGTTCAGGAAACAGTAGGAAATGTACTGGCACTTCCTGCATGGTGTTTTGTACAAGTTAAATTTTTGAACCTCTGATAGTTGCTGAAGGGCTGGATTTTTTGCACAGTGATTTGCACTAAAATAAAGACCTTTTTCTCATAAAGTATTTGAACTAAACTCTAGGTTTCCTGCCTGTTTAATTCTAGCTTTCTGCATCTTATTTTTTTTCCTAAGGATATCTCCTTTACTGTATGATTATAGAGTATGTCCTAATCTGATGGAGGTTTCTGGATGCAACCTCAAGGTCATTACTGAACAGCAGTAAACATAAAATTCTGACAGTACTTAAACTGTTGGTCTTCCTTCTATTAATTTTTTTCTTCAATTTTGTTTGAAGTTTTCTGTGTAATCTTGACCAGCAAGCATAATATCCTAAGTGTGTTGCTCTTGACTTTCCATAAACACATCACAAGTATCGCTTCATGAGTATTTTTGGTTTGCCTCTTGAAAGATCATTTATCACTTGCCAGGGAAATAAAATACACCACTCAACCTTCTTAAAGTGAAGTTTGCTTTTTTTGTGAATAAATACTCACTGACAGTTCTTGTCTTCTGAATCTTTGATGCAAATATTAAAAGCCTCCAGGACAATATAAATTACGGCCCTTTACAAATATAGTTTCCAGGGCAACTAAAGGGCCTGCTGTTTCATAAACACTGTGCTCTCAAGCAGAAGCATTCGTCTGTCTGCTGGGACATTATTTTACACTTGAACATGTTAATTTTAAAATCATATTCCCTCTGTGAAACTATACCACTATCATCTTCATTCAGGTCTAAAGTATTTGAAAGTGAGGCCTGGAAATATGCTGTTCAATTGCACTTGTAAGTGAGATTTTGGCTGTAAATGTGACTGGTGTGATATAAGAAAACTGGCAAATTTCCTTGTGTGATGCAGCAGTATCTTTCCTTTACCACCCAGCCATGGGCTGACACACAACTTCCTCTCAGTGCAGTGAGCTTTGCCACTCCTGCCTGTTGGAAGATCACTGCTAAATCTCAGATCCGGCTTTTATTGCCATTCAGTTGTGGAAAGGGAGAGGCTTTTGTTGACAGGACACATTTGGGCTTTAACTATGGAAAAGTGTATACTTTGCTATTGAATTCAACTTTCTGTGTGAAAACAGTGTTTGTGTTAATGAGCTTATTTCAGAAACTCCGTATGCTCTCATATACCACTGGACTAGCATCCTCCTTGAACAATTTAATTGTTTGCAGTAAACAGCAACATTTTTAACCTCTAGGCTCTGAATCCTTTGTTATTGTTCTGGTATTTTGTGATATACTGCTCCATGTGATCACAGCATTACAAGCTTGGCTTTGCATGTCCTAATTAAATATTAATACAGCACCAACAGGCTGTGTAAACTCTACCCTTCTTATATAGTGTAATCAATGTAGTATATGAACAGCTAATTAATTGACTTGACTGGACTTAAATGACTTGTTGATAGATTAAAAGCTGAGACCAAAACTAAGAGAAAGGAGACTATTTGAGTGTCTTTCTGTTTGTGCTTTGGCTAATGTATTTTCAGTATTTTCAGTGTGATTAGTCTTGATAAGATTTAGAGAACATGGTAAATGCCATGGTAATATTATTAAGTTCTTGTGCAACTAAAGAGGTGTTTTAGGCACAGTAATTTTGGGAAATGAGGCAGATCTTGTCCTCAGCTATATTTGCATAATTCTTCCTGATTTATGCACTGAACGCGTTCATGCATATTCGAGTACTATACAAAACAATGACCTAGATTTGAAATTTGTTTTAATTATGTATACTCATTAGTACATTTTAAAGAGTTACTCCATCTTTTTTTACTAATTTTAAGTGAGACGAGAACTTCTGCTTATTTGCTAAGACATCTGTCTCCAGTGAAGTTAGTTCACAGAGGTTTAATGACTCCACCATTTTCTATCTGTCTGTCCATCCATTTCTTGCTTTCTTTTGTTCTTCCTTCTTTTTTTTTTGTTTTTGTCTTTCTGCCTCCTCACTTTCTTTTACTTTGATTCCCTCTTTCTGTCTTCCCATATTTACTTCCTCTCTTTCCCCCCTCCACCCTTGCTCCCCCAGTAATAGGAGAACGAATAAAACCACTAGCTATTGTCTTCATTTATTTTATTTCCTCAGTATAAATGTTGATTTCACTCTGTTCATGCAGATTGCTCAGATCATGATTAGCACAAGACTGGCACTCTGGAAAATCTGTAGAGAACTCTACAAGGCTAGAGTCTGTGACCTTCTGTAGGAGTGTTTTCCATGTCTGACTTAGCCATGGATTTTGACTAGAAAAGCCTAAGGAAAAGTAAGTACAGATTTCAATAATTGCTCTTCTGGCTGCTTGTAGTGTTTCATGGATTAAAGCATTTTAATTTCTGAGGCTTGAAATGAACTCTTAGGGTTTTTATCTCAGCGAGAAGCAGAGTCCTGCTCAAGTCTCACCAAGCTAGTCAGTAAATGTAAAGACATAGAAGCATAAATTTGGAAAAGTATCTTCTACTTATTATGAAGGCTAAATATTCCTTTAGAAATAATTTAGGACATAACAGTGACCATATCATATATTGAATCTTACATTATCCATATATTCAGAGAGACTTGAACTGCAAGGCACGGGTCAGAGCCCCCAGGTGATTTTGGAGACAATTAGATACCCAAAAATATATGTGGGTTTGCATCCAAGTCAACCCATGGTTGACTGCTTTCAGCTGCCTCATACAACTTCTATAATGTCTTTACTATCAAACACCTAGAAAACATTGGATACTGATGGAAGCTCTGGTTCACATGAAAGCAAATGCTAAGAGTAGGCAGGAAAGCTCCTTTTTGTCAGTAAGACTTACTTTGATGCATCTCAGCTCAGGAATCACTTGCTGTTCGTCAGACTCCACATCAAGAGGGACACATACAAGCTGTGAAGAACAAGTGAATGACAATAGAAATGGTACAATGTGTCCCTGTTACATTAGGCATTGAATGAGCACAGCAAAGCAAAGGTCATTAAACTCTGAGAAATGGTTTTAATTGCCTTTCCAATGCAGAAGGATGTCCAACACTCTTTTATGACAAAAAAATGTTGGGCTTCCTACTTGTACCAGAGGAGGAGACCCACAGATGATGCTACAGAAGCTGTGTTACAATAATGCTCCAGCTGTGCCAGGACCACCTTTCAGGACTGGGCACTGAAAATGTCTTAGCTGTTGAATTCAACTGAGACAATATATCCAAAAGGTCATGCAACTTCTCATGATCTCAGTAGAATTAAGGTTTTAACTCCAGACACCAGGAAACTGAACAGAGAGATGCAGAAAGACCTCTGTAAGTGTGAGCATTTGTTTTGCCTTGAAAGCTCATGGCAGCTTCACAGGACTGAGTTCCTGCTGCATGGCTGTTTGAGTCGCGCTGCAATTCCCACAGGCAGCTCCATGAGCACCACAGGATGGTGATTCCTTAAGTGCGCATGTGAACTGTGGCTGAGCACTGTGTAACTGGTGAATTTGTGATTGACCTCTGTTAATAATTAGACTGTAGTAAGACGTCGTGTTTCAAAGGTCAAGACGTGGGTACCAAACAACCAGAAGTGTATACTAAAATGGTACCAGCATAACTGTGCAACTATTTGCTCAAGCAGTGGCAGTAAAAACAGTGATAGGTGCTTCATTAGTTATGAAAGCCTATCAAAACAGGAGAGAGGGGTTTATTTATAATTTCTATACTTAAGAATTTAACATTTTTCCCTCATCCAGAGTAAACTTACCACCATAGCTCCAGTGACTGTAGCTTATATCCCCTGATTTTTGTTGCTTTGTCAACTCTATGTTTAATTAAAACTATTTACCAAATATCTCCAAAATATATTTAACATAATTGAATTAGTACCCTGAAAGTATTTTAGAAGAGGCACTTTAACACTTTTTTTTTTCTGGCCATACACTTAGTAACAGGAATAATGTAGTTTGCTATGATGAGATCATACACAGAGGAAAGAAAGATTTTATCAGACAGAATCGCACAGATAAGTACTATCTGTGTTACCAGGAGGGATTTTGACTGGGATATCATGTGGTTGCAACTGTACAGCTTACATTTTTGCTCTTAATCACACTGATGAGCGCAAGCAACACAGCATCAGGGCCAGGGATTTCCAGAGCATTAGCAAGGGACCGAAGACACAGTATATGAGAAGTACATGCTAAGTTTTTATGCTAAGAAATCTGACACTTCTGTGGGAACTAATGGTCTGGATGGGTTAAATTGTTAAAAAGATGTTTTCCCTTTAGAAAAAAAGTAAAATTTATTCTCAGAATTTTGTTTCGCTCCACTTAAAAGTAGCATTATAGCCTGTATATTCCTGAAAGGGGAAGATTTCTTAAACTGTCATACAGGAAAGACAACATAGACTGTGGATTAACTTCAAATAAGGAGAGGCTGTTCCTTAATTGTCTCACACTTGACTGTATATAGCACCTCATATTAGTAACCTCTATGCAAATGAATGCCATGCAGACAAATGAAAGGAGAAAAAATGGTCAGACAGCTTAATCAGAGAGGCAAATCAATGCCTGCAAAAACCTTCCATTCTCCTTTCTTCAATAATTCTTTAGCACTTTTGCCCAGAAAACTAAATTGAAATAAATAAAAGAATTTTTAAAAATCCCCCAGCAAAGACATGCATCAAGATTTTGTTGATGAAAACCAGAAAGATGGTCTCTTCCTCTTCCTAGATATCCCTGCTTCGTCACAGATAAATACCTTATTCCTGTGCTTGGTAGTAAACAGTAAATATTAATGCACTTAAGTAGGATGACAAATTATCATAGTAATCGTAATATTAATGCATCCTTTTTTCCTTAAGTTGTATGTACATACATTTAGAAGGGTATTGATTTCAGGGAAGTAAGGAACTGCTCTGTTTGTTTGAAAGCTTCCTGTGTCTTCTGGAAGTAAGTCTTCACTTCATTTTCATTCAGTGTGACACTGTGTCCCTCACCTTCCTTTGAAGGTATGCTTTTAATAGCAAGGGCTTCAGCAGAGCACTGCTAGTCCTGTTAGAGGGTTTACTGCCTGTGTATATCTCTGGTGCTGATCTGTTTCAGGAAAAGAGCTTCTCCTTGTGGCTTGAGGAATGGTCACAGCTGCCTGTCATAAGTACAGAGGTTTATGCAGCAGAAAGTGAGGCCAAATAGAGTGTTAAAGGATTGTAGCAGAAGGAAGGAAAGCTGTTCTCAAACTCAGAGCGCTGTTAAGGGAAGCATCCAAGAAACAAGCTGAACTAGAGGAGGACTGCAGTGCTCTGCTGTTTTTCTGCCTGGGATTCGAATACCCCAGTTATTTGCTCTGTGTGCAACAGCTCAGAGAGATCTTTTCTCACATCTTAGAGAAGCGAAAACTGTACTTTCTACACGTGTCAGTGTAGCTACTCTTTGGATACATGTCCAGAGATCTAGAATTTCATATCACAGTTACCTTCATGGAAATTATGGTCAAGAATATGGTACATTTAACTATTAAAAAATTTCCTATTTTATGGCCTGTTATCCACTCACAATGTTATGCTTGCTTCACTGTGCATAGTGCTGGGGTCATGTTTAGTGTTGTTTTCAATAGACCTTCTTCCTAGAGATTTTACTGGTGTCCATATTGTTGGTAGCAGGTTTTGGAAATTGCTTCTCACTCTTTTTTTTTTTTCCTCTCCTCTGTTCCTCTTTTCTGTACAGCATAGTGTGATGATCTATCAGTGGAGTTAATTTGGGTACTTGGAATTATGTTAGACTGTGGGAAACCATGCACTTTGATCTATCACAGCAACAAAAATTAGATGTAGCTATAGTTCTGCATATCTAATAGGAAGAAATTATTGATTTAGTAATAACGTTGCCCATAATCACCACACAGTCACGATGCTCTGGCTATAGAGTCCAGTAATTACAATGAACTGTCATTCCCCTTGCAGAGTGGCCATATTGGTGCTGGTATTAGCAGGTTGAGCAAGATGGAGTGTGGCTGTTCTAGGTTGCACCAAAAGAAGTGTGGCCAGCAGGTCAAGGGAGGTGATTCTGCCCCTCTACTTTGCCCTTGTTAGACTCCATCTGCAGTGCAGCATCCAGCTGTGGGCTCCTCAGCACAGGGAGGACATGTATCTGTTGGAGTAAGTCCAGAGGAGGGCCACCAGTATGGTTAGATGGATGGAATACCTCTCCTATAAGGAAAGGTTGAGAGAATTGGGATTGCTCAGCCTGGAGAAGAAAAGGCTTCAGGGTGACCTAATTACTGCCTTCCGGTACCTGAAGAGAGCCTACCACAAGAATGGAGAGAGACTATTTACAAGGGCATGTATTCATAAGACAAGGGGGAATGACTTTTTGCTGAAAGAGATTAGGTTTAGATAAGATATTAGGAAGAAATTCTTTACTGTGAGAGTGATGAGGGACTGGAAGAAGATTGCACAGTGAAGTCGTTAATGTCTGTCCTGGTTTAGGAATGGTATACCCCAATTCAGTACTCCCACTAAAAAGGCCATGAGCCATTCGCATCCCCTCCCCTCCAATGGGAGGCACAAAAGGCAGAGATCATGAGTTAAGAACAATTTACTGTAAACAGCAATGAGATAAGAAAAGGAACAGTAACAGCAACAATATTAATTACAAAAACTACAAAGAAATGATTTACACATAAAATAAAACAATACTTGATTGTTTTGCCTACCATGTTTTCTCCCACCAAAAGGAATGCCCTTCTCTACTGAAACAAGAAAAGGTTCCTTTTCCCCATCCCTGGCAATAATGTGAGTTGGTATTCAAATACCATCCAGGTGTGGACCATGACCCCTCAGCCACACACCCCTCCTGGCTACTGCAAAAATTTAACCCTTTCCTGGCTGAAATTAAGGCAATGACCCATCCCTGGAAATGCTCAATGCCAGGCTGGATGGGGCTCTGAGCAACCTGGTCTAGTGTAAGGCATCCTTGCCCATGGCTGATTGGGTCCCTTCCAATCCAGTGCATTCTATGATTCTGTGATTTTATGATTCCATGATCAGACACATAGTGGCAGGTTGCTCAACACAATCATTACTGCCCCTGAGATGGGATGTCAGTGGTGGGGTAGATACTATCTGTGCCCTGCAGTGCTTCAGCTTCAAGGACTACCAAACCAGCTCATCCTTTTGACATGCTGTGAACTTAGGTTTTCAGATGTGATTTATATTCTGTTCTAATTCAGAAGTCCTTGGAAGGGCCAACACCAAGTGCAACAAACTCAGACTGGGTGGTCTACCACAGACAACTCTGCAATGCTGTTCTCTTCCCTCTAACTAGTTATCCTCTGGTTTCTGATGTTAGAAACAAGGGTAGAACTTAAGAGTCATGGTTCATTAGAGTGAGTGGATGGCTGTTGTATAAAATTGGACCTTATTTAATGATAAGTACGTCATAAATCACTTGGCAAAGGGCATATCTTTGAATAAATGTTTAAAGCAGAATTGCATAAAAATTTGCATTTCTTCTGTTTCTAGTTTGGCAAAAACTGCCTGTATTTTACACCTATTTTTGTAATTAATATTTAATGTTGATGCAAATGTTAAATCCCTGTTGTAAACATTTAGATCCTTTCTGATAATTAATACCATCTGCACTTGGGAGGTGAGAGCTTTACATGTGTGTTTCCAGGAAGGTGGGAGTAATTTGCAGGAGTAGAGAATCATGGTGTGCATTCACATGAACACGTTAGATATATTCATATTGCTGCATGGGTTGGCTAAGCACTTTACTGGAAAACCAAATAAAGCATGTCAAGGTGTATTTTGTTTGTATGTGTAAGCATCTCTTGCTCACTTACAAAACTGTGAAACGTTGGCTGCAAAAAGTGAGGGTGGGCAATATGGCAGGGCAACACAAAAATTTGGGTTGAATTGTAATTATAAGTAAATAAAAGTAATCAAGGGCTATTGCATTGATGTTTTATATTTCATATGTTTTGATTATGTGATAGCATTTGTGATGTCATGCTAAATTGGAACTAGGAACATATATGTGTATATATATACACACATACATAAAAACATACATAAATATAACAACACAGATCACAGAATCACACAAACATATCCCTTTGCAGTGGATGATTTTGGAAATAAGTTTAAATTTAAACTCCTTTAAGTAGGTTAAGATATTCCTGTTATCTGATCAGTGAAATACAGTCACTGACCTACATATGTGAGGAAATAATTTTTCTGAAAATTCTGTTCTGACTTGAAAAGGATCATTAATGCAACATATCTGGCAGTCTAATTTGCATTTTAGATAACTCAGAATTATTAATTAACATGTTTTACCCAGGCAAACTTTTAATTTTGTGCACAGAAGTATCTAGGCCTTTACATCTTGAAAGGAGATAGCCAAAACCAACTATGTAACAAGGGATAACTGTACAGGATGAAAGGGATTTACACTCCTATGGATTTCCTACTGTGCTATTTCGAATCTCCTGACAGGGCTACAAGGCTAGCCTCATTTCTTTTTCGCCCTGATCTCTTTTGGTATTGGTCTTGGTCCTTTGCCATGTAGTGTCTCACAGTGGCTTTTCCAGATTCTGTTACGTATTTGTATATATGCGTAAGATATCCCCACAGTGAAAACATCAGGTTGACTATACAAAACACTGTGAGAACACTTGTTTTTTTCTGAGGTAGTGTCCCACACCTCTGTGCAGTGACACACATGCAGGGATGTGTGTAGCTATCAGATGTGCATCAGCCAGTACTTGCAGATCAGCCCAAGTACCTGTGCCCTATCATGTTGCTCTGTGAATGGCTTCTCTTTTAGGTGATAGGAACAAAAGAGACCTTATGTTTATCCACGGATTATTATTCCATCTTAATGTGCAGAGCATGTCATGTCACTATTTCCAGTGATTGCTTTTGAGAGCCTTGAGAGTCCTCTGTCTGGCTCAGTCTGTCCCACCAGTGTTTTGGTTCGATTTACTTTTTTTCACTCAACAGAACTGCTGAGAAGAGACAGCAACAGAGAAAACCATATGGGTTGACCTGTCACTGGAGTTACTAGACCCATTCAGTCAGTTTTGTTGTCAGGGCTGTGATGACTGCATTCTTCTTGGAACTCGGTGCAGAAACTCTCTCATCCCATCTCAGGAGTCAAATGAAGGCAAAGCATGTATACCTGGTCATATTTCGTTCTTGGTTTCTTCAACTACTTTTAACTGCACATGACAAAATAATAGCTATAATGCCAGAGTTTGTGGACCTGACATTAGCTTTCTTAATGGTTCTAAGCTAGGCTCTGTTTCACAACACATCTGAATTCCTCATCAGGTTTCCCAGAGTGGCATTGCAGGGTAAAAATTTCCAGAGGAAACTGCTGTGTGACAAAGAAAGCTGGAGAAGTGAAGGTTTTTTGGTTTGTGAGGGGTTTTTGTTTGTTTGTTTGTTTGGTGGGTTTGGTTTTTTTGCTTGTTTAGTTTTTTGAGTTGTTTTTTTTTTAAATAAAAGTTCAGCAGAAGTTGAATCAAATATTGCTGAATCAGAACTGTGTGACTTTGCAAGTAACATTTGATTTTCGTATTCCTCTCCTGAGGTGCTTATTTAAATAGGAAAATGTCATCAAATACTGTATGATACTCATAACCTTCAGCAACTGCTAAAACATTGATTTTGAGCTTTGATCTTTTATGAAGAATTACTCCATCTGGGAACTGTGGGTTTGACTGTTTAATTTCTTAACTCTTTATGTGATCTCTGTAGTGATTTGGCCTCTGTCACTAGGTACTGCTGTTGGCTGGCCTGTTCATTTCTGTCAGTCCTAGAAAGGGATTGTTTCCTAGGTGGCTCATATCAATACTGTTTCCATCATCTATATTGGATGGTTAATTTGTGGATCTTGGATTTTAGTTATGTGAGTGGGTTTTTTCATTTTCATTTTCAAATGCACATCAGCTAACTGGTGTATCACTTTTGTCCATCTGTCTTTAGGTCTTAGAAGTAGGCAAGCTGTCTGCTGCTTTTCTGCCTCTATCTATGCGTAGAGCATGGACATGAACATTTCTTTGTTTATAACTGTCTTTTTACTTGTGACTTCATGACTGCAGGCTTGATGGTAATTTCTGTAGCTTTCAAATACATCTGTGTGTAATTTAAGCACTTTTAACATATTTTCACTGAACCAGTAAACATCATAATGAAAATTATAGCCTACCTTTATTAGAAAGGCACTTTGAATGCATATAGTTTACAATAATAGTAAGAAAAATGTGAGATTTTATTAAAAAAAATAAAATATTACCTCATAGATTTATTTTTACTTCAGGCCCAGCCATATTCTCTCTTGAAATTCAGTAATGAAATTCTCACTGCTTTCACTTCAAGATAAAAAAAAATCCACAAAACAAACAAAAGAAACCCTCAACAGATTCAAAACCTAGCATTCCCTCTCTCAGCTTCTTTTCCAGAAACATCTCCTTTTTTTTTTTAAAGAAATACTAAGCTTTTATTTCTTAAACTCTAAGTTTTGTGCAATTTCCCAAAGCTTTATGCTGCAGCCTTTAGACTGCACCTCTGATACAAATTGTTCTGTGATTCCTGTATATTTAGGGTCATTCGGGAGAGCCTTTAGCATCTTTCAGAACATAGCTCCAGCGCAGTGGATCAAAAATTTTCCCATTCTACAAGATGGCATAGCAGCAGTAGACAGTTACTGTACTTAGTCCACAGTTGGTCTCTGATTGGAGGCTGGAGGTATTTACCTGCCATACCTCTTTCTACATGGGTAGCATGGATGACAGCTGTGCTGTCAGGGGACCAGATGTCTAAGAAATCACTGGCAGGTTTAGAATGTAGATTTATTATTGATCCAAGAGCCTGGACCATTCTTCTGAAGTGGATGTTCTTGACGGGACTGAGACTTAGCAAAGACTATTCATTCCACCTTACTGCTTTGTACCTGTACTCTTAAACATAGTTGACATTTGAAGTTCTTTTTCTAGGTTCTTTTGCACAGTAACTAACTTATGTGCACTAAGCATCTTTAGAGTCATCACCCTCATAATTGTCACCAGTGTCCCTGTGGAAATAACCAGGGCCAACATTTTATGACTTGATAGCAATATCTGTGGCATCTTACTTAATTAATTTTGGTTAGCTGAAACATATTTCTATACAGTGGTGATTCTCATGTTGCTTACTGTTGAAAAGCATGTGATCTCTCAAGGGACACGATTTTGAAAAATTAAGATTATTTGTATATAGTGGGTTGATTTTGGCCAGGCGAGTTCCCAGAGCCAGCTGACTTAGTGACTGCTGACACAACACAGTAAAAAAAGTCAGCAGAAAGTAGCATCAGGGCAGCTTCAGCTTGCCCAAGCTGCCTTGGTGCTCCCCCCACCCACTCCCCACTTAATGAGTGTGTAGCAGCACTAATGAAGACATAGCATAGAGCTTAAAGAATCCATTCAAACACTTAAACCAGAAGCAATACAGCCACAACAGCCCAGCATTGCACCTGGAAGGACAAACTTTCTGAAGAGAGAGTTTCAAGTCTCTCAAGTAGAGAGACTGTACTTCTGTGGATAAAGTTTTTCAGCACTCAGCTGGTATTGTCTTTGCAGCACTGTGCTGTTCAGGAGATATACAAGCACTGACCAACCTTAGGACACGTGCTTCTCAAGGGTGTTGGTGACAAACTCTCTATTTGAACTGTGCAAAGTAGTTTAACTCACTAAACAAACTGATTAGTGTTTTGGCTAAAATATTGCATTGCTAGATCCAATTGTTGATCCACTTATACTTGTATCCTACTTCTGTCAGTAGTCTTGTCTTGATTACTCAAAATGCCATGTCATATTGTGCATTCACTACTTATTAAAAAAAACAAACAAAACAGAGAACTGATGGTTTTCCTTAACAGTCCTTCAAAGGACTGCAGTCCTGAGTGGTTGCTGCATAATGTTGTATTACTAGAGGCAGCAACTAGGTTTCATTAATTGTGCAATTATACAGATGATGAGTTAGATACATCAGTCCATTTGAAAGCATTGTAAGACTTTACAGACTTATTTTGCCTAGTGCATTTCTGAAAAGCTGCTACTTGAGGTGAAACAGAGTAGCTACTTAACAGCTGGCAGATTCCTATAATCAAATGAACCCATAGGGGTAATTTAGGCTGGCAAAAATGTAATTGGTGTATTTTCTACACTGAACTCATTACATAGTGTCTTACAGTGGAAAAATGTCTCACTCGCTATCCCTATTAGCACAGGTCTGTAAGAGTGTTACTGTATCTAATTTGTATAATCTGAACAGAATTAAAAACATATATTAACATGAATAGAGTTCTTTATAAAACTTGACTTTCAGTTCTTGTGTTTAGCTAATTCTATCAAAATAGACCTGTTAGTTAATATGAAAATTTGTCTCTTTTAAAGTAATGGTTTTGGTTTTGGTTTTGGTTTGATTGAGTTTTTTTCTCCCTAACATGCCAAAGCAAGGCACTATAGCAAATGCAATATTATACAAGCCAGTATTTAAAGTAACTTTGAGATATTAGAGACATGCAGATAGGCTGACAATAGTAACATAGCTGTAATAGCTAAGTCTTTAGAACACCACCTGGAAGCCTAAGCTATTAAAGAAGAAAGCATGTTATCGTTCTGACTTTCATGTAGATTCAAAAGTGACCTAGATTGTGTGAAGTGGCTACTGGCAAAATTTAGTTCATTATAGACTATTTAGCTGATTATAAACTATGCTTTTGGGCTTTTAGAGACAGTGAAAGTAATTTCACCGAAGCAATTGTATTATCTCAATGTAAAGAGCAGGGCTATATCTCTGAAGTTGGCAGAACTTTGTATGAACATCATGGATTTTGTCTCTGACTAGTGTTTTAGCTGGCATTTGGACTTAATGAAATACAGTGCTAGAAGATGCTGGATACGACTAAAAGTGAAGAGAAGTAGTGTTCCTGTGATTTGTGCTAGTGTTAGTTGAGATGAATTTTTAAATAAAAGCATCTACTGAGACAGACTTCATGTTCACAGACAAACCTTTCCTCTAAAAGTATTGCATTGCCTTTTCCCTGACTCTTTTCCTACAGATTCTGTTGTTTTCATAGTTTTTATCACTTTGCCCAATATAAAACCAATAGTTTGGTCATGTCACACCAGACTTTTGCAAGAATACCTAACATTCCTACGCCCTTGTTCCTGGCAATCTGAGCCCCTCTTCTGGGGATATGGCTTAGAATATGTTTTACTGATAATTCAATCAAAAAGAGATTCCCTGATATGTTCCTTGTAAATAAAAATAGTTCCTCCTTCTGAAAACAAACATTACTGGGGGTTTTCTTGTTGGTTTGCTTTGAGTTGGATTTTTTTTCTTTTTACACTACAAGGGTAGCTCTAAGTACTTTGTGCTTACTTGCACATTGTCAGTTACTTTTTGAACAAAGTATTAGGTCATGAAAACCTTCAGGAGTGCTTCTCCTCCTGTTAGTTCCCCACTTAGTTGCTTCAGGAAGCAGTCATTTATGGAGTTTAAACGTTTGTCTTTGTTTCATGGTTCAGCGTTAAAGTTACTGAGTCTGCATGGGAATGACAAGAGCATCCCTTCAGTTCATATTCTGCAGCAACACCCTCTCTGAGAGCTCCCAAGTGAATAAACTCAAGTAGCTCGCTCTTTTCATCCTCTTCAGGCTGTTATAGTATTGCCCTATTAATATGTATTACCTACATAACTATAAAATTTTAATCCACAGAGAGTATGTTACATTCTGATACAGTTAAATTAATCTCTTTGTTGGACTGCTTCCTTTCTTTAATGCATAGCACCACTTTTGTGACCTTTCCTCTGTTGTTTTTTTCCCATGTGTATTTTGCACCTTGGAAATACAGGGTCCCACAGATTATTTTCTTTTTTTGTATCCTTCTGATATGATATTTCTTACTCAATTTTAATTCATCCCAGCTTGCCCTTGTGTCTGGGCATAGACCCATTTGGTCTGACTACCTATTTGCTGCACTGTTTAGGTGAGACTTGACTGGTTCAAGCTATTTGCTTCATTGTTTTATTTGCTTAATTATTTCTCCCTGCAACTCCCCTTAGTTTGAGTTGGTTTTTGTTAATTCACTGGCTAAGGATTGTGAACTTTTCAACTGTGTGATCTTCCACCTTGTCAAAACTCTTCAGTTCTTTCATTTTGTTTCCACTCATTTTTTATTTCAGTGGAGTTCATCCTGCTTGCAAAAACTCATCCTGTACCAAAATTCCTAATTCTGCACCTCCAGTTTTTAAGAGTCTTCACTGAATTTATACTATCACCTCAACTTTTACGTACCTGATCATGAAATGTTTGATGTTCTTTTAAGAAGTACTTCAGATTACTTCATTGCAGGAATCAGGGTCAGATCACTGGTATTTAGTTCTGAAGGCAGGAGAACTGTCACTAATGAATCTGTGTATGTTAGGATTCCTCAGAGAAGGGTGCATGAGCTGCTAATGTAGACACTTTGTCAGACCACTGGGGCAATGATCCAAGAAAATTTTTGGAGGATTTGACATGCAAGATTTTTTTTTTTTTAAATGATTCTTAACTACACTTCAAAATATACAAAAAACAGTGTAATAATGATAACAGTAAAGCAAACTCTTAATTAGAATAATCTAATATGCACAACTTTATCCAGTGTCATAAACATTAATATAACTAGTAATATGCTGTTTCTGCAAGAATGTATGTTTCACATATATTTTTATTACTAAGTACATAAAGAAAAAATGGAAAAATCAAGAAGCTGTAGTGTAATATTGAATAGTGTGAAATGGTATTTACTTACTTGCATTTCTAAACATCTGCACAATTATTATATAGCTTTAATTCAGTACTACATGCCTTTTTAACATCTCCCCTTGCAGACTTGTAATTTCCAGGATTGTTTCTCCACATAATCACCACAAAATGATTTAGGATCTATTTATTTCAGTTTAGGAACTATTTAGGAACTATTACAATTATCAGCAGACATCAGAAAATATTAAAATGGTTAACAAGTTATTGAATGACCAGGTAATGAATATTTTAATCTTTCTTTAGGCGTCAATGCTTTGCTATGGAGTAATTAGCATTTCTTAGACTTTTCTGTGTATTGTAGCTTGCTCATATACATATAGTATAACCTACAGTGCTATATTTGCTTTTATTATGAACTCTTCTTAAGCACATTTACACTTAGTATGATTCAGCACATATTTCTTTGATGTGTCTTCTTTTTCTCTACCTGTGCAGTCTTTATTGATACAAGTGCTTTGACACAGAGCAGTGGATCACTTCAAAAAAGTGATCTCTATTTTTTGCTGTACTGGGGAGGCCAGGAGGTGGGAGGATGGGCAGGAAAGAAAAACCTGATTCTCTTGTCTGTATTCTGTCAATGTGTCTTGTGTTTTTAAGACTAAAGACTACAGTGGAAAGTGTGTTAACTAGAGCTGATCCAAAGTAACCTCTCCCAAAATGCACCTGAGCACCACTTCTTTCCAACTTCAAGTCCACACCTGTTAGATATTTTTGCTTGCTGTTGTAAACACAGCCAAATACTGGCCTGGATTTATTTTGCAGCTTTGGGGTCAGACAACATGCAGAGCTTGTGCCAGAAGAAGGTAAAAATGCAGCAGCACTGTAGAGTATGTCCTGTTCTCTACTTGTTATTTCTTTGTTTCTTTGTGCAATAAAGAGTTCAATCAGCAAGCCCTTAAGAGGGGATCTATGTACAGTTAAGAAAGATGTAACATGACATAATATGACATATTACAGTAGTTGCAATTGACTTTCACTATTTTGTTACCAGTGAATAGCTTGCTTAGGGGCTTAACATATTCTCTCTCCTTTCTCTATTTTTTTAAGAAGGAGAAGATATGTTCAGAATTCACAACAATTCAATTAAATCCCACTCTTGTATTTTCCAGGGCATAAAATTCTGCTGTTTGGAATCTTTTACAGTATGTACATGGAAATAGCACAATTTCTCTTAAGATTGCACAATCTTAACTTGAAGAACCATCTTAAGCCTAACCAGAACTAACAAGACATTCAAAGTGGAAAATAGACCCACCAGACACTTTGTAGGAAAGAGGACTTCTAGTGACAGTTGGGATGAGTTACTGAGTATTTTGGTAGGTATAGGAGCTAAAAAAAAAACAAAACCAAAACCAAACCAAACAAACAAAAACAACAAAAAACCAACAACAAAAAAAAAACAGGAAGGCATCTCATTCACAGGTCAAAGAATAGCAGTCCAAAATCCTTACCTATGTCTTTCATTTAAATAAAAGATATCCCAAAACCTTCTCTAATGAGGCATAAAAAAATATAACATTGGCAAAAAAAAAAAAAAAGAAAATTAAAGGAGGAAAAAACCCACAACCACCAAACAAAGATAAAAAGAAAAAAATCTAACATGATCTTCAAGATTATACTAATATGGCATCATATCTGTAATTTTAGCCCACTTACTATTCTTCTACTTTTCTGCTCAGGGTAGGCATGTTTCAGTTCCATTTTTCCATTATTTTACTTCTTTCTTTTTTATTTTTCCTTTCTCTCATTTAATCCTCTTCTTCCAAAATTATACTTGATTTATATCCTTTTATCTCTTATGGTCATCAAGATTTCATAGAATCATAGAATCATAGAATCGATTGGGTTGGAAAAGACCTCCAAGATCATCAAGTCCAACCCCGGGCCCAACTCTGATTCATTTACTAGATCATGGCACTCAGTGCCACGTCCAATCTGCGTTTAAAAATCTCCAGGGATGAGGAATCCACCACCTCTCTGGGCAGCCCATTCCAATGCCTGAGCACTCTCTCTGGAAAGAATTTTTTTCTGATCTCCAACTTAAATTTCCCCTGGCAGAGCTTGAGCCCGTGCCCCCTTGTCCTATTGCTGAGTGCCTGGGAGAAGAGACCAACCCCCACCTGGCTAGAACTTCCCTTCAGGTAGTTCTAGACAGTGCTGAGGTCACCTCTGAGCCTCCTCTTCTCCAGGCTAAACAAGCCCAGCTCCCTCAGCCTCTCCCCATAGGACTTATGCTCCAGTCCCTTCTCCAGCCTTGTTGCTCTTCTCTGGAACCGCTCCAGCACCTCAATATCTTTCCTGAACTGAGGGGCCCAGAACTGAACACAATACTCAAGGTGTGGCCTCACAAATGCAGAGTACAGGGGAAGGATCACTTCCCTGGTCCTGCTCGCCACGCTATTTTTGATACAGGACAGGATCCTGTTGGCCTTCTTCGAAGTTTATAATTTGATTTATTTCTGCAGTTCAACTCGGTGTTTTTAAGTGATTGGCATCCACAATACCGCGATTTTTTTCCAAAATATTTTTTTAATTAAAATAACTCTACATTAAAGCAGAACCAGGAAATGTGCACAAAACAAGACGTCTTGGGTTGAGCTGGCAAAATGCCAACTGTTTGAGACAGAGTGAAAAGGGAAGAAGAGGGAGAGGGGAAAAAAACCACTCCAAACTAGTTTATGCTGAAACTAACTACATGTATTTACACAGAAAAGAGAAAATTAAAAGAAAACTACAATATAATACACACTTACACAAGTCATATATAACAAGAAATAACCTCCCACTCCCCAATTATACAAAGTATATTGCTCTAGATTCATAAGCACTCTGAAAGACATCTAGCAAGAAACAGAAAGAGTAACAACAAAATATTTCTACATCCCTGAACTCAAACAAAATGCAAGCAGAGGCAACAGGAGGAGCAAGGCCCACTCCAACAAGGCAGCAGCTGCACCAACTTCAGCCCGCACCTCGGCCATGGCAGAACTGACTAAGCCACTCCCACACACTGGATTTTACCCCTTTTGAGATGACGATGTAACATGGTATGGAATACAACACCATTGGCTAAAAGAAGTCAGCTGTTAGCTAGCCTAGCTCAGCTCAAGTCAGCTGACAAACCCAGGCCTGATCTGAACTCCAAAGCCCAAATTTAGGCCTATCAGCCAAACCTATAACACAAGGTCATATAATACAAGAGTTTATTATCTTCTGCCCTCATGACATGATTTTAAAAGCACTCTGTTGCTCACAAAATAGGCATATTGTTATTTCTAAGGTTCTGGTCCAGCAATGAAGTTTCTATGAATCACTTTCAGACAGTACTCAAATTCCCAACCATGAAATCATGCCTCCATTTTTTTAGCACACTTAGACTATTTTTAATCATTACTACATAGAGATTACAGCAGTAAACTTGATTTTTAGGATCACTAACTGAAAATTCATAGGGCTTGGCCCTTTGATCCTAAATCTTTAGAGTTTTTCAGCTTCTTTTGAAACAATTTATTGATTAAATTCAATTGTTAAATAAAATCATTAAACAAAGATATATTCTCTTTTTCCTCATCAGTCTGTCCATCAAATATGCAAATGTGACTGGAATATTTCTATAAATTTCTTGTTTGATCTGAGTGACATACTGTGTAGCTAATTTCTCATTGCAAATGTAATTTTCAAAGTTCAACAAAAAAATGGCCAGCATTATCCATCTCTTCTTAAATTGCTCCTTTGCAACTCTGACAGTATTAAAGCTCTCAAGTACCGACACTGACAGAAGATACCGTAGCTCAAATGACTCTGCAGAGACAGTTCTCTCTGTAGAGACAGTTCTTGCAAGTTGTAAAGCACAATAGGAGAAAAGTAACTGGGCTCTATGTAAGAGAATATGGTTTCCTCAAGGCAAACGCTTTCATCTTTTCAGGACAATTGACCAGAAGTGACATCATTCACCAACTGCTTCAAATGTCTGCATGGAAACAAAAAAAGTGCAATGCAAGAGGATATTAGTCAGGTCGAGCAGGCAATCTTTCTGGTGCAGGGGGAAGCCGACTGAGATCAGTTTAGTCCTAATGCAGTCATGTTTTCACTTACTGCACAGACAGCCAGGGCAACAGTGTATGCACTTTTCCCTCTCTTTATCTCTGTCTGGCTTCATTCATCTGGAAAAGGACCTGGTGTTTCAGCAGTGAGGGAAAACCAAGGTCTCACAGTTTAGTTATTCAATTTAATTTGGAGGTGATTTGTCAGAAGACTTCTGTACACTTCTGGACGTTTTTTGGGCAAACTTTTTCTAGTGGCGTAAAATAAATATGACGTTCGGTGTTTGATATGAAAAATGTGTAACTGACACTGCTTGGGTCACCAAAAATTACTTGCATTTGCTATATAGGATATATAAGTAATGTATTTCAGCCTGATTTCCTAACCACAAGCTTATTGCAGTGTAACGTTTGGGCAGCTGTTTGAGCTTAATCTGTGTTTATTTTTTCATCTGCAATATGCTTGTGATTATACCTGACTGGCATACACTGACTTGGAAACCTTCTTCTATTCGTGGCTGTCTCCCAAACCTCTAGAAAGTACCATGAAGTTAAATTTTAAAAAAAAAGGCACCTAGAGGCTTTAAGGAGAGCTGTTGTATTTCCTGGGGTTTATGTACCAAAACTTCCAGGAGTAAAATTCAAGTCTGTATAGAAGTAGCCTGTGTACAGCACAGGAGAGCACTATTTCAATAGCAAATAGATGGTGTGGTGTCTGTGCAGCATGGTTAATAAGCCCTGGGGATACTACTTCATCCCTGGCAACACAGTTCCTAGGCTTGACAAGACCAAGGTTGAACTACTGGAGGGCAGAGCTCAGACTTGGAAAACTCGTGCTTTGCCACCAGCTCCGTTACTGGCCAGCAAAATGAGCCCTCCACCTCTGCACTGTTTGCTGACAAAGCTTTATAGAACACTTGTAAGTTTTCACAGTAAACACTCTGAGACAACTAAAGTAAAGCTGCCAGCTGAGAAAACCTGAGTGAAAAGCTGGAAGCCCGTTCCAGCTGTCAGAGTGTGCAGGGAGCTCACTTTTCAGTAAGTTAGGTCCCTAAGAGGAATATCGTGGAGCACATTTTATGTGTGTAACCAGATCATGCTACAGGAGCTTGAGGCACCAGTGAGTTCACTCCAACAGTAGGACACAATTGCAAAGGGGGCATGGCTGGGAGCCTTGGAAGGAGGCTGTCCCACTCAGACTGGGCAGACTTCCTCCTGGGTTGTTCAAGAGCAATCTGAAAATGTGACTGTCCTTGCTGAACTGAAGCCATGGCCTCATTTTTCATCTGTAGTCTAAGAGCTGTACTCTGGATAAGAAATACTTCCTTTCTGCAGCAGCCCTGCATCAGACTGAGGCTGCTACATACACATGATGCCACGCACAGGACTCCAGTGAAGAAAAGTTGCACTTCACATCTGAAGGTCCAGTCACCTATGGTACCTATGGTACTACCAAAGGTTTCAGACTAGCTTGGTTGTGTGTGCCCATCATCTTTATGTATTTAGTTACTGTGGCTTTAAAGAAAAGGATGTTCAGATTGACTCTTGAGGGGAAACAAGTACTGGAACCACGTGTTGCACTCAGCAAATGCAAACCAATTTTGGAAAACTGATTACTGTGCTATACTCTATTTGCAAAACATAGTATTATACTAACTAATAGGAAAAGGGGAGAAAGCTGTAGAATTGTGGCTGATATAAAATAGCTTTGAGGGCTGTTCACGTGGACCCTCCGAAGCAAATAACATGCATAAATAAATAAAAATATTGGCTGAAATTTCTATAGAAATTATTTTAAATGGCTTTGGCAACATATTTCCAGTATTTTGTGGTAGATAGCAGCTATTTATAATGCTTGGGGAAAATTGAAATGTCAAAAAAACCCCTAACCATACAAACTACCCCAGTGCACAGAAGTGTGTGCTGGTACACTTCCAGTATACAGAGGAAACAAGGGTTTATTTGTTCTATGATGGCTTAAAATACATTGTAAAAGAATGTAAAAGCTAAGTCAGGAAGTAAATATAAGTAACCACGCTGGTTCCATCCAGGGCAGTAGCCAGGAGGGGGCATAGCTAGACTTAGAGGTTATTCTGTACCACCTCATGTGGGAGCAGGGGACAGGCGTGCCAGGTGGTCGTTTGTTTTGCTGTTTTCCATATTGTGAGCAATTGCATGTGAAATGTTTGCCTCTCTTGTGGACTCTGTCATTGATATTGTTGCTGTTACTGTTTGTTTCTTATTTCATTGCTGTTTCTGGTAAATTGTTCTTATCTCAACCTCTGACATTTGCCTTTTGTGTCTCAATTCTCCTCTCCAGCCTGCCCCAAGAGGAGGAGGAGGAGGAGGAGAAGGGAGTGAGATAGCAGTGCATGGTTTGAATTTTTTTCAATGGGAACACTAAATTGGGGAATACCATTCCTAAACCAGGACATATCATTTTCCTATCTCTTCCCAGCACTAAGAAATTTGTGGAGTGTGACAAATAAGTCATTAGCAAGAGTATTTTGACATTTTTCTGGGCAGCTCATTGTGTCAGCTCTCCACAGATGGATGTGACTGAGACCATATTATTGTATTTAAGGTAAGTGTTGTGCTGTGAACCTGTTACACACTCTGGAGTGCAGTCCCACAATATGTATGTATGTGTATGTATGGCCAAACTTTGCAAATGAAGATTTGAGAAGGGCTCTCCCCATGTGGGTGTGCCCTTCGAGCCTGGGCAGTAGATTTTTTATTTTAGGTGAGGCACAGCGCACCACAATACAACAGCAAGAGAAAGCTATAGCTGAGGTATCATATTTGTCATGTCTTCTCTGAGAGACATTCATAGGTTCCCATATAGTAAGAAACTGTGAAGATCAGCCAGTTGTTTTGCCTATCCAGACTTTAGTATGGATAACTGGGAAAGTATTTTTGCTTCACATGAAATATTTTTCAGACATTCTCTTCTGAATAGCCCCAGCAATAGCCCCAGCACTTCTGTGGGCTTTGGTAGAGAATCTTGCTTTGTGTAGAAATAACCTCTAGTTTTCTATCTGTAAGGTCTAGTAAGATACATGGGAAGATTGTTGATACTAACCTCAGCTGGGCCTATGGATACAAATATAAGACCAGAGAAATAACTAATATTGTTCGCATGCTGTCAATAACCAACTCACAGATGTGGATCAGTAGGTGCACATTAAGTATAAAAGTAGGCATCAGATGGAGACAAATACCAGAATTATTATTATTATTAACAATAATAATTTTTATTTCTGAAGTGCAGCAGTCCAGTGCTAATGCTTGGCAAATTTCAAACAGTACTGTTCAGTTTCACCAACCACTTGTAATAGAATATTGCTATGTGCTTTGGTCTTTTTTTTTTCCTCCAAAGGTACAGCTTTTATGAAGTCATTCATTATTTGGAAAGGTTTGAAGTAATTGAGAAGTTTTGCTTAAAGGTATTTCAGCCTGTATTTTCATCCAGTCCTTTATTTCTTTTTTCTCGAATTTCATACCTCAGTGCTCTGTTATAAATTACCTGTAAGTATTTTTTATGATGTTTTTCCTATTCCCTAAAAATCAGCTGCCTTTTATTTTCATTAAAAAAACAGATAAGAAGAAAAGGTTTTGTGCATAAGTGCCTCTTTTTGTCTTTTTAACAAATAAAGAACAAGCTAAAAAAAAATCCAGAAGTCTTGGTACATCAAAATAAAGATTTAATTTCTTGATATTTAGAAAGGTATAAATGGTAGAATTGTGTGTTCCTTTTGGAAATTCCCTAAGAAAAGCACAACAGAATCTCAGAAATAGGACACTGAAATTAATGTCATAGGTTCATGTCACTCACCTAAGTGAAAGTATGGATGAGGAGAAAGCTGGCAATCTGCAACCTCAGCACAACAAATATTTGGTACCCTATGTAATCACATATACCTTTATCAGAATGTTTTTAAGCTTCAGTACTTACATAAGGTTAAGGATTCCAAGTTTGTGATTTAATCAACTCTACTTTTGATAAGGAGCAGCATAATTCTCTGCTCCTTAATCTCAGAGGTAAATGCTTCAGACAGCAGATAAACAGCCAACAGTCTATAATATGAGAGGGAGGTGCACTAACTTTTCTCCCAGAGGATGCTTCCAAGCTAAAATGACATATCCTTTGGAGAAAGAGCCAACAAATGAACTTCATAACACTGAGGTGCTTGGTGGGTCTTGATGACTCTACTTTTGTAGAGGGCATTTTCTTAGAAAGATATATGGCATGTATTTTAAACTGTGTTTATAAACTGTGTCTTTTACTTTGGTCAGAGAGAGAGACCAGAGTGGATTTCTGCAATGACACATTGTGCACATACACCTCAGAAAAACTGGCTGTGGTTCATGGACCTGGCATCCTAGATATTGTGAAAGTCTCTCTTCACTTAGTGTTTATAGACACCCCAGTGCTATTACCTCTTCCTCATTGGTGACATCTGCACTCATTATCACTGAAATAACCACTCAGTAACCCCCTCTCAGAGTATTCTGCAGATTCATGAGCGGGGTAAATGAATGCAGAAACCACAGTGAACAGCACAGCAGAGCAGTATTTCCTTAGTGTATGCTACAAGCCAGTTAACAAAAATAAAAGAGGGATGTTTATTCTAAATGGGAATGAGTTTAATTGAAGAGAAATTATTTAGCTGCCTCCTCTGGTAGGAGGCTGTGCTTTTTGGGACACTTTATGGACCTGAGGAGAAGTTCTCAGCTCCTGTGTTACATCGCCTTAGCAATCATAGAATAGATGTAGTCATTAAGTGTCCTTGAAAGGTTTCAAAATGAGTTGACCAAATTAATTACTAAACTTAACAAAACCATGTCAGGATCAAGAGGCAGTTGTGCCTTTTCCTCTGTATAGTCTTGCACTGATCTTGTTTTTTCTGCAAATTTCAACTTTGACCTGGAAATTCTGGCTATATTTCCTACATTCCACTCTACTTCATGGGTTGTCATGAGAACTTCTGTGTCTGAGAATAAACTGAATATTGATATTAGCCAATAAATTATAAACCTGGGAGGGGTAACTATTGAAATCCCTTCTCAGTTTACCTTTTAGAAAGCACAGTGAAATTCTGAGGGAGTCTTCCGAAGTTTCCTTTGCTAATAATTTATATTTATCATTTAGCCTTCTTCAGTTGGGCATTTCAATATCCATCCATAAGAACACCACTTTGTAAAAAAGTTTATGAGTGATCCAGAAGTCATTTACGTCTTTGTAAAATAGCCACATTTTTCTGAGAAACTTTTGCGACAAAACCAGAAGGCTACTCTCCAATGAAAACCAGCTTCGGGTGTGAACCATCTATTATGCAACTGTTTATCTGATAGCAGAATTAGTCTGCTGAGTAAGCAGAATCCTCTCAAAAGGCGAATAATAGATAAATAATACCGCAGAAGAATTTTTCACCATTTGTTTGAGAAAGAGCATGAATGCACACATGACGATTCTTTCTTTGAAAGAAAAAGAAGTGAAGAATAAATCTTGTCTGGAACAGAGAAAAAAGTTTCAAAAGACACTTCAAAGAGTCTCTCAACTGATCCCAAGGGAGGCTCAAGAAGAGGGAGGGGAATCTGGAGAATAAAAAGGAAATCTTTAATCGAAATACTCAAGCCCTGTGTATGCATGGGTACATTACATGCATCTTACCTCTAGAATTATTTGTGACTCCTTGATGGGTGTTGCTGTATTGCACAGTTCAAGTTCTCTTCCAAAAAGAGACCCAACAAATTAAATGGAGAAAAAACAGGAGAGACAGACATTTGGTTGAAACAGTTGCTGGAACTCCCAGTCCCTCTTCATTGACTAGGCAGCCCACAAGAATTTGCTCTCTGTGTTGGAAGTCTGCCTTTGGTAACACCCTCACACAAGGAACCATGCCAACATTCATCTAGTGACAGTGAGTTTAATGTACTAAGAACTAGAGAAGCTTAAACCTCAGGATGTTCATATTGAAGTGCAGCAGAGAAGCAGAATGCACAATACAAGGTTCAGTGACAACAATAAATAAAGGAAAATTTTAGATACAGGCTTTCATGACCCTGATACTTTTTTTTTTCTAGATAACATGCTATCTCATTGGGGATTGAGAGAGTAACATTGTTTGAAAGTTTGCAGCATAAAACTGTCTTTGAATCACTTTGTGTTGTCTTAAGTAAATTGTTCTGTTTGTGGTTCTGTGAATAGAAGGTGATGATGAAACCTGAAGAGCATTCTACTAAGCAATAGTGTAGTAAATAATGTAGGAATGACATAAAATTAATTTCCTTGATATTTCAGCAGCTCTAAGTGCCTCTATACCTCTTTTAAAGTTTCTTAGTTTTAACAGCAAGTCTCACAATCTTTCATGGAATTACAGCACATAATATGTGAAAGTCATATGTATAGATGTATGTATGTGTGTAGATATAGAGGTCCATATTTACATATTAAAAGTGAAGTGATTGGAAAATGGCACATACCTGAGAAACCTAGAGAGAAAAAGTAGTATGCAGTTTGCAACTGAGGGAAAAATAGTAATTAAGTAGAAATGGGTTGTGGAGGGAAGGAACTCATCTCAGGAGACAATCTGCCCTGGTTTCCTTTCTCACATTTTGAAATCTATGAATCTTTTACTTTACTTTATCACTTTGCTGATTCCCTGCAGGCGAGATCTGACAGCTAAGCCTCTGTTTTATCTTAAACTGTTCAAAGCATGTCAGAAAATGACCTACCCTGCTGAGTCCGAAAGTGGCAGGAGCCCACCTACTGGTTACCCCAAGTCCAGGTGATCCCTGTTGCTAAAGTGAAATCATAATGATAGTCCCAGAATGGCTGGTAGATTGCTGCAATATATGGTCTTTTACTGCTTACAGTTGAAAACTGGAAGTTGTACTTTTATTTATTGTCTCTAGAAGGAATTATTTATGTTTTGAGCCACTCTGATATCAGCACATCAAGTTAGTTTCACCCTGTGTTATTAATAGCTGTTTTGTATATGGACAGGTTCAGATCTGTTTATTCTGTGGGCTCTCCTCACTGCCTTTGAACACAACCTTTACAAATCTACAAATCCTTTCTATTTTTATTCTATTGCGCTTATAAGAATTAGCTTTAAAATACACTGCTGTCACTACACTTTGGCATGATAAAATGCAGGGATAAGGCGAATGTGGCCATATTTATGCCTCTAAAAATAGGATTCTACTGGAATTTCTACAGTCATTTCATTTTAGTAGGCTTTCTCTTGTGATGAAAATTGATATACCTCAAACAGTTCTCTGTGACCAAGCAAAACAAAGCAGAATAGGAATTGGAGACTGATTATGCTCATGAAATAATATGCTCGTGTACTACATTTCATCTTCAAAGTTTTACTATCTGTATTATCATTAAAAGTGGCATGAAAGTAACTGGTATATGAGATTGTTAGGTTTAAATTTTTCTGACTGATGACACCTGAACCTGCATTTTGCCAGTCTCAGGAGGAAGCTATAACAACATTCTTCACTGCTGTTAGCTCTCATTAGGTAATTGTTTCTTTTGGGATAACTGGGGAGAAAAAAATACTAATGCTAGGCACAGCTCCTTTCATTGTCCCAAGTTATCTTTTGATTTTGTGCTGACGAGAATGTTATCACGGAATTTGTTGACATCTTCCTGTTAATTAGTAACAATCAGGTTTGAAGGTAAAAGTTAGAGGACTTGTGAATCCATGAAGGTCTGGCAATTCACCCAGAATAAGTCTTTCAATGCTCTACGGTATTCTGAGATCACAAGAAGATATGTATATTGTCATTGGCTGCACACACCAGAAAATTCCTTTTTATTTTTGTAGAGTGAATAATTTCCCAAAGTCTATCCAAAAACATCAGGGATACCATTTTGGATCTTTGTTTACCACGTTGGAATATCACTTTACCATCAGGCTCTCAACCTTAGTCCTATTAACAAGCATTTTCTGCAACAATGTCAATGGTGTTATTTTTCCTAAAATTCGATTGTGTTGGCACAGCTTGAATCACAACACTGTAGCAATAAGAGCAGTCGTCTCCTCTTCAATTTAAACTAGCAGATCATGCAACAGTAGAGATGTACAACCTTGAAATGTATACCTTGAATGAGGAAACAAATGCCAGTTCTGAGATGGTTTTGAACTATTTTAGGTGCATAGAAATTTAACATGAATTGTGTTACTTTCTGTAATGTCTTTGCTCTTACTATGCCCACTCTTGGCCAATTTATGTGCATAGTCATTTCTGAATTTTTGAAACTTGTGAGTCCTGTGAACCCTTACCATGATTCTGTGAAAGTCACTACAGTGAATGAGGAAGATGGGACTGAAAATACATTGGGTAAACAGCCCTTATTGCCTCCTTACTAAATAAACATTGCATAACAGAAATTCTAAAGACATGTTTCAGACATTCAGAGATGTGAGAAACTTGAACAGGTTTGCTTTAGACAGGGATGTTGTGTACAAACCACTGTTGAGTTATTTAGTTTGGCTAAGTAATTTTATCACATACTGTAAAAGCATTTTAAAAAACCCAGAAGGACAATTGAGTCATTTATGTGTCTTTCATCAAAATGCTGTTCATAGAAGTAGCTCCAAAGTAATTCCTGGTCCCTGCTTTTATAACATTGTGGTAGGGTTTGGTTTGTGCTGAGGGCCATCACTTGAAAAGACTCAGCACCTTCTGCAAGTTTTTGTATACTCTCTCAAAAAATGCAGTATGGCTGCTAGCAGTACAGACAGGAGAAAAGAAGCAGATTTTCCAAGTGCAAACTATGCAACATGAAAGCTTGGGGTACCTAGGCATACATTTTGATTCAGTCACAGGGTTGTCAGTGCCTTGCTTCTCAACTGTAAAAAAAGGGGCCAATAATGTCCTTATTTTATGAAGGCATAGGAAAATACTTTCAGTTTTCTGAGTATTCTGAACAAATCCTAAGGATACTGCTCACCTTAGGTAAACAGATCTGCCAATGGGCTGATGAAAGAAATGATGATGAATGGAAATAACAAGCTACAGATCATTGTAAGAGAAATTAACTTCAGCAGATGAAAAATGCTGTATTATCAATATTGCTCAGCCAAATTTGGGGTAGCTGCTGTAACTGTTCCACTGCAGTAAGGGATATCAGACACATGGCAAGTAAGGCATAATTTTCAAATGATTTTGTTTTGTTTTGAATATATATTTTACTGAGTAGAAATATAAAGTAAAAAATCTGCATTTTAAAATATTCATTCATTTTTCTTTTTTTTTCTTACAGCTCGTGGCCAATGCAATCCTTTTTGTCAGTGTAAATTTGTATGGGGTTTTTGTGAGGATTTTGACAGAAAGGGCTCAGAGGAAGGCATTCCTTCAGGCCAGGAACTGCATTGAGGACAGGCTGAGGCTGGAGGATGAAAATGAAAAACAGGTCAGTTTCTAAACCTTATTTATTTTTCTCAGTTTCTCCTGAGATGACCGTGGTTATGTGAAATTAATGTTAGGACATTGCTGCCAAGTGTCTGCTAGGATGTGTGTGCATTTGCATTGTGAAGGAAGTGTGCTGTCTTCCCTCACCTGCTTCAGCTCTTCCTTGTGACTGCATGCACATCTTCATCTGCAGCACTCAGAGAAGGAGCAGGCTGCCCCTACAGCTGCTGTCACCTCCAGTGCCACAGGAGATGTATTTCAGGTCTTAGTCAAATCTAACATGCTACGGTAATCTAAGGTTGTGATTATTTATCTGTGTGGATGTTTTTGGATGGGTGTTAGATGTGCTGTAAATACTTTTTTCTGGCTGTGTGTGCTATAACCTGCTTGCATTCATGACACCTACAAAAAAAGTCAATCTTTTAGGCATAAGGAGCTGCACTGATAGCTGAATAAGTGTAATCAATAACAAGAACATCTATCGTATATTCTTGTATAGCTAATAGCAAAAAACCCCCCCAGTGATAGCAATCTTTTCTCAAAAATCAATTTACTAATTTGATGGTTTATTCCACACAATTTTATCAATCTGCCTTCCAAATATATTTGGATATCATGAGAAAAAATGCTATACTGTGGAGCTTGCTGTTGTTCCTCACAGGTCTGAAGCTTAAACTACTATAATCTGTAAGGTTTCCACTAGATTTTCTCTTTCTGTCTAGCTGATAATAGGGGGACACGCTGGAATAGATAGATTGACCTCTGTGGAACAATGGTTACTTATGCCAATAAAGGACTTAGGTGAAATTCAAACTCTGCAATACAAGGTGTCAGGGTCCTCAAAACTTGTGTACTTCATACAGTTTTACTTGTTTTTATTTGCAATTTCTCAAGCAAGTCTGTTCCTATGTGTGGAACAACGCAGGTCCTTAAGTATGTTCTGTTACGATTTAAGTGCTTGCGTTTTTATGACCTGAACATACTCTTTATTAAGTAGATGCCTCTTTGAATAACTCCATATCTTTGCTGGCTGTGTAAAAATGGTCTTAGGATCAAAGCCTTTAGAATTAATTCTGGTCTTTTGTAATCCAAAGCTGCAAATTTTTTAAAGGCATAAATGTGCCATAAGTGAATTTCCATGGGATTTAGACAAGCCTGACATTTGTGACTTTGAAAACCTTTGATCCAGCATGAAACCAAAATTGATTTTTGTGTTTCTCTTGTTAGCACATTAGTAATCTGTCGTATTTGCTATATTAGCCATGCACGAGAAAGTAAAAACAAGGAAGTAAAAACACACAAGAAAGTAAAAACATTACACATAAATAGCATTATTGTTGATAGTATACCTAGAAAATACTGCAAATGTTCTTCCAATGCAGTGTCCAGGTCAGGGAAGAGAATATGTTTTTCTCCTACACTTATGAAATTAACTTTATACAGCACAGTGTAAAAATTAATACAGTAGTGAAATATGCTAATTGGCTGTCAAAAGTGCCACCAACATACTTTCTGTGTCTGCTCTCACACTACATTAGCATACCTCTGAACCCAGGGTGAGAATTAAGACACGATTGCAGGGTACAAAATTATTCTGCAGTTGCTGTGGCATAACATTGCCTGAGTTTCCAGCTGGCAACACTCAAGAGTGTTTGAGAGGAAAAGAGATGCCGCCGACCTAGTTCAATTTTTGCGATCATTCTTATATTTATGTTCTCCCAAGTACCAACATTACGTGTTAAAAAAGACCGAATATTTTCATCAGACTTTCTTGTCTTATTCAAATGCTTTGTCCTAAATACCATAACCCTTTTAACAGTGAGATTTCTAATCCAAAATGCTAAAACCTTTCACTGGTATTTCTGTTCAAGTCTCTAATTGGAAAGGAAAGAACATGCCTTTGACTTTTGAACATACATAGCTTTCTAGAGTTTAAGTGTTGACCGTGTGAGACAGATACCACAGCTGAAACTGCATGTGAGTTTTCTTCCTCTGTGTCCTGCTTACAGTGAATTCTCCTCACAGGATGCATTTGTAGTAATACTTCCATGTGGTAATTTTGATAAACTTATTTTTATGTGCAGGAATAAATATCTCATGTTGTAGTATTTTTGGACTCATGCAGGAATTTGCAAGTAGGCTTTGAAAGTGCTGCTGGACAGAAACAGAGCAAAAAGATTGTTTATTTTAAATTTTAATGTAATACTCACCCTGTTATCTGTTCTCTGTGGTCACAACGAATAATTGGCCTTGATGGTGGCATCATCCATTTGTTATGTTGTCTGCAATTCCACCAGAAGTGAAGGCAAAGAACCAAATAAGTTTTAGATAATGAGCAAATAATTATAATCATTCTCTAGAGATAAGCTTCTTCTCTTACCTGTAAATCTCAGCTGCAAGACAATCCTCTGCAAGGCAAGTAGTTAGGAATAAATATTGTGAGGTGGGTCCTGTTCCCTGGAATTGTGCTTGTTCTGTTCCTGCTCAGTCAGGGCATCTGAACAGTTCCCCTCACTCCCACTGCACTCCCTCTGTGTTCATTTCTTTAATTCCAGATCATCCTTTGCCCATACAGCATGCAAGACACTGTTAGCAATCTCCCTGGATGATTCCCAGAGTTAGACATCCCAACTGATCCTCCAGGCAGTACTTTGCCCCTTCCAAAGTAAGAAAGAGAGGAGCAAGCATGAGTTAGAAAGGGAGGATATGTTCAGAAAAAGAAGATGTTTGCTGTTAATTGAGGCTGCTTGCCGTCTGACTCAGAGGGGAAATCAATAATGAAGATGTGGCTCACCATACATTAAATTCCAAGCATAGTGGCTCCTGAAGTGGAGCCGTGCTCCAAGGAAGTGATACCATTGTACCATTCTGAGGCCATCTTAACTTGAAAAGCAACTGAACCACTGTCTTTAAAGACCTGTAGACTCCCATTTACCCAGCGTCTCTTTCAGTGTGTGTATAGTTTTGTTGTCCCCGCAGTTTTGTGGTGGTGAATTTCACTCAAATTATGTACTCCTATTAATATGCTAATTATGCACTGTGTGAAACAAAACTTCCTTTTTTTTGTCCTAGACTTTTTATCTGATTACTTGATTTTTTTTATGATATGAGTAATCTTCCTATAGTAACCTCTTCCAGGCCACTCTCAACAGAGAGCTCTATTAAAACCCCGCTCATCTATCTTTCCAAAAAGAAGAACGGTAGGCTGTTGGGTCTCCTGATTTATGGAAGCTATTTCCTACCCCAATCTTGCCAGCCTTGTGACAAATCTTACTCATATTCCTCTCACTCCTTGCAGTGACAATAAGAACATTTTTATGCATATTTGTGCACTGAATTTGGGGATGAACCATATACCTTACATCAGTGAATGCACTTGCTGCAGCACAGGCTGATGTGAAAAATGCCATTGCTTTCATCTGAGGAAGACTGGAAAAATATTTGGCTTCATGTAAACCATCAAAGCCCACAGAACCAGCGTAGATATCTTCAGAGGTTGTTTAATTGCATAAGTACAGGCAAGTATGTTTGCAAAATAAAGACCATCTTTCAAGCCACTTATTTAGATCTTTCATGCTCTACTAAATGTTACTTTTGCACTTGCTCACAATTAGAAATGATGGTGGAAAATCAACTGGAGAATAGTAAAGTCTCCAGAATGAGGAATTTGCTACCTTAAAAACTAATTGTGAAATCACATCTAGTTTTTCAAATTATTGGGACTGGAGAAATGTGTTTATTGGTGGCACCTGTATTTTATGAAATGGTTGTGTACTCCACATGAAATTTAATTTTATTACAGGATTTAACATAAAACTTAAGCACTAAAATGATGGGGAGTTAGGAAGCACTGGGCTGAGAGTGCACTCAGGGCCAGAAGCCTGCCCCTTCCAACTAGTCTAATTAGCTCTGCTGAGAGGGAGGATTGTTCAGCGCCATTCTATTGCAGTAATGCTGGTTCTGGAAGAGAGACTACCACCTTGGTGTTGCTCCCCAGTGTTTCTGTACATGTTCACCAGGTCATGTGCAGCTAAACTTTCCTTCTACAGTGCCCAATTGTGGGTGCAAATGTCTGCATGCATATGTGTCTGCATTCCAAGTATCTTCTGCAATTTAGGGCAATGTCCTTCAGGTTGCATGTAGTAACTGGGTCACCACTGAGCCAGAGATTTGATGAGTAACTATTCATAGAAATGGAAAAGGTGTCAACAAAACATACCACGATTCTCAGTGAACTGCTGCTTAGGGTGTCTTGAGTTCAAATTCCCTGCTGGGTTCAGATCCACCTTCAAAACAATTTAATCTAGACAATACACATTTTGTAAATGTGCACTACTGCCTGTACCTTTTAGTACAAGGACACCTGCAGAAACCCTCCAGTGGTTTTGGCTGTTATGTTTAATTTTAAGCACTCATGAAGAAAGGGAAAAAATTACATTATATTTGAATAAAGCAAACCATGTTGGACTTTCATTTTGTTAATGGATAGCTGTTTCCTAGGGTTTTTATCCTTTCAATTCAGCAACCAAACTGAGGAATTCGTTATTTGCACAGCCTCAGGCAGAAGTAGTTTCTAGAGTGCCTGACAACATGATAATCAATGCATAATCAGGTTCTCCTCATGTTTCCTATACTTTTTTTTCCTCAGGATCTTGCTTCCCTTTTCTTCATTACCGGGGAGAAGACAATATGAAATTTGTCATTAAAACACAGGCCTTGTTTCCATAACCATTCCTAGTGGCTCAGTGCATCAGCAAGTTGCCCTGCAACAAAAATTTCATCTAGATCATGTGTAGATGCAAAAGCATGTTCTTGTCAAATTATCTGGTGTACAGCAGGGAAGTGATCCGGATTTTGCACAAATTGCAGGCTAAGAGATGATACCTGGTCCTCTTTAGAAGCTACCCAGTACATACTTTGAAAAAAAATGGTGGAGTAACGAATTTTAGCTGACAGGTACCACATTAGTGCTGTGTTCTGTCTTACAAGGCAGCTTAAAAATGGATTTATTGTGTCATCAAACCACAATCTTACACAGGAAAGTCCATCTTCAAAAATCTATTTGATTTTTTAATAGAATCAGGGAAAAGAGAAAAATAAGGAGTGTTGCAATTTCACGCTGTCAGGTTGAGCTACAGGACTTCAGGGCAACTTATGCAGGCTGGCCAGCAGTGCCTCTTAGCCAAATAAAAGCACCAGCAGAGATGAAAACCTGTCCTGATGTCTTCTTTGTTTGCCACATTTGTCTGCTTAGATCCTTACACAGAGTAGAGATGAATTCATCTTCCTATGTGGCACCCCTGGTCCATCTTTCACCTTCCTCAGGTAAAAGGAATCATGAAAGCACATTTCTCTCTCCCATTCAGCAATAATTGCTCAGCATATTTCTACTGACCTGCATGTGTCTGTCTTCAGTCCTGCAATAGTCATGCAAGTGTCTTAGCCTTCATAGAGCAAATAGTAAATCTGAGGGCTACTCAAGTGAAATGAAAACCTTCAGGTGGAAAGCTTCAGTTTCAGCCTGAAGCCATTAGGAGTTGCTTGCAACCCCTTGCAAGGCAGGATATGGCAAACAAATCAATATGGTCTAATTTTGCACCTCTTTTTATGCAGGATAAACATCTCACGTTGTTGTTGGAGCAAGAATCTGCACTGTTTGGCATACCATCTGGGTTCCTCTTACCTAACTTTGACCAAGTAAAACTGAGGCTTGTAATCTAACCTTTTAACCTATAGGCAGTAATCTTTGGTACTAGCAGACACATCCAAGGGCAGTGCAGCCCTTCTACCCTGAACTACTTGATAAACATGAGGTTTTTTCCTGGCAGTGGTTACAAGAGGATGCCTAAGCTTAGGGCTACACAACTGTATGATAAGAGAGAGTAGTATCTTGCTATTAGACTTGAATCATCATAGTGTAGAAATCTACAATAAAGTGAGTAACATACAGTAAAAAATATACAGTTGTAAATCGTACAAAGTTCATGTATTTTAATTGTAATTATATTACTTTAGCCACATGACTTTATTTTGCAAAATGTAACATAAGTCTATAAAAGCTTTTAAAAAGGCACATTTATAACAATAGAGCATTACTATAACAACTTCACTTAACTTTATTTCATCCCCTGCAAGCTTCCTGATGTTAGTAAATGTTATGCTTTAATCCCAGACAGCAAATAAGCATCATGTAGCCACTCACTCGCTTGCCCCATGATGGGATGGGGGAGCAAATAGGAAGAGTAAAGGTGAGAAAACTCGTGGGTTGAGATAGACACACTTTAATAGGTAAAGTAAAAGCTGTGCACACAAGTTAAAAAAAAAAAAAGGACAAAAAATTAATTCACTGCTTCCCATTGGCAGGCAGGTGTTTAGCCATCCCCAGGAAAGCAGGACTCCATCACATGTGATGGTCACTTGTGAAGACAAGTGTCATCATTCTGAATGTCCCCTCCCTCTTCCTCCTTTTCCCTCAGTTTATATGCTGAGCATGACAGCATATATTGTGGAAAATCTCTGTGGTCAGTTGGGGTCAGCTGTCCAAGGTGTGTCCCCCCCAGTTTCTTGGGCCTCCTTGCTGGCTGGGTGATGTAAGAGGCAGAAAAGCCTTTGGCTCTGTGTAAACACTGCTCAGCAACAACTAAAACTTCCTATGTTACCAATACTGTTTTCAGCACAAATCCAAAACACAGCCCCACACGAGCTGTTGTGAAGATTAACTCTATGCCAGTAAAAACCAGGACATTCAATAAGTCTTTTAAACTGGTTATCAGACATTTCATTTTATGTCATAAGGTGTCAAAAATTTATAGATTTATAAAGATAAAAAAATCTTTATGAGGATTTATTGTAGATTTATAAAGATAAAAATAGAGCATGTGAACTTTGCTTTTTGATATACATCCATGTAGTCACTCATATCCAGGCTAATCAGAGAGATGTCTTGGATTGGTGTTTGTTGAAGTTTGTTTTTTTCTCATAGACATATACATGTCATATGGTCATATCACACTTGTTAAGCTCTTATATTTAATGTATGCCAGCTTACACTGAGTAGAGTAGAAAAACTTTCGGGCAAGAATGTTGATCTGCTGGAGAGTAGGAAGGCTCTGCAGAGGGATTTATACAGGCTGGATTGATGCACTGAGGCCAATGGTATGAGGTTCAGTGAGACCAAGTGCCAGGACCTGCACTGGTTTTGGGGGGTTGTTTGTTTGTTTGTTTGTTTGTTTGTTTTTTAGTTTCTTCCATTTGTCTAGTTGACAAAGTGGTGTCTCACCGAAGATTGGACTCAGAGGTCTTTTCCATTCTAAATGACTCTGTGATTCTGTGATCATTTAAAATGTAGTGATTATATAGTTCTAAAACCTATAAATACTTTGACTGTTAGAAATTTTAGAATAAATAATGGAACATTTAAAATATGTTCTCTTTCAAGCAACCATCAATTAAATATGCTGGTGTTTGGCCGTGAGAATTTTTCACTTTATTTTTCCTACTCGCATTGTGTATTTTCCATTGGAGAGAATGGAGGAGGAGGAGGGACTAACAGAAGCACACAAACCTGTCATTATTAGATGATTAAAATACCCAACCATGCAGTTTTCAGCAGATAACATTATGGATAACAGTTGCTAAGGCATATTATCCTAGGTAAGCACACCAGCTATAGTGCACCAGATCCTTAAGTTAAATAGTAAGGCAAATAATTCAAAAGTAGTTTCTTACGGCTGATTTTTAAATTTATAGCAATACCTATGACAGCAGTGCTGTATGGACACTAATGCAATGTTTGTATGCATTTTAGTACCATGCCGCAATATGAAGTTAAGCAACCTCAGGAGTGAATAATAATATTCTTCCCTGTTGTAGTTCTGATGTAAATTCTCTCCCGTCAGTAATTCCCCATGCCATTAGTTAACAAAAGAAGTAGCGAACTACCACCAATTCCTTCTTGATCGTTTTGGGTGGGGGAGACTGGGGAAAGATGGGTTGGGAAACGGGCTTGGACTGTCTCTTTTGTTCTTGCGGACTACACACAGGTCTGGCAGTGTGTGTGCTGCTGGGGGAGAGAGGCCGTTGCTGCTGCTCCTTGCTGCTACTGTGGAGTAAGCCAGTTTTTTCCCTGCCACTGCTGTTGTTCATGGTTTTGACATTGGGGTCCCAGTCTCTGTTCCAGTCTCACCGCCACCTACAGTGTGTCGTGACTGGCCTGCCCTGGCTGCAGCAGTGACCCGGGAGAGAGAGGTTGCGGCTGCTTTCTGGGACACGCTGCGGTTCTCCGTTTTCCAGCTTTCCTTCTTCGTTCGGGACAAGGGACATAGTGGGAGAGACAGAATTCATCTGAGTGCTCACTGCTTGTCTGTCTCGCTGCAGAGGGACTANTTATATCTATACCTACACACATATATCTATATCTATCAGTTAAGAACAGTTATCCTTCTTATATCCATTTTCTGATTAAAGTTCCCTTTCTTAAATTTGATAAAGGGTGATGTGATGATTGTGGAGGAATTCTGCCCCCCCCCCCACACACACCCAGTGGGTAAATATTTTGGTTCTTCCCCTCAAAACTAAGACATTCCCTCAGCAGAAATTCATAGAGAGTTTTAAAATTACATTAAAAAATTCTCCTGTATGTATTTTTATTGTTGTCCGCAGAATTGTTTTCACTTCTAGAAGAGTCTGAACTATAACAAAAAGGTAGCTCATGCTTTACAATGAGCTTGACACAACTTTTCCTGTGCCAGTTTTCAAATGCAGGGTTGTTCCATCACAGAGCAGCTGCTTTGCCACATAGGTGTTTCCCATCACAGCAGCTGGCCTTGCCACATTTGCAGTTGACAAATGATATGTTACTGCTTAAGCACAGATTATCTCCATGAATAGGATACTGAGCTGGGAACTTTACTTTCATTCTATCATGAGGGGATCTTTTCACTGAAAGATGTAAACTAGCCTTCCTGACCCTGCAAGTCAAGGGACAAAATGCTTTCTTTTCACATAGGAAGATTTAGAACAGTATATTCAGTTGCTGTTCTGTGCCAAAGTTTCGTCTTCATTGTTACACTCTAAAGAACCTGCTTATTAAAATCGTACTGGAGTGTGATAGGTAGAAACAAAGACATTATTAATCTAACACTGCTGGAGTTAAGAAATACCTGTCCCTGGCAATGTCCTGCAGAAATGCTGTCCCTTCTTTCTTGCCAAGTGTACTGGTTTAGAGGTAAACCAGCAGGAGAAATGAGCTCAACACGAGAGAGATTGTAAGTCAGAGCTACAATTTAATAATAATAATACAGTAAATACACTGACACAAAGGGAAATTGCTTCCAACTCCCAAAACCCAGCTGTATAACCCAGTGCCCAGGGGTACAAACCCAAAGGGGGTTTGTTAGCCTTATGCTGAGACCCGTGTGGCTCCCCCAAGTCCAAAGCAAAAAGAAGTGAAAAAAACCTATTGGTGCAGGTGATGGCTTTAGTCTCGTCGAGAGTGGTGGTCTCTTCCTGTCGAGGTCCTGCTGCTCCTCTGGGTCCGACGAGAGGTTCCCGAGGTCTTCTTACCTACCCCTTTTTGTACCCTCAGGGAGTATCCAGTCCCTCCCCTGGGGCGGGGACTCACACAATGGGTGATTAACTCTATGAGTCATGGGGTATTTTTGGACTGTTGATGGCCCATTAGCAGCTACGCCTCCTCAGGCTGGGAGTGGAGGTGCTAATGACTCCCTGGGAAGCTGCTGCAAATGGGCCATTGACCTTGGGAATGAATAGATGGGGTAGAATACATAGCTTTGATCACACCCACACAGTGACAACTGGTCCCACCTGCTGAACCAGGACACCAAGCATAAGGAGAGTTTCAAGTTATTTGCTCTAGAAAGTGATCTGATTATATCTGTATGGCTACTTGCCTGCACTTTAGTGAGGCAAATAAGCCTTAATAAAGGCACTGTGTACTTGTGAGAATTTAGCTTCTCACACACGTTCTCTTTCAGTAGGAAGATTTCCATTAACTGAAATGAGTATAATCTTTTTCTTGTCAAGTTCCTGTGATGGTTTTGTGGATACATTGGATATTTCTGGTTCCAGAGGGAGAGAATGCTAAAGATAAAAGGTAAAAGTCAAAAGATTAGCAGTAGTTTGGCACTGCAGTCATTTATTCATTGCCAGTTTATATCTGGTGTCTATGTCTGTTAGCTTGTCTTTCTGATGATTAATCTTTTTCAGATGTATTTCTAGAACATTCTGATTTAAATGAGGATAACTAGGAAGACACTCTATGCTTTTGTACTTCTAGTTTCCTTATTTACTCTCATAGCCTTTGTCAGCTCTTGTTCCTGCTTGAATAAGATTTGTGGAGCTGATCTCAAGTTACCCTACTATCAATCTTCCAGTGCTTTCAGAAATCGTGTTTGCCTTTTTAGAGTAGTGTTACATAAATACTCCACAGGCATTCTGCAATCAGAGAATATTGGGGGCTTTTTTTCATACAGAGGTTTCCAACTCATTTAACTCGTGTTTCTGTGGATGGTACCTAAAAGGTACAATGCACTACTGAGTTTTTCTCATTCTTACTATTCTCCTTCTTGAATGCTATCTTGTGAACTTTGTATATTAAACCAATTTTATGATCTCTTTAAGCCCACTCTTCATCTCAATGCTCCTGCACTCCATGCTGTTCATTGCCCTCTGCTTTAGCCAGGACTTCATGCTCCCCTAATTCTTTCACAAGGCCTTGCCACCTCCATTGTAGCCAATGATGTTCCATGTGGAATCTATCAAGGCCTTGTTAAACACTGTTCGGTTGATGCATCCTGTCGTTCCTTTATTTAAAGAAAAATAATCACTTAACCATAGAAAGATGTCAAATTGTTCTGGTATAGGTCTATTCATTCTGAATCCATCTTGCAGTTCATATGTAGCATATTGATCATCTGCCACAACTGTGTGTTGTTAGCCATCCTCTTACTACTCAAAATCTATGCATTAGGTGGCATCTATATGAATGGTCTTTTATAATTGTTATTAATGACTTACTAATAATTACAATTTTTCAAGAAATCTCAGGAACGTTCCGAAACATTGCCACCTTGTGGCTTTTGAAAGATCACCATCTTTAACAGTGCTCTTTCATGTACTTATTTGGAAGAATGGGCAGAGCATATTTGAATTTAAAATAATTTGCTAATGAAACCTACTGTCTTTATTTTTCAGTTTACAGAAAGTATAAATGAATCCTAGTAGTTTTACACAAAGATGTTCTTCCAAGCATTGCACTGGGCTTCTTTTCTCTCTCCTTTTTTTTT
>VWZD01007669.1:38202-53931 GCA_013396695.1 Sakesphorus luctuosus | reverse complement strand
TCACAAGTGAGTGAAACAGACAGATCACCAGAGGACAGTATTGAGGATTTAAGTGTAAAGCAAAGATTTACTGCCAATGAAATCTTGGAATCTCTTCTGGGTGGTGAGTAAAATTTGATGATATCACATATTCAAAGTGCTAAAATAATTGATACCGGGTTGGGCTTTTGAAAGCTTTCTTGGTCTATGGCAGTATCAATAGCAAATATTATAATAAAAGTTGTCTTTGGGGAGATGCTCAAATAGTATAAATTATCATATAACTTGGTTGAAGGTATACTTTCTTGTCATTGTTGCTCAGCTCCATGGCAAATCTATATTGCAATACAGGCCATTTCCCAAGTTAGCTACTTTTTGTCATGAGGCCTGAAAACCAGAACTGATATTCCAGTAATTTCAGCTGTAAAAGGTAGCATGAATTTCTTACAAAAAATTACAAATAAAGTACTGTAAAAAACTAATATGGAGCATTTTTAGTGATATTGCTATAATTATTTTCTAATTTTCCTACATGAAATAGTGTTAATTTTTAAGGCAGAAAAACTGGATTGTGCCACATGTGCCATTCTGGCTTTCAAATTTGTTTTTCTTCAGCCTGGAATCCATTATGTAACAACAAATTATGTCAATCTCTATTTCAGCATCCTGTGAGTAGCTGTTAAAAAGCATTCCACCCTTTGTTTTTCTAGTCAGAATATGCTTTGATACCTTTCTTTTGCATTTTCTTGGGACTTTATTTTTTAGATGCAGAAATAAAAGACACTGAAGAATCATCAGAAATCAATCTCAGTGTTGAAGAGGAAATGGCAGGTTCTAATCTTGAGAGTAAGGTATTGTAATCAGTTTTAATTCCTGCATTGCATATAGCAGTCTGGGCACTGGACATGTACATGCTGTCCAAATTTTTATGGTATATCTAAAGGCTGTTCTAAATCACAAGCATGGGATAGACATATTTCACTCAGATCCAGATAATTCAGTTTAATAGAGGACACTGCAATTAATAATGAAATTTTGAAAAGCAGTCCTAAACAATACAAATGCAGAACAGTGTTCCTGCCAGGTTTACAGATCAATGTGTTGTAATAACAGGCAGCGCTTTCAAACCACTTGTACAGCCTGATTCTCTGCTGTCATAATTCAACAGATGCCTCTCTGTAGAGCTGACAGTAGTGTTCACTCTACTCCCTCCTCCTATCTCAGCTAATGCATTGGAAGAACTTTGTCCTGAGAACAAGCTCATAAAATATGATGGATTGTTGTACACCAACTTGCTTCAGAATTTTGAATTAAGCCAAAATGAAGCAATTGGAATATAGAAGAGAAACTTCCCATTTTTCAAAGTCCTATAAACAAGTCTAGGAAAAAAAGCAGAATCAAAAGTCAGTCCTGAACAAAATTAGGAATGACAAATTTCATGTGGTAACAGTGTGCTGGAGCAAGCAGTGTGAATTACAGTGTGGAAATAAAGTGAACTGTAATTGCATAGTTCTTAGGTGGAGACAAAGGACAATAAAAGGAGTAAAGGGGAGTGACAGGAATAGAGGATACATAACTTGAAATGGAAATAAAACTTTGCTAGAAAATGCATTACTTAGCATTACCATACTGTCTTTGCACACAATAAGGCTCGTGTGCCTGGAACCTTGAGTTGGTTTGTTTGTGTGTCTGTTTTCTGTATCTGGAAGACTCTTGCTAATACGCTAATCTTCCTATAATCTTGCCTTATGTTCAGCTCTAGATCATCTTACTTACCAGCTGCCTTGTTAGAAGGGAGTAGAAACAAGAATGTCAGAGGAAAAAATGGGAGCAGAGAAACTAGGTGAAGAGAAATAAAACAACATAATAGAGGGTAAAGGGGCTCAGATCTAGCCCATTAAAAGTTCCAGTAGCTCCACATGAAAACTTTGCCATTGGGGTCATAGAGAAGATGAAGCCAGGCTTTTCTCAGAGGTTCACAGCAAAAGGATAAGCATTCAAGATTACAAGTTGCAGCAAGGGAAATTTCAACAATGTATAAAGAAAAAAATTCACTGCAAGGATGAGCAAGTGGGAACAGGTTGTCCAGAGAGGTTTTGGGGGTCTCTACTCTTAGAGATTTCCTGAATTTGACTAAAAATGACCTTGAGTAAACTCCTATAATCAATCTTTTTTTATTTGGAGCTATCCGTGCTCAAAACGCTGGTGGGACCTGCACCCAACTCTTCCACTTTAAGTCATTATCCTATTATTCCACACTAAAGTCATTATCTTATTATTTATGGCCCGTATTTTGAACAAGGCTTGTGTCACATACTACCATGCCAGAATCAGACTTACCAGGAGGTGGCAGAATGAGAAAAGAAAAGAGGCAAGGTAAGGGCTTTCCAGGGTAGTGGGTGTTCTGCCTAATGGCTGGGTGTGCAGTGGGATGCCAGTTCTTGACTTAGCCCAGCTAGCCTGGGAAAAACAGGATCTAGACAGGTGGAGTGAGAGTTCCCATCCTGGGGGTTAGGTGCTGACCAGTCACTGCAGGGAGAGCTTTGCCTCTGCAACTTGAGGTGTCACAAGCAGGTAGCTGTGAGTGGTGATCCTCTGTCTCCTTGATCCTGCCTTGTAATCATGTCTGTGTAGGGGTTATCCAAAGCACAGTGCAGCCTGCCCTGGAATCTGACCATCCTCATCTCTGAACTGGGGAACAGTGGCAGGGAGGTGATGGTGGCCCTCAGCACAGTTAAATATCTGAAATTATTGCTTTGCTCCTAGTTGGCCTTACAGGACATGTGCTGAAGCTGTAGCAGTGCAGCAGCGATGCTGCTGTCCTTTGACCAGCTCAGCTAAACCTACCTCAACCTCATCCTCCAGTGCTCAAGTGGTGCTGCAGTGAGAACATCACAGGCATTGACGCTAACCATTTGCAAATCCTTAGTCAAGCCAAAGCCAGCAAAGGCTTTCCCCTTGTACACATCCTTTTTCAAATTAAAAAAGGCTCCAAAACCTGAAAGAAATCCTACTCAGTGTGTGGGTTCTCCTTTCTACTCTCTTTCTTCCTGCCCTTCCAGCATCACCTTCTTTCTCTCCTTCTTCACTCTGCTCTGCCTTCTTGCCTGCTTCTCACTGGTCAGTAAAGGGAAAGCAGGGCTGTCTTGTGCTACACAGAGACATCCATGCAAAATCCTCTGCTGCTCACAGCACAGCTGAGCAGTTTTGTGGCTTGTGGATACAAAGAGGAGGAGGAGATGAAGATCTTGAGGGGGAATGAAGGGAAATACTGGATGGAGATAATGAGAGAGAGAGGAGAAAAGGAAAAGCTGCAGCTGGTGCTCCCTTTCCCCCATGCATGTCTGCTTTGAGCTGTGTTTAGAAGCCTGGCCTTTTTCATCTTCATTTTCAAGTTATCACAGCTAAATCTAGGAAGTGCTTTTCTCTCTATGGTGGAAAATCAGACTCAGTAGAGAACTTAGGAGAATCAAAGAGAAAACAAATGCTTCCCAAACTCTCCTCTGCTCCTCTGAAAAAAACCCAACAAAAAACGTGTGGAAAGTGTGAAGTGGCTCTGCCTCACTGCAGAGGCAGTAGTAAACATGCTGGTATATTTTGCAGAGTGTACTGGACACAGCGTCTCACAGGTCATCTTAGGCATTTGCCATAACCCACTAATATGACTTCTGATAGTTTTTTACTACATTAGTATCTGTATTTTTGAGGAGTCTTGTGCTATTTCATCCTATCACATGTAACCTAAACCTACTGTGCTGTATAGAGAAGTCTGGTTATTGCATCTTAAAACTATCAGAAAAATAGAATGAATGTAAGTGTCTTTTCTGTGTAGCATTAGTCACAGGAGGATTAAAATTGTGGATAAAATATTTTTATTTTTGCAGTTGTGCTTAGAATCTCTAGTGATTTCAACGGAAACTCCAGTGTTCATGAATAATTAGTCTTCATACGTTACTTCTTCTGTCTTTTTTCACATACCCACATAAAGGTTTGACTCAGCTCTGCATTTCTTAGAAATATGAGTGTCTCCACCAGTTTAAAAAATAATTAAAGTTTAAAACTACTTTTTAAAGCAACATATGTTTATTTTAGGGAGTAAGTATGAATTTCCCAGGATCTACAGGCACAGAGGTGAGTTTAAATAAACCTTAGAGAGAATGTAGTAATTGTTGAGTCCACAGTGATCAAACCTTTGAAAACCTTTCTCTCTTATTTTCTAGATTGTACAAGCAATCCAGAACTTAACTCGTCTCTTGTACAGCATACAGGTGACTACTCCACTGCTAAGTTCATAGAGTAATTAGTCTTAATAATTTGTTTCTTAAAATTTGTTTTCAGATTGCCCTACTTTTAGACATTACGTAAGTGGATACTGATCTCTACTAACTGTTGCACAAGTTATTATAGAGTATATTTTTATTCTACATCAGTGGTAGGTTTCTTTTAAAAACTGAATGCTTACTTGCCTGGAGTTCAGTCCTTCCTCCCAAAAAAGGATGTTTGTACAGTATAAAAATCTACAAAGTAAAATGATGGCTCTAACTGAACTGATGTAATTTCACATAGAGATTCTGAAATTACAGTATAAAATATTGAAAGATTTTAGTATTTTCTTTTGGCTGTTTTTCTGGCTAGTAAACAGGCTCTGCCACTTAGGTAGCAAACTCAACCCATTTTAGATATTTCAATCTCAGCGACTTTGTGTATTCTGTATGCCTTTTGTATGAAGCATTTGCCTCTTTTATGCTAATTTTGAATGTTTTAACTTCCTTTTTCTTATTTAGATGCAGTTTGATAATTTTATTTTTACATATTTCATTTGAATATATTTTAATTTGTAGACCCCATTGACATTAGCATATTTCATAATAATATTGGAAACCTTGGGCTTAGAAGTTAAGTGGACTGAAGCAATGCAAAAGCAAAATAAGAAGCTTGCAATTCAGACAAAATTTTTCAATAATTGAAAACAGATAGAGGCAGTAAACTAAGGCTTGGGTTCATGCCTTAATTGTTCAGACTGTGAACTGGCAGGAAGATGCACAGAAACAAGTAGATGATCCTGTCCTTGCCATGTTTACAAATCACTGGAACTGACCCAGTACTGGAGGGAGAGCAAAAGAAAGTGAGGGTGGCACATTGCATAAAGTTAAAAACTTTCTGAGGTGGACAGCATGGGGAAATGGGGCTGTGTGGATTCTCTGGAAACATCTGCTGAAATAGATTCCCATGCTAGCTCTTGAAGATAGGTGGGTGCAATAAGTGCTTCAGCAGATCTAGGGCTTTCTTGCTTTTCTTTCTTCTTAGTCCCACCTATTTATTTTGGTGTTATTGGAGGATGTCACAATCTCTAATACAAACAATGTCACAACATTCTTATGAAGGATGGAATATAGAGCTCTTGACTGTAAAATAGAAATATCAAGCCTGAAATCACTAATATACTGCAGATTTATGCTTGCACTGATACCGTGGTCGGGTGCATGAATTGGTATGGTCCTGGTGACATGGCTGTGTTGGCAAATGCTTATAGGACTGATGCTAATTGGACGGTAGTATTGCAGGATAGCAAGGAGAGGCTTAGGGTTGGAGTGAGCTGTGCTAGAAACAGTATAGTTTTATCTGTATAAGCCACATATGCATTAGGAATACTTTGGTGAGTATAGCATTACCAGTGCCTTAATACCCTCTTTAACCATGAAAAATCATTTTTCCTATGTGTCTTAACATCCTCTAACAGAACAGGACTCCAGCTGTAACTGAAATGATATGCACAGCTGTAACAGAACCATGTATAATACTACTAAGGGTAAATCAGAACCATGTTAAAAGAGCACAAACCAGTTGAGTGCTTTCTGAAATATCTCTTTTTAAAGGCATGATCACAGAATTTTCTGTACTTGCTTGAGGACTAACCTCCAAAAAAGTATTTAAGCACTGGTATTCTGACAGGTTGAAGCATTTTTATATAATGATTTTATGTAAAAACACAGAAATGGATTAATGCTGATATTTAAACATTTGTATCTGATTTTGTTGTGGTGTCTAGGCAGCACTGGCTATCCAGGACAGCCACAGAGAGCTCCATAGGTTACTCCTGCAAGAGAATGAGAAGACTGGTCGGGGCCATGCTTCTCGGCTAAATCTCCTTTTAGAACAAGAAAAATACCGGAATCTGGAAAAACAAAAGGTAGAATTGGTGAACATACACAAATTGAAGCAGCAGTTCCAACAGGAGCAGCAGCGGTGGCTGCGTGAATGTGACCAGCGACAGCGAGAGCAGGAGGCAAGGGAGCACCTGCTGGGGCAACGGGAACTAGAGTGTGGGTGCAAGGAGGAGCTCCTGGAGAGAAGCCGACAGGGACTGGCAATGCAGCTTCAGGACTACCAGCAGAGCCTGGAGAGGCTTCAGGAGGGCCAGAAGATGGTGGAGAGAGAAAGAGACAATGTGAAAATGCAGAAGAAACTCCTGTGGCACTGGAAGCATGGTCAGCAAAGTAGCCTGTTTTCATCTGCAGGGGTCAATGAGGTGTGTGGTTCCCCACTAGAATTATGTCCTTGACTGCAGACTTAGACTTGCCTTGATGAATAGGCCAGTATGTCTGGGTTTTGTTGGTTATTAACATAATGAATGAGCATGTGGGAAGTTGAAATTCAGGCATATCCAAGAATTTTCTTTGAATCTTATGAAGTTTAACCAGGGAAAGTGCGAAGTCCTTCCTCTGGGAAGAAGCAGCTGCATGCATGGGTAGATCTCTATGCTGGGATCACCTACTGGAAGTCAGCTTTACTCTCTACAACTATCTGAAAGGAAGTTGTAGTGAGGTGGGTGTTTCACATCTCCCAGGCAGCTAGTGACAGTACTGGAGGAAATGGCCTCAAGCTGTGCCAGGGAAGTTCAGGTTGGACATCAAGAAGAATTTCTTCACTGAAAGAGTGATAAGGCATTGGAACAGGCTGCCCAAGGAGGTGGTGGGGTCACCATCCCTGAAGTGTATGGTTTAGTTGACCATATTGTGATGTTTGGTCAAAGGTTGGACACAACGATCTTGGAGGTCTTTTCCAACCTTAATGATTGTATGATTTTATGAAAAGGACCTGGAGGTCCTGGGGGTCCATGTTGAACATGACTGAACAACACATCCTTGCTACAAAGGCAAAGTATTGCTAGTAGGTCAAGCGACGGGATCCTTCCTCTCTTCTCTGGCCACACCTGGACTACTGTGTCCAGTCTGACTGCCAGTTAGAGAAAGGGCTGTGTGGTGGAGGTCAGTGAAGTGCCACAAAGGTGTTTGAGGCATCTGTCCAGTGAAGAAAGGCTGAGACTGTTCAGACTGGAGAAGAAATGGTTCTTATTAGTGGGTGTTCTTATTAATGCATATAAATACCTAAATGGAGGGTCTAAAGAAGATGGAACCAGGTTCTTTCCAGTGGTGCCCAGTGACAGAATCAAAGGCAATGGGCACTAACAGAAACCCAGAAGGTTCCTTTTGAACATCAGGAAACACTTTTTTTTTCTTTGAGGGTTGCCCAGGGAAGTTGTGGAGTCTCCCTCATTAGAGGCTTCCAAAAGCTGCTTGGATGCTGTAGGTGCTGTAGATGATCTTAGTGAGCAGGGAGATTGGACCAGATGGTCATCAGAGGTCCCTTCCAACTTCAGCCATTCTGTGATTTTAAGCTGGGTGCTCTATAAAAACCAAGACTGATGTTCCTTAAATTGGGGCAACAGATATTTTAAATGTGAGAATCTGTTATTTATTCTATTTTGTTACTGTATTTTCAGAATATGTTGTGACTCTGCATTTTGTAAGAAAGCTAAAATATTGCAATGCTTAGGCATATAAAGATTTTATTGAAGTTTTTGGTTACTGTCCTTGTTCCTGGACCATAGCACTGTCTCCAGTGAGGAAAAGAGGCATCTCCAGAAGTAGCAAACACCAGCCTCTTGTGAGCCCCATGTATCAGGCACTGGTCTTCTGTTCTTCTGAAACAAATAGACCCTTAGGGGAAGAGGTTGATGTGTGGCTCCATCCCTGACAGTATAACTCCCTGGAGATGGTCGTTATTAGGAGGTAAAATTTAAAGTAGTTCTGAAGCTGCTTAAGCATTTAGTACTAAAGATGTTTCAGTTTTTGTTGAGGGTGAAGAATATGGTTTGTCTCTGAAGTCAGTTGTTTGGGTGCTCACCTGCCAGGTGGGACCTCACCTCTAATCCCTGCCACAGTGGGGACAATCTTGATTTCTGTTACTGTTCTCTAAAGCACTTGAAAATCAAAACATTTCGTCTGGCTTTTGCATGTAGTGAAAGCTCACTGACCCAAACAGCCTTTTTTTTTTTCCCCCCTCAGGTTCCCGTTTTCACAAGAAAATCTGTAGAGCCTTTCTTCAGGCCATCACCTCCATAGTTTTTCAGCTGGCAACTCACCCATAATGGGCAGAGACCGTTTGGTGTCTAAGCCTGTGTCTGCATGAGGAGGTGAAGGATTGGCCTCTGACCTTCCCCTTTTCATCTAGCTTTTGTGAGCACTGTGTGAACATAGCTTAGCCATATATGCTTGCCAGCCCTAACAACGAAGACACTTTTTACAAGTGTAGCATGTAGTATAGCCAAACAATTCTGACTAGTTTGGCAGTTCTTAAGAAGTGGATTATAAAACCAAAACTGAACTTGCCCATTGGCTTTAAAGGGTGTGACTTCTGAAATCCTTTGAGGAGAGGAAATTGAAGGACGATAGCCTGATGCAGGCCAGGATCACACAGATGGAAAGGCAGAATAATTAAATGCTGAGTGTCAGAGAATAATAGTTCTTGCAATCCAGTACTTAATTTGTAAGACTACCCATGTTTTTATTTCATGTAGACTACGCAGCTTTGGATCTGTTCCAGGCCTTGATACTGTCTTTGTCCTGTGTTTTCCACTACCATACTCATTGCAGTAGCAGAGCTGGCTGAGTGGTTGCCAGTAAGCCAGTATTCCCATCCCAGTGTTTTTGTATTATACTGAACCTAGTTAGTTTTGGATGACCAAATATTGCAGTGACTCACACTGCTACTTCTGCTTTTTCTGTGAGGTCAGCCTTAAAAAACACTCGCAGGCAAGAAGTCTTCAGGAGTTGCATTTTCAGCCCCTGGGAGCCATGGGCTTGATGAAAGCTGTTTGCCATCCCTAGTTTGACTGCTGCAGTCCTGTTCTCTGAGATTACCTGTCTTTGTGAGGTACAGTGTTATTTTTGGATTGAAGAGTACACAGATTGACATATGTGAAGTGGTACCTCATTTTGCCATGAGGCAAAGTATTAACTCCCTGAAAAGTCAGCAGAGCTCAGTGCATCCCAGGTAGCAGTCCTCTGTTATCTGTTACCTTGCAATTATTATTTGTTTTGAGGCGACCTATGGCAAGATCTGCTAGGTTTTTGCTGTTCATTCCTGAACACACATCAAATTTAACAGGTTTGAGGTTAACTTCTGGTAAATTAGGTGACTGTTTGCTATGGATCCCCATTCTGTGTGGCAGTTAATGTTATGTACCTTAGTATAAGGATTCTCTAGGATGATACTCATAGTCATACACTTTAGTTTCAGGCAGTGAACATCAGGGAGTTGGACTCTTGTGATCCTTATGAGTCTCTTCCTACTTGAAATTTTCTGTGATTCTGTGATTCTGGTGCTTGAGAAAGGTGAAAATGCTGTTCTCTCTTTTGGTTTGGTTTTTTTTTTTCCCCTTCTGCAGATAATGGGACATAATCAATTGGACAGCTTACATGGCAAAATGCATTCTACTTCACTGAAGCTGTAGTATGTGTGTCTCTAAGCAATCTCAACAGATCAGATTCATCTCTCATTTATGGTGAAGGTGTGTATGGGCTGAATATCTCAAATTCTGATGTAGCAAGGACTAGTGAAAATCAGGTGCACCTCAAAATGGACACTTCCTGTCAGCCAGCATTAACTAGTGCACTGTGGAAATCCACTAGTCCTTACCAGCAGATATCTTTTTCCTGCAAAAGCAACAAGGACTTCTTTAATGGTAATTAACACTTTATTTAATTAAGAAGTAGTGTGAGCAGTTTGCCACCTCTGAAGATGAATAGTCCTGGGAACAAAGATGGTTTGATAGTGGTGGAAGCAATACATTTGGTAAAACAATTGCATGCCTCTTTGCAACCTTTTTGAGGTTAGATGAGAAAATAAGCAGAACAGAAATATAGAAAACTTCTGAAAGAACCCACAAAACTCCTATTAGTGACTGCATAATGGTACTCAGAATGTTGTCCTCTCCAAATCTTTTCCCAATGCTTCTTGACCACTTTTTTTGCAAGCTCAAGTCACTCTTTTTTCAAGTGCATTTTATTGATTGTGTTAGAGCATCTATGCATTCCTTGCTGATTTTGATATACTATTTTAGAATTATATCTATGTTCAAACACTCTTTTCTTTCTTCATTGAGAAAAGAAAATATCTTGAAAGACTCTCTAGCTGTGGACAGAAAATTGTAACTCATCTAAAGGTTCGTACAATCTTTGACAGTAAGTTTTGTTAGCAAAAATAGCTCTTTCTACATTAGCTTTCTTTATTCTTGTATTTTACCAGAACCCCCAAAGATATGTAGATTCCATGGCAGTTATTGATGTTGGCTACCAGAGTGAGTGGATGACGCTGTTTATTTGAGCACTTCATTGCACTGAAAATTCCTTGAAGGACTTAAAAATGCATTAATGAGAAACTCTGAACTGTCTGGGATTTATTTCTCACTCTGCACAAAGTTTTGGTCTAACTTCTTCCATTAGTGTGAGAGGTAGAGCAGCATGTAAAAACACAATAGCTAAAAGTCTTAGGGGCAATGGTGCACTTTTGGTGTAATTGATTAAGTACTCTGGTGGGGTTTTCCTGTGCAGTTGTGAAATTCAGATGAGGCATGGCAAGTTGACACTGCAACTGTGCTTGAGCTCCTGTTTTTCTGCAGCTGGCAGTGCAAAATAACTTCTGTCTTCACACCAGCTTCATGCAGGTCAGGTCACAGAAAAGACCAGTGGGCAGCAGAATTAGGAGCTGAAGACATATGCAGGTACAATGGGTTTTAATTGTCTTAGATCCTTGATTAAGGAACTTGCTCCTTAGTACTTTTTCAGATGTGTTAAGCAGGCATCCACTACTGCCTTATTAGTCCTTGGTACACGTGTTGCCAAAAAAGCATTTTATAATCAAAGGTGGGGCAGGCTAGTCACATCACCACAATCAGCAAACCAAGCTGATTAGTGAAAGAGATTAATATTTCTAAAAATGCCTAAATAATAAGCCAGGTGAAACTTGTTTTAGTTTGACTGAAGTTGTCATTTTAGTAATAAGTTAGTTAAGCTAGTGCAAATTTGAAAAGGAACACATATGTGGGTTTAAACCTCTCAAAAGTAGCTTAGCTTGCACTGGCAATCATTTAGATGCAAGCTAACCAGGATACTCTCTATTGAGCCCACATGAGAGCATCTGGTTTAATTAAACCAGCTTGTACCAGTTTAATTGCACTGATCCTAAGATAAGCTGGTGGAGCTTTTGTATTTAAAGACACCTATGGTGGACCGGCTTTGTGTTCAGCTCCTGTCAGCGTGTCTTGTGTAGATGGCCTTGCCCTGGTAACAGGGCACCAGGGCAGTCCCAGCAGCTTGAGCACCACCACTGGCTACAAAGCCTGCCCAAGAAGCTAGTAGGCCAGTCTCTCTGGCTAACTCATGTTGATAAAACCTGCAGTTACTGCCTGGATGGTGCCATGAGGTGCCTTATGCAAAGGAGGAGTGAAGCAAAACCTTGCAGCATCCTTATGGTGCAGATGATGCTAGCAAGCCCAAGAATGCATTGCTAGAGCAGGGAGGGCTGGAAGAGAGATGTCATCACATTCCACATTCACATTTGTGATTCAAAAAGTTACAAGTATTTTATGCTTTAATTGTGTAGTGCATGAGACTGCATGTTTCAGGCTTGCTTCTGTCATGCGTCAGGAGCCACTGTACAGGGAGTGGGAATGAGAGTAAAGCTAAACTTCCCTTTAAAAGACAGATGGCATACAAAGTCCTGGAAAGTGGCTCTGCACATGGAAATTAAGTAGATTATTTCCTAAGCTGTGTGAATCAAGTTGAATGGTACTAACATTTCATACTAGGAAGCTGATTTTCTTCTTGTTGGATATTTTTGACTGTGCTTTTCCCCCAGAAAGTTTAGCAGAGTTTGAGAAGATCTCTGACCTTGTGCATCCACTTTCTAACACCTCTGCAGGATTAGTTCTGATCACTGTGAAGGGAAACCAGCTTAGATCCAATGAGAGAAAGACTAGAAAGAATTTCAAAATTAGCTGAAACTTTTAATATTTTCATGGGGATGAATGTTTCTTAACATTTTTGTCCATTTTTCAATGAGCTTTATGTGTAAAGTCTCATAACTGTCTTTCAAAAAACCTTCTTAATTAATAAGTCAAAATAGAACTAAGAAGAAAATATTGAGTTTGGTTTACTGAATATAACTACATACCACATGTATACATGCCAGACCCAGTATGTAGTTAAAGTTTTGTATGTACAGAGAAGGAACTTCTTGGGTTTGATTTATTTTCTGTAAAAAGTCTGCTCTGTCAAAAAAACCCTTAAATTATTTAAAGAGAAGCACCACCTGAACACATTTCCAAGGAATTAATCACACTGCATTCTACCATATGGTAAATACTATTCAATTAAGCTTCATAAATATACTCAAATGGAAACAGTTACATTCCTCCAGTGCATAATTTTCCATTCATATTTTCTAAGGTAAGACATATGTCTCTTCACATAGGTAACACCATGATTATATCTCATTGTTTTATGTGTATGGGAACTATACCAAAGACCTTCGGGCAAGTTCCCACAAAGCTGAAACTGGCTCAAGTACACTCCCTAGAAAAGGTGTGTCAGTCAACAGGAGGAAAATATGATTGAAAGAAAAATGTGTTAATGCTTTACACTAATGGTTATGAAATTATCTGCATGAAAGAAGACAAGTACTTTGGCTAATTAGGAATCAGGGGAACTATAGGTTTTGTGTCAGACTAAACTGAGAATTGAATAAATTACATTTAATTGAGGTGTCAGGTTAACTAGCCGAAGTGATGCCTAAGGATTTACCTATGACTTCACCTCTTGGATTTCAGGAATCAGTGCAATTTTAATTCTTTTAAGCTTTGAAATGAACAGCATTTTTTGCTGGTGCTGCCTTTAACTTATTCAGATGCTATAGCTATGGAAATAGAATTGAAAAGTCATAGATCTGGAAAACTGCATTGCAACTTGATTGAGGGAGGTTTTTTCCTCAGACATTTAGCATGAAGGATCTTTACTCATGATGTACTGAAAAACATAGTTTAAATCTTTATAAGGAACACAGGAAAACCTGTGATCTCCACAAACAGCCAAATGCAAAACCAGGAAGCAAAAATATGACTCAATTTGACTACTGTAATTTTAATACTTTTTAAAGGACCAAAATTTGTACATATATGCATATAAGCAAATGAAATTGTTTGGTTTTGGAAAAATAATCAATTTATAGTGGTTTCCGTCAAGGTGAGTGGTTTCTAGAGCTGTAAGATACTTAATTTGTAATAGAAAAAGCAAAAATTCCAGAAACAATGTCTAGTATCCTATAACTCCATTGTTTTTCCTTATTCTTTGTATGAAATTTCCTTCCTATTCCTTAAGGCAGATAGTGCTAATGGTGGTTGCTCTGTTGAACCTTTTCTTAAAACTGTAGATCCGATTCATTTGCTTTGGTTTTCCATTCGTAATTTAAACGAGGTTTAGAACAGCACATTTGTTGGCTATGGGCTGGTTTGGCCTGGGGTAGGGTTAACTCCACGGTGGCTGGTATGGGACTGTGTTTGGGATTTGTGCTGAACACAGTGTTTATAATATAGAGATGCTTTTGTTATTTCTGAGCAGTGATTACATAGAGCCAAGACCTTTTCTCCTTTTCTTACTGCCACATGGACAGGGAGACTGGTGGTATGTGGGAATTTTGAAGGAGACCCAGCCAGGACAGGTGACCCCAACTGACCAAAGGGATATTCCAAACCATGTGACATCATAGTCAGTATATAAAGGGAGGGAAGAAGAGGCAGATGTTTGGAGTAGCATTTATCCTCCCAAGTTACTGCTGTGTGATGGGGCACTTCCATCCTGGGAATGGCTGAACACCTGCCTGCCCATTGGAATCAGTGAATTCATTCCTTGTGATGCTTTGCCTGTATGTGCAGCTTTTGCTTTCCCTATTAAACTGTCTTTGTCTCAACCCATGAGTTTCCTGGCTTTTACCCTTCTGACTCTCTCCCCAGTCCTGCTTGTGGGGAAGTGAGCAACCAGCTGTGTGGTGTTTGGTGCTGGCCAGAGTTAAACCGTGACAGGCTACCTTAACATCAGTTATGGCCTAGTGACATTGTGTGAAAGTACTTGTTCTATGTTTGCATCAAGGAGGTTGAGAACAATGCTGCGTGGGCCTGGCTCTTTTCTCATATTTGTGTAAGATGAATTTGTTGAAGTCAGAAGAGGTATACAATGTAAAGCTGATGCAACTGTGGTAAAACCCAGGTGAAATAAGCAGTGTTAAAAAGCCATCTGAATATGTACAGGCTGTGGTTCCAGTTCAGCACTGACTTTATGTAAGGAGTGAAACTCTAACTCAGGGCCTTACTCAGATGAGTATGGCTTCTGCTGCCAGCAGTGGAGGTGGTTAATAGGATCCCACAGTGAGGAATTTGTTGAATAAGATTGCTTTCTGCAGTTGGAACCTGTTAAATAATGATTAGCAACCCCACTGCCCCCCCCAAAAAAAGTCATCACAGTTAGGCATATGTGACCATTGTGAGTTAAATTTTGTACTATTGATGAAAGAACTCCTTCTGAGTATATCTGACCTGTTCTTCTGAGCTGGAAACATAATAGTGCCCCATACAACATACATTTTACATGTGTGCTAGTTTAAAGGTATGCTGGCAGGAGGAATGAACCTGACTCAAGAGAGGTTACAATCTAGTAAAAAGATTACAATAAATACAGTGATACAGAGAAAAATTGGTTTCAACCCACAAAACCCAGATATATAAGCCAGCACCCTGGGACATGAACAGAATGGTGGTCGTTAGCCCCTGTGCTGAGCACCATGTGTCCCCTTTAGTACATAGTAAAAGGAAAGGAAAGCCTGTTGGTGAGGATGATAATTCCAGACTGGTTGAGAGTGGCAGCTGCAGTCCTGTTGAGGTTCTGGTCCTTCTATGGATCTGACGAGTGGTACCCATAGTCCCCAAACCCAAAGATTATATATGCTCAGGTTCAAGTGGGAATGCCCAGTACCTCCCCCAGGGCTAGAAGTTTCACAATGGATGATTTAACTCTGTGGGTCATGGGACATTTTTGGAATCTTTGATGACCCCTCAGGCTGGGTATGAAGGTGCTGATGNNNNTTTGTAGTCAGTGACAAGCCAACCCCTCATCAGTGCAGAATGGCATGGAAAGATGCTTTTCATATGTTAAATTTTTTTTATGCATTTCGTAGTAATTTTAATAGCACCATTTTTTCCCACTGTTAGTCTTGCACAGTGAACAAAATCTTTCTATTTTTCTTTCACTTGAGAAGAGGGAAAGCAGGAAATCTTTTAAAAGTGTAGGATACAACCTATGGAATTCCTTGTTTGCCAGAGCCTCCTTAGCTGGTGTGATATTTTGGGCTACTTTAAAT
>VWZD01007669.1:15310-38184 GCA_013396695.1 Sakesphorus luctuosus | reverse complement strand
CTACTTTAAATATTTTTCTTCTTTAATTCAGTAGATACCCTATTGAGAACACACAATTAATTCCAAATTGCCCTTTTTGTGTTCAACATATCTTGTTTGCTCTTAGCATGAAATCGCTACATAGGTGAGCACAGAGCCCATTAAGTGCTCAGTGTAAGTTATAACGAGAATAAAATTAAATGGAAATATACAAAAATATGAAGTTGAGCAACATCAGCACCTGCATCTTCCCAGTTCAGGATCACACTGATTTATTAGACCAATTGAGATCTTACTTTTAACTCTGCAACAGATAACAGCAAATTTAACTCCTTTCCATACCACAGAATACCGAATTTCATTCTCTTCTGGAATACTTCATGGAAGTGAGTGAGAGAGGAAGACTTTTTTTTCGCCCTTGGGAATCACACTTCCATTGGTTTCAAGCAAGTGGCAAAAGAGATTAAATCACACAGCTGTGCAATACTAAAGTGAAAAATAAGTCATTATATGTCATCTGCAATTAGTGTATTTCAAGTAACACTTGCTTTTCACCTCTGCAGAGCTCAGGATTTGTGATTCTGTTACTGATTTTCTCATCTTAAAGCACTTCTCATTTCTGAACATAACCACGGTAGATGCAACACTATTACATAAGCTTTTAATTAAGGCAGCTAATGATATTCTGGTTTTATTTTGTACTCTAATGTAAGTACAGAATTTCCTGTGTAATGCCTGTCTGATTTTATTATTTCTAATATCTTCTCATTTATTCATTAGTGGGAAGTTTAAAATAGGGCACATTTTTAAAGTGTTGAATGAAGGAAAGAGACTGTCAGTCTCTGTCTTTCAATGTACCACTGGTGTAAATCTGCACACCACATTCAGGGTTTTATTGATCTTAAACAGCAATAGGATGATGGACCACATCTTTCTCATTTTCCTCTAATTTATGCTTCCAGCAACTTCAGTGCAGTGGTTTTTGGAAGTCAGTGGAGTTACTGACATTAATGAAACTGGAATGGTTTGGACCATCTCTCTTACATGCAGATTTATTCTTTACTTAGGTAAAGTAGGTGCCTGTTTCATGGAAGTAAGAGGGAAAGGAGCAGAAGGTCTTTAGCCAGACAGCTGGTATGTAGTGAAGCAGCTCCAGATAAGGGTTGTCCAGAGCTGTGAATTTGAAAGCAAATCTACAGGGAAAGAGGTGATCTTTGAGGGAAAGGGTCACAAAACAAGAGTCTTTGCTGGTTGGTTTATGACAGGAAGGTACCTTGGGAGGTCTTTGTTTTCCTTGGGAAATGTAGTCTATGGGTGGATACCTGGTTGTGTGCCCTGCTTTAGTACATTAAATATGTTTTGTGTATGTTTTGTAATGGAGTTGGAACCTGAAATAAAGGCAGAAGTGTGAATAAATAATGCATCATAATGTCTGAGAGAAGATGTTTATGGATAATCAAATTTTGCAAGACACTGAGGATGCAAACACACCCTGTAAAATCATGTAGCTGAATCACCAAGTCTATCTGTCTGGCTTATTTTGAAAAGTACAGTCTCATTTTAATTATTTAGTATACTACTTTACATATTCCAGGAAATGGCCTGTAGCATGTTGTGTAAAAGTAATGAAGTCTTGGTAATATGAAACCTCCTCAGCATCATCTTCTGTTAAATATTTATTGGGAAATGGGAAGATTTTCTATCTTTTTCTGGCATTCATCACAGGAGCACCCAGTTGCTGTCTACATAAATTACACATTGGCTGTCATGAAACTTATGGAGATTTCATACAGTATCTTGTTCTCCCTCTCCAGAAGCTGTAGAAACTTTCCTTTGGGTGTAAATCTTTGGTGGGGCAATGGAGGGGAGGAGCATTGATGTGGTATGGAGGTTGTCTTTAGTTTAATCAAATAGCAAGACTTCCAACAGTCACCTGCTGAGATTCCTTGAGTTCCTTGGAAATCTGATCTAGAGCTAGAAGAAAAAGGATAGAAAAATAGGTGTGATTGATCCGTATTTGTTTAGGGTCTATCATAGAATAATCAAATCCATGTGCCTTTAAATATCATTGAATATACTCTGTGATAAAGACTACATAACAGATAGGGAAAGTAGTGTATTTGGCAAGGGTTAAAAGAGATTTATTTTTGTTTTATTAATTGAGCTAGAAAATTGCAGGGAAAATTGCTGAGAGCAAAACTGCAGAGAAGGTGTCCCCTGTGCAAAGCAACTTGCCCTTGCAGCACAGTGCCATCGGGTAGGTGATGAAGGTCCAAGAGAGGCTTCTGCATTAAACACAGGCAGTTTTGAATTGGAAGTGAAAATTAATACAGAAGGTGTCTTAAAACTTGTAGTAAAGGCAAGGTGGAAGGAGGAAGTGATGAACTTGGGCTTAATGGTAAGACCAATGTTGCTCATAGTGGAGGGAAGTGGGAGAAGTAACAAAAGTGGATGCAAGTGCTCTTCATGCACACATGGAAAGTACTTGGCTGAAGGGATGGAGGAACATGCTTATTTAATAATTGTGCTTTTTTTTTTGGCTTTGATGTACAATTTTTCCTTTAGCTTTTATGCAGACTGCTCTCACAGCAGTTACATATTCACAGAGATTTCAGCAAGCAACTAAAAAGGGCTACCATTTCAAAATATTCGATCATACCCTGAAAATTCCTATGATGCTTGCAATGCAAAACTTGGGGAATATGCAACTTTTCAATTTTTGATGCTTTTTTTTGCAATGACTGCAAGAAGAAAATACCAGTACATATACTTCCTACCAATCTGGCTAAAGATGGTTAAAAGTGATGATGCTCATACCCAAACTGCAGTCAAAAATCAGTCAAAAATTTCCCTCAGTTTTGAGTTCAGGAAAGAAGAAGTATCTCTGTGATTATCAGATAAGAGGCTTCTCTCAGATGCTCACTCTCACAGTAATGCCCATTTTTTTTTCTGTATTAACAACAGTAGCTTCTATTAAAGGGTAAAATTAGCATGTTATTGATTTGAAACAAGTGCTTTGCCTTATTTTTTCTTCTGTGAGAATTCTATATATTGATCTAGTATTCTTCTGCTACTCTCTTTGAGCTTTTGTAAGTAAGCAGTGGTGGATCTGTTCTGTTGTTGGGAAATTATCCTACAAACCCAAGGTGCTTAGGAGGAGACGTGAGTGTTTTATAAGTTGCCTCCCCCTTTTGGAGTTTGTAACAGAGCTGTACCCTTCTGCTACACAAGAAAATGTTTGCCAAAGTCCAGAGCACACTCCTTTGTATTGCACCTGAAAGACTGGCCAGATGCTGGGGACTAAAGTGATTTTTTACCAAGGTCTTTGATGTCACATTTATTTCAAAGTGAAATTGTAGATTAAAAACAAAAAACCAAAACAACAACAAAAAACCCCCAACAAACCACAACCAAAAACAAGCAGCAAAACAATCCCAAACCAAAAAGCATCCATAAAATTTGAGGTAAAGTTAATCAACAATGACATCTGTCTGTGGTAACAGAGAGCTCAAAAGAACAGTCTTGATGTGTTAATATTCCCTGTTGTTTCAAAGGGAATGAATTCATGTGCCAGAGACTGTGTTTTTTAGAGGATAATGCTAACTGTTTCCCTCTTTGGGACGGAAGAAGAGAAATCCTCACTGCAGTATTTTCTCTTCAGGATGCAAATTGGGGCAGTATGTGAGGGAGGTGTGGGGATGTGCTGACTGGCAGCAGAAAGGGGAGTTGGTTTCATTGTCTGCCGAGTCCTTGGAAATACAGTTTGGGTCTTTAACTTTATGGGATTTCTGTTTCTCCAGCAAACATTCAAGCAGGAGCCCCACTGATGGCATTTTGTTTTGACTTCAGCTTGCTGGCCAAATGACTTCAGAAGATTATGGGCTGGGAGGAAATGGTGCCGCCCCCTTCATACACATCCACTGCAGACACGAACTAGGAGGCTGTGGGTGTTTCCCATGCATCCCACTGTTGTCAGTGGACAGGCGAGTTGACTGTGCCCCTGACTGTGTCCTGTGTGGGCACTGCTGCCCTGGGTGCAGCAGTGGCCCCGAGGCAGCAGCTGGTCCCATTCTGTCTGATCCTTTGTAAGAAGGGCGTTCTTGGGGTTTTATGGTTCTCTCCTCTTGATCATTTGAGTGCAGCTGTGTTTAATGAGCTAGAAAAGAAGTAGGCCAATAAAACATGTGTTCATTGTTAGCAGAATACCTGTTGGACCATGTGTATGTCTGTAATTGAGCATCTAAAGCTTCAAAGCTTAGCACAAAGACAATTTAATAAGGAATTCATACCTAAATAAATTAATATTAAGCAGAAGCAGATAGCTGTCAGGCAGTATGCCTGGCCAAGGTGAGACTGCGGGCATTTAATGCACAGACAAGTTATAATTTCAAGTCAGACTTATTTTTAAGTCTCTCTTACTGATATTCATTAAAAAAATAGCGTGCCAAAAATAACTTAGAAGCCATGTACTTTAAAACCAGTACAACTGACAACATAGCCATGTAAGTAGGTTAAAATTTTAATTGACCTAAGGGCACGCTATGAACTTGAAGTTGAAGTGGTATCAACTGTCAGTGTCTGAGCTTTAGTTGTTTTGAAAATCTTTTCTTTGGTAACATCATTGTTAGAAACAGTATGTCTATTGGGCCTTAATAAAAGAAAAGATGGCTGCATTATGACATTACTCCAAAACCTGGAACTTTACAACAAGTATGAGTTGGAGCTTTATGATAAATGCAGTTTTGGTGAAATAAATCATATTTTGTTTTAGCCAACAATTTGTTCCAAATTCTCCAGACCAAACTTCTCTAAAAGAATTATAAGGCAAAACCTGAAAACTGAATTGCATTGTTTTATCTAAGCCAACAACTACCAAAGAGCAGAAACCTGCAGGATAATGGCATTCCCAGTAATTTTACCAAGATCAAAAATCCAAAGTACAGACATGGTGAAGAGTTATGTTGCAGACCTTATTCATCTTAGACTTTGAATTCTTTCTGTTCCTTGTCTTGTAACAAAAAAATGAATCCAAAGTTGGTAAGGCTAATTAATGTAATCTTGATGATGATAGAATTCCTCATCTACTTTTTGTGTAAAGACCTCTTATTCATGAAGTTGCTTGTTTGTCTAATAAATGCAGCTGCTGCTTTTTCATAGGGTTGAGTTGGTTAAAAGTAAATAACAGCATTAAAATTCCCAGATTTATTTCCTGCCTTATTCTGTCAGCTGGGAAATGGATTAGGCTCCTCTTTCCGTGTTAGCTTTAGGGTCAAAATATTTTTCCTAGTGTTTTTGGGACCTAGTACCAAATTCAGATCCTGCTGTGAAATGAGCTTTACTGAGGTGTGAAGGGCCTGGTTTCTTCATGGTATGTGATATCTGAACTCTCAGTAAAATTGCTGGGAATTGTCCTCAGATCCTCAAGGCTTATGGATGACTTGCCTATAGCAAGTGTTCTAAACCAGCACAGTAGCAGCAGTGTCCTAGTTGTTCCAGGGTGATACCATAGCATTCCAGGTGTGCAGTGCTATGGTGTGGTGTTAGTCGCCTTTCTCCCACCAACCATAAACAACTGAACCGGCAGTATGGAAAATCCACTGCAAATTGGGAAAGTCTTAGTAGGCTTTAAAAAAAGCAATCAAAACTGTTCATGGTGGCTTTCATAGTGAGGAGAGGGAAAGAGGCTGAGGTGCCTGGGGTTCCGTAGGAATTGTCTGTCTGCCATTAATGAATCTGCATGGAAAGCAATAGAGACAAAGAGGTGCTGTGGGATTTGCCAGTGGGGACTTTCAGTGGAGCCCGTGGGAGTTAGGCTGCCGCTTGCTATTGAACTGTAATGGCAAATGAGAGCCTGTTACCCTTGAATTCCTTTGAATATCCCAGACCCGGTAGACTTAGCATTGGTTTTTAGGTGTCTGCTTGTGCTTTGTATTATGCATGAGTGCCAGTGGGAGGATTAAATAGAGCAGCTCTGCCATTTCAGATAGCGGTGGCCTGAAGCTGATGTGTCAGCTGTCAGTCCAGATGAACTGGGTACCAGTTATTATAAATACATGTAAACCCAAAACCTAACTCTATTTATTATTTTCAGAGGAGTAGTGGCTTTGAGACTTTTTAACATATTTTTCGCTAAAAGTGGCATAAATCTGTCTTCACTTAATGAAATGTTATTTTGTAAAGAGGGACAATGTGACATAGATCTCTGAAAGGCACAGCAAATTAATTCAGTGTCTGCAAAATCCATGTGGTGTGTTCCTTCCAAACCTCCCTTTATTTTTATCTCCTTTTTATTTTTTTTTATTTTCATTTTTTTTTCTTTCTGAAACAACTGGGAAGTAAAAAAGCATCCAGCGCATCCTGACCTCAGAGCTGACCCAGTTTTGAGGAGGAGTCTGAATCATGGGCTTCCTAAGATCCCTTCCAACCTGAATTATCTTGTGATGCTGTGAAACCAGGGTCGGAGCTGAAAGAGGAAACCTGCGGGCTTTCTATTCAAAACTTAGAGACTTGAGACTAGTTTTCTTGCATGAATGTTTCCTGCCTTGGTAATGTCCTGTGCTTCCCATAATCATCACTGTGGGCACTCCAGGCTTATGTGATGAGCTCTGATCCTGGGGAGAGAGAGAGGGGGGAGGGGTGAAGGGGGTGAAGGAGAAAATCCGTGGCATTTATTTGATGTGAAAGTGCTTACATTCTATGACAACAGACAGGAGGTGAGAATCAGTGTGACTAATGAGTTGTTTACTTGGCTTTTGTATTCCCCACCCCTCCAGGCACACGGGCTGTGTTTGTTTTGATATATATTGATTTCAGATTCCTGCAAATACCACTACTTTGTCCTTCACCTTCTCAGCAGTTTGTGAGATGCCAGTAAACCTGTCACAGTGCTATGGAAAAGGTAGGGTAAGGTAGTTAGGATGCAGAATGTTTTTTTGTTCCCTTTCCCATACAGCAGCAGCATGTGTTTAGTCACAAGATGTTATTTCTCAGCTTGGACCCAAGACCCTTTTGGAGAACTGTGGTCCTGTTCCAAACTGCCATGAGAACTGACCCACAGACAGCTGGCCTTCTGTCTACCATTATTATATTGAAGTTATCTAAAAAAAGCTTGGAAAGAATAGAGTGTCTTTCTCAAGTTTCCTGATGCTTGTCCTCATGGTACACCTAAACTCATGAAAAGTGGGCAAAAATTTTGATTTATTATTAATGTTGGATTTGGTGGTGTGTGTGTGAATGAGATCATTTGTGATTGTTTCCAGAATTTGTTAGAAACAGCCTCTAATTCCTTTTAAGGAAGACAGCAGGAAATGCCTGGGTTTTCTTCATTTAATGAAATTATCTCAGCTGAGACAAAAAGGACTGTACTTCAGGGGTATTTTGTGCTGTGGTGTGTCGCTGCTGGACTGAACAGGCTACATGTTACCAAAATGTTGAAGTGCTGTTGCCAGTTACCTAATATTTGGTCTCCAGCCTCAGGTACATCATTCTTTACTGGGATGTTTGACCAGCCCAACATTGAAAGAGTGGATTCTCTGCTCTGCTATCCACTTTTGCCTGGGGGTATCCATGATGCAGCTGTAGATTTGACTTACTCTTTAGGAAAGAGTTACCTGGAGTGTCGTAGGAGAACAATATTTTATGTAAGTGTGAAGCAGTTAAAGAGGGCTTCAGTTTGCACATAAACTCCGGGGTCCAGGATGCAGAAAGATGCTGACAGCTCTTGACAGGTGAAGAAATGGGAGGGAACAGGTTGCTGTCAGTGTCACAGTAGACCTTGTGGAAGTGTCTGAGTTACAGCTCAATTTTCTTAAAGCTTTGGAAATCTGGGTGTATTTTCTGCACTTACATAAATATGAAGCAAAACCAATGGTCTTTAGGTGTAAATGAGCAAAAGCATATCTGTGTCTTATTCTTTTGCTTGTCCTCTCTGTGCAAGGGTGTGGGATGGGAGCAAACCAGCAGGCAGATCCCAGCCAGGACAAGAAGGGTACAGCCAGGAGCTGTGGGAGCACTTTTGCTGGGTGCTGGTCTGGTGGGCACGCTGTTGAGCTGAACACAGCCTGCCGGAAGGAGCATCCCTGGCAACTTGGAGGGGAGCAGAATAAAGTAAATGCTGAATTTAAAGAAAAGGAGTAATACAAAACTCATTCTGTGGCTGTTGTCGACAGATGAATTACAATGATGTTGAAGGAGGCTCACAAAAGGCCAACAGTCCTTACTTCCGTGACTTCTGATCCATAGTGAATTCTATCGGCCACAGTGCAGCAGAGAATGGGTCTGAAGAGGGACTGGGGAACGTCCCTGCATGCCCCAGCTACCTGGGGAGCTTGGGAGAGCTTTCTGGATGTCACTTTCTGGTAGCAGCCCCTTTGCCTTGATGTCAGCACAGATAATCAGTTTATTTTCCTTTTTTGTTATTTTTACTGAGCATCCTCAGCTCTCAGAGTACTGTAGTAGACAGCAGCTGTACCAGATGCTGAACTAGATATCTCAGGGAAGGCTTCTTGGCTGCTATCGGTGCTCTACATGACCAGAACACATGCTGGCTGGTGGTTCAGTCCCTATTCCTCACTATCTCTTCACCTGAGACTGTTATTACCATTTCTAGTATTCCTTACACCACTTCTCAAGGCACATCACACTGCTGCCTATGATACGAACTGGTCTCCTGGCTCAGCTGCTTCCAGCATGGCACTGGGCAGAGTCCCTGATGGCAGGCTGAGTGTAGTGGCCCTGGGGACACATTGTGCTTTTAGTAGGCAGAGTCTGAGTTGGGTGCCACCTGAAGTGCATCCAAACCCAGCTCCTTCCTTCTTCAGTTGGATTAAGCACAACTTTTCCAGCCTGAAGCCACTTGTCACCCCAGCAGCAGCTGTGTTCTCACCTCCTGGGTTCTCTCCTGCTGTTCAGATTCTCTAGATGCAACAGAATAATAATAATAAAAAAAAACACACCAAAAAACCAACCAAACAAAAACCAAAAACCCTGAAAACAAACAGGAATAAAAAAGGACCTAAAGTAGTGAAAAATAATTTATTTTGATTGTGACCGAATCAGATTTGTTTTTCCAAAATGTTGATGGTTTCCACTGCTCAGCTCTGCTGCTTAGAGTTGTAACAGAGAAATTACTTGAAAACAGCTACTCTTTTAATTGGTGAAGCAATAGCTGTTTAGTTTTGATGGTGGAAAATAACTGCATGTAAGGTGTTTCCCTTTTCTGTGTTTTTTCAAATTTGTTATTAGGCTTCTCCAATTATGTACTTCATAAACTTTGGAAACAGATCTTTCAAATAAGTGTTCACTGTCAGGTATTCTTATGCACATAATTTTGGTAAGGTGAATAGACTCACAGGACTTAAAAGGAATATTAATGTGGGTAAAATTACCCAAAAATATAAGTGTTTAGAAGTTAAGGATCTTGCACAAGTAGGGCTCTTTTTAAAAAATAAATAAACTAAGCCAGTGTATCCAGTTTTCATAAAGGCAGATGTATGTCTGCTTTCTTTTGTTGCTTCTACTTGTAATCTTTTTCTAATATGACTATGAAAACCAAAGAAATGTAGAAGTCATTTTTAAAAAATCAGGGCTGTTCAAGTCAGTTAGGAAGTCAAGTACTGCTGCGTTCACTATTGCAAATAACTCCCCTACAGTCAAGACTTACTCTGGATTTTCATCAAAATTGAAATTTGATATGTTACGTCCAATATAAAACAGTAGAAAACAAGACAATTAGGGATTAAATTTCATAATGCCCTGTGCCATCCTGCTGTGCTTGTTTATAAATACTTTGCCCCTGCCACTGACCCTGCAGCCTTGACAGCACGAATAGTATACGTGTAGCTTACATTGGGAGCTGAAGCCCTCAAACCTGTTTGCTCTCCCTGGTTGTATGAGTATCAAAGAGGTGAAGATGCTGAAGGCAGAGGCAGCGAGACAGTGTGTTCCCACATGCCCATCACATAATCATCTCGGACTGCTCAGACATGCCGTGGCAGCGAGCAGCTGGGGAGCCCAGGCTTTTCAGGTTGCCGGTAAGCTTGTTTTGCCTTAAACTCCTGCATAAGCGAACAAGACTGGTGAAAGCCACATGTGTCAGGTGTATGCCAAATGTGGGCAGGTGTCATTTTAAGTTGCCACCAGTCAGAGTGACATGGTGTGTAAAAACCCAGACAAGTTCTTCATAATAGGGAGCAGAGCAGGCTTGACATTCTTGACCTCTTCATGAATGATCAAGGCTCAAATGACCCCATTTCTGGATTTGTTCGCATCTGGTGTTACCATGCCATGGGAGGGATTCCAAGGGTCTTACCCTTCTTCCTGCAGAGTCCTTATTTGAGAGAGAATATTGAAAATTTAACCCTCCTGGGATAATAGTAGAGATCAGTCAGGCCAAGATTACGGTGAAAAGTATTGCAGCCTGTCCATCGCAGAATTTTCTCATCACTGTACATGAGGATACACATTCCCTTATTATGCAGCTTCTTTTTATGGTAAAATTACTTTGAAGAAATACAGATGTAGAAAAGCTAACTACTAAGATGTAGTTTTTAAGGGCCTGAAGTGGTACAGAATGCTGAGTAGGGATGAAACCCAACCGTAGTTCTGTCATTTTGAGCTTTTTAAGCTGTGTACGAATCATCACAAAAGTCTTCATTGTTCAACGCTGGAAAACAAGTACCTGATTCTCTGCATTTGTGGAAGAAAATTGATAGCAAAAGAAGATCCTTGTGAAATAATGTTTGGGTGCAAGTATTCTCTCCTCATCACATCTAAAGGACTGAGACAAGAACAGAGTAGGTAGTTGTGCAAGTAAGTTCAGTTAACTTGATAGGAAAAGTGGAATTGTTATACATCAGAATGCAGGTGCCAGCCATGTAGACTTTTAACTGGGTTTGCTCAGTTGATTCTTTTTCCTCTCTTAAAGGAAGGCTTGCAAATAAAGTTCTGTGTAATAATGAAAACTGTATTAATTTTACAATTGTATTATTACTAAGAAAGATACTGATTATGTGCTGTATGTTTCCCTGCAGCCCAACTTTGACCTAATTTAAGCCTTTCCATTAATTTGTATGTTCAGTAAAGTACGGCTATACTTTTTTTTTTAATGATGATGATGGTTATTATTGTAAAAATAGTGACAAGTGAGCATCCTTTGTGTGACAGTGGACAGACTTGAACAGATTTCAGTAAACCTGTGTAAGGCACCTCTCACCAGGCTGTAGTCAAGTGGTGTATTCCTTTCTAGACAAATGCAGCAACTAGAAAATTATGCTAATGAAAAAGTCAGATTTCTCTCTTTGTGATGGCACAGGCATGGCAGAAGATGCATTGTCACATGTCCTTCTCTTGTGTGTTACAGATATGAACACATCACAGACCCAGAGTGCCCAAACAAACATTCCAAACTGGGGATACATCCAGTCATCACGGGTAGATGCACTGCTGCTGAACCATCAGCCTGAGCGCCTGCAGGACACAGAAAGTGAAGGCAGAGTAGAGGAGAAGATTGTTTACCTCTGATGGCTTGTTTTCTAATCTCAGTAGCACTTTGGAAATATAACCATGTTTGCTTTTCTAAACATCTGTAGTTGCTTTCTGCATCACCAACTGGCTTTAAGCATAGTATTTAGTATTAAGTGTATTTCTCCCCTTGATAAATACAGCAATTAAGTTATTTTGAAGCCTTTGTTGTATAATCTTTAACATATGACATGCTTTCAAATGCTTTGTAAGAAGCAGTGGGTAACAGGGGAAACACAATATTTTGAAATTGCAAAGAAGCCACCAAGAACTGTGAAAGCTAGTATTGATTTTCTCAGGAGCCCTCTTTTTAAAAGGACAAGCTAAGAGAGATGAGCTGGCTAATTGAGATTTGAGAGTGTTTATCAGTAACCTTCTAACAGTTGTGGTATGAGCAGACAGAAACTAAGAATGATGGCTATAGTCTTCACTGAAATGTGCCATGCTCTCTTAACTATTATGCCCTGGCTCAGGAACTGCTCAGCAGAGGATGGTTTTCATGGTCTCAACATAATTGCGTAATTGTGTTTGTTCATGTTCCAAAGGCTATCAGCATTTTGGTATTAGTGCCAGTTGCTGTGCACAGATGCAGTACATCAGTTTGTTTCTGTATTATACCTCATTTCAGTAAGTGCCCTTATGCATTAAAATCTACCACATGAAACCATCTCACTCATCAAAGGGAAAGAAAGTGAGGAAATACAGGCTTCTAGTTAACTGAACCCTTCTGAAACTCCACTGCTATCCCACGTAGGATCCAGCTAGCTTTCTGCTTTAAGGTTCATGGGTTTGTCTGTGTGCTAGGCAATAAGAAACCAGGACCTGTTTCATGCCTTTTTCTCTTTCAGAAATATTTCTATACTTCTGTCAAATTGAATAAATGTTCTGTGCATTTCTGCAAAACTGTAACTTCAACTAATTGTCAGATCCTCCAAACAAATAAGAAAACAGGAGGAAAATGAAAAAATAAATATTATCCAAGCTTTGTCTGCATTCAGCTCTGCTGCAAATATATTTGTCTTGGTCCAGCACAGCCAAAGCTGCGCTCCATGTATCTGCTTGCAAAACAAGGATATGCCTATTGCTGCTTAATGTGGCTGATGGGATTGGCAGAAGCACAGTAGGGATGTGGCTGCACAGCTCCTGAATCAGAGTTGCCTCACATTTACCCAGCTTGTGGAGCAGAGAAGTGCAGGATTGCTCCTGCCCATTTGTCTGGGTAAGCCTCACGTGTCATATGGTTTCCATTTTACCCTAAGCCTTGAGTTGTGCAAAATCTTTTGAAGGGAGTGTGAGAAAAATCTCGACTTGAAGAATTTTTAGAGAGACGAGTTGAAGGAGCAAAGCAAAAATTGGGTTTTAATGGCCAATACTGCGCGTGCAGGGTTCCTCACAGCCACATCGCCAGGGAGCACACGGAGGAGGGAGGGGTCACCCCAATTTATTTCCTTCACACCACGCCCCTTTCCCCCCCTCCAGGAGTCCAGCCCTCCGTAGTCAATGTTTGGCATCCTGCACTCTGATTCGAAGTCCTCACTTCTTCACTGCCTTCTTTGGGCAATTTCTTGCTGCGTCATCAACGCTGATTGGCTCATCCAGTTGCCCTATCAGGCTCTCACACCGGCCAAGCCCTGGCAGCAGCCTCCTGCCCCCCTGCTGAGACTGCTGCCTCACAGACTTCCTGCCAATTTCGCCTGACTAACCTGCATGTGGAGAAATCCCCCCCCCTTAAAGGGCCAGTCCCATTTTCTCAAAAAAAGCAATTAACACAGAACCTTTTAATTAACCAAACCCCTTCTTTCCACACCTCCCACAACGAACCCTCCCTCTTTATTTCTCACAGGGAGCAGAGATTTTAGATGGTGTGTGTTTGTCAGCAAAGGTTTCCTGATGCAGAAGATTCACTCCGAGACTGGTGTGTTACGGGGAATACTCAAAAGCAGAGCTTTCTGTGCTGCGTCTTATTGGACTAGCAGATTGGCTGTTCAGTTGGTATCTTGAGTGAACAACTGAGTGCCTGATTTTCTTGATGAGCAGGACCTGATGGTATTAATTGGTGTGCTGGTGTCATCAGGGAAAGATTGGCCCTGTAGATCATTTTCCAGTGTCTGTGTCCAACTGTCAAGAGTCCTGCTAACCTGACTGCACTATTACATCTCCTAATATGTCTCCTTATAAGAGAAAAAAACCTTATAGAATTCCTAGAGTTGTTTTACCTTCTTTACTTTTCACTATTAGACTAAAATTAAAATGTGGATCCAACTTCTCCTAAGGGCCCTGCAGTAAGGACAGTCCATGGCTTTTCTATTTTACCAGTCAGGGTAAATTCAGGGTTGCCATCTGAACAGTTTTTTGGTAAATTTCTGAGTAGCCAGACCAAGTTCTTGGGATGCTGTATGTCCCAGGATCTGTACATTGCCCAGGGACCTGTGAGAAATTGGGAAAAAATGAGTTGTTTTCTCCACAGTTATTCTCTCTGCATTTTATTATGCCTTGGCTGAAACATCTGGTACTGGTTACTGTCAAATCCAAGCTGCTGGATGGATAGCTGCTGTCCCAGTCTAGTGTGGGAATTACTGAGTAAGCATCTTGCCACTGGGAGAGGGAGAGAGGATACTGCTTCTCTCATCAGTTTTAATTGAAGGGCTGGGAGTTGAAAAGCAGCTGGCCAGGCCTTCGGCTATTGTACAAATCTTTAAGTCCCCTAGCATCAGGCAGTATCTTATTTTGCTCACCTGTGCTTACAGTAAAGCTTCTAGTGTTTGAGGAAGGCAAAGGCAGGAAACAGGTGGCCTCTAGATCTAGGTATTTTAATTGTAGAAAATGCTTAAAGTATAGGCCAGTATGGTCTCGGCAGGTGCTCTTTATAACAAGATGTATTATGCACCCCTGAACTCTGTCCATTATTTAGGCATTTCTTAATACTTAGCAGAATTCAAATGCAGCCCCAGTGAGACTCCACTATTTTAGCAGGCTGTGCTTTCAGTTATTATGAGGCCTATATTAATGCTCTGTCTTCTTTATTATTTAGAAATATATTCAAAAATTCTCTTCACCTTTTTACATTATTTTGAGGTGGGCTTATTTGCAAGGCCTGTTGTTTTTTACTCATCCCATATATTGTGTTTTCTTTTTGCTATGCGTCTCAAGGCATCTTGCCTATGAAAGCTCAGAATCTAATTTAGTCATTTGTTACAGTGCTTAAGTTAAAGGAGCAGTTACTGTGCTACAAATACCTATGGCACTGGGATGAGCTTTCTCTGTTTTTTTCTTTTATCTTTTTTCTTTCCATCTCTTAACAAAAGAAGGATTTCTTTACTGTAATACCTAGACTTTTTCCATTGTTGTTGCTAGTAAAGCAGTCATATCAAGCAACTTTGAGATATTTTTGAGGCAAACTGGCAACAAATCATTTTTCAGCAAGTCTATAATAATGATAAAGAAGGAGTTCATGAAGGGCTAGGCTTAGAGTGTGCTGGATCCAGAATCCTAGATTTATGTATTCAGTCATTTGTAGAATGGAGTTTTGTATTCAGTCATTTGTAGAATGAGGCCAGAATAGAGCAAATGCTTCATTTGAAATTGCTGTTTGAGTATTAAGGTAAACAACATGGCTGCATTTTTAAGAGATTTTTCACACAGGTCATCCATGTTATTTTCAAATTATTAAATTAAATATAGATTAAGCTCTTAGCAAAACTTCCCAAAGGTTGTTTACTGAAGTGATTGAAAAATACCTGTTAATGTTTTCCATGATTTTGCTTAGAGTGCCCTGTTTCCTACATTAATTTATATGCCACCCATTTAGGTTAAAAAAGTGAGTTAGATTTTCACTGCTTCTTAATCAAGTAGGTGCAAACTCTGTAGTAATGTTCCATATTTCTGCTAAAACGTTTTTTGTTTTCTTGATGATTTTAATTCAAAGAAAAGAAAAGAGGTAAGTAGCATGTACAACTTGCTCTGACTGAATTTTGAGCACAACGGAGAGTTGCAAATGAGGCAGTTTTCCTTATGTGTTTGATGACAAATGGGGAAATAGCAAGAGTGCTTGGATACCTTCTAATGAATATTCTACTTGAAAAGAATTCCAGCCCCAAATTCTTCCCATCCAAAGCCTTCACTGTGCCCAGTTTATATTACAGAAGTAGAAACAGATTAGGTTTTGGGGCATTAGCATACTGAAACAGGTTGGATCTCTGCTCGCTCTTTTGGAATTGCAATTGATTTGTGCCATTTTGCCAAGGTAAATGGATATGTTTGTTGTTTTCTCATCCTTAGCAAAGGCTTGCATGTAGAAGGACTGCAAAAGTAGCTGTGAATGTTCTTGATAATCATAAGGACATCTACATGTGAACCTCTGAAAAGGTTTTTCTGTCTCACTGCCAGGTTTTGAGATAGGACTGTGAAGATGACCTGAATTCAATAGCTTGAATTTTGCAGAAAGGCTCCCTTTGGCAGGCTAATGTCAATCAGACTGTTTAATTTCTTCAAAATAAAGGAAAACCCTCAAAGGATAATGTTCTTGGCATCAGTCTAAAATATTGTCATCAGTACAGCACTTTGCTGTGCATCAGAGAGTAGACTACTAGTCTTCTATCAGGAGCTCATCAAAGACTAAGCAGATTGTGGGAGAAGTTGCAAGGGTTTTGTGGGCCTTTTGTGGTGGTGAAATGATCCAGGTACCTCCTCTGGGAATGTAATTGTTTTTCACTGGCATGCAGAGCGCTGCTGGCGGTAGCTCTATGCATGTCAACCGTTGGCTACCAAATTTTCAGAGCGCTATGTTTCTTATCCCATTGATTATCTGTGCAGAAGCTTCTTCCTCTTCACCTGCTCAGGCTCAGATCAGGATATTCCAACCCCTTATATAGAAGGCTTCTGCCATAGGAAGGTCTGCAGCACCCACTGAATTCTAGTTTGAGTCTTGAAAAATCCTGTGTAGAGACCAGGAGAAGAGAACAGAAACATTAGAACGCGCTCTGGGTGTAGAGAAGGCAGGAGTGTCCCCTGCCATGACATGTTTCTAAGCTCCTTCATGGAACAAACTTCTTTATTCAGAGAAAAAAAGTCAGTATTTATCACACCACTTTTTGTTTGTTTGGCTGATAATCTTGAGAACTGGTTAGATGCCACGTATTTTATTCCAGTGCCAGACTGAGTGAGGATCAGATACTTACAAAGGGGACAGTGAAGCATGCAAGTTGAAACAAAGAATTTCTCCTATGGAGGCTGCTTATCAGACCCAAGGGAACTTTCTTACCAGATTTGTATAAAACTGCCAACCATGACTACAGGAGCTATGCAGAGGCATGAACCTTCTGCTCACCCAGGTTATTACTACTGCTAACAAAAAAGCCCTGCATGGATAAACGATCACATGAACTGAAGATGGCTTGTGAAGACCAGCCTGAGTCCCTGTCTCTCCTATGCAAGTAAACAAACGGTATGTTTGCATTCCCTGTATCCAGCTCATTGAAGATGCTGAGGCCAAGCTGTAGACTTACTTGTGCTTCTTTTGAATAGTGAAAGAAAAGCAAGAAGTAGGCGTTGCTTCTGGTTAAAGTAAGTAATGCCTCACCTGAAATGAAAATTTTCCTCATTTGCTACATGTACACAGTTGTCTCAGCATTCCTGAATGAATGCTACAACAAGCCATTACAGGTCAATTATAAACTTAAAGCAAGCCCAATCCAGATACAAAACAGTCAAGAGGACAAAAATAATAGTGCTGACTGAACATCTCCTGCTTTCAGTCAGTGGAGGGTAACCATTCTTATCCTCTGGGGCCATTCTCCATCTTTTAATTAAGAAGCTGGTTTTCAGAGTGACATACTCAAATTGTCAGTGAAAAGGAAAGCATTAGGGGTGAAATTAGCTCTCTACTGATGTTGCTTTCCATTGCAGATTCCCACATGACCAGACGTGGTCTGATTTTAAACTTGTGTCCAGGCCACCAGATAAAGTGACAAGGTGACACAAAATTCAGGAAGTTACCTCCCAATGCCTGATGCTTGAGTACTATCAAAACAGCTTGTAACTGAGTGAAGACTGGACAGTGTCAATGCTGCAGATGAAGTTAGAATTTTGAGGATCCAAAGCTAAGGTGTGACCTTCTTTGAAGCACTCATCAGATTAATCATTTGCTTTGAGATCTGGCAGTGCTCCTGGATGCCCTGTGAACAGAAAAATCTAGCACATAGCTGTATCTGTGAGTAAGGTTTTCTTTCTTCTTTGAGATGGTTTGAAAACCTGGGAAGCCTGTTCTAGTGACCAACCACCTTCTGGGTGAAAAGCCTTTTTCTAATGTCCAACTCAGACTTCCTCTGAGAGAACTTCAGGCCATTCCCTTGGGACCTCTCACTGGTCACCACAGAGAAGAGATTAGTGCCTGCTCCTCCTTTTTCCCTCATGAGGTGAAACTCGCTGTTACAGAAGGCAAAGCTTGATTGTGGCTGATCCACAGATGGGGAGTGAATTCCCTCACAAACTCCTAATGTTGCAGACAAGCAACAAGACTTAATTCCTCCTAAAGAGGAACAATGGCTGCTGAGGGAAGGGTTCCAGCTCTGGGGCTGGTACATGGCCATCAGCTGAACAATGCTGGCAGCCTGGTAATCTGGGATGACCAGGCCATTCAGTGTCACTGAAGCTGATGCCTCAGGTCATGCTGGGAGCTGGCTGCATGTCAACTCTGCTGTGCCACACAGCAGAGTGGTGGGGCACTGGGGCAACTAGTGCATCAGTCAGGTCACCCCCCTATCTGGCTCTCATCTCTTCAGTGCCTGTCTTGAGGTTGAATGGTTGTGTGCAAGTTGCAGCCCTGGGAAACCTCTCTTGGCATATAAAATAAATCCTGAGTGCTGAAGGATATTTCACACAAAGTAGTTATTGACAGGAGGTACAGTGCATCAGCTGTTTTACTGGAAATCACAGTTTGCACAGCAGAAGTAGTTCAATTTCTATTTCTGACTCCAGGTGTTTTCATTTAACTTACAGCATAATTCTTCAAAGAGAACAGGATAACAGCTTTCAAGGACAAGATATGAGCACTGAATGAGACCACCAAAAAGAGGGGAGGTGATTTAATTTTTTGGTAATTTGTTGGTTACTTTTGCTTGTCTGGAGGCAGGACTGTGTTGGAGTCTCACAAACTAAAACCCCCATGAGATTGCCAAGATTCCAACAGGCTTCTCAAGTATACTGATCTCAAGTATAGAACATGGTTTGCAAATACCAAACTCAAAATATTCTTCCTTCTGGGAACACCTGCACAACTGAAATTCAACAGAATACAATCCTTCCATCCATAATTTCAATTAAATGTAACTCAGCTAGTGCTTAGCACTTAATTTCATGATTGCCTTCTGATAAGCAGACACATTTCCCTAAACATTGCTCATATGTTTCTAGCCTATTATTTCTGCCATTTCTGCCAGCTATTCCAGGGTAATTACAGAGATGAGCCTGAACATAAAACAGTTCTGAAGGATGTCAGATATTTCAAACAGGCAGACCTGGATCCAAGTTTGAAAGACTCAGACAAAATGATTCACTTCTACACAGTGTTTTTCAAAGTCAAATTATGAACTGTCATACAAAGGGAAAGAGTGTTAAAAATAAGTGATTGGGGAAATAAACAGCACAAGAAATAGTGGAAACTGCTTTTTTTGTACAGTGTCCATGGAGTCACTGATGAAAAAAATTCATACAGTCATTCTGTGAAATTACATTATTATAAAATAATGTGTTATTATTTGTTAACTTGGATTTAGATTATAATTACATTACTAGGTAGCTCTAGTAATGAAAGTAAAGCTGAATATGAACTTCTGGGTTTAATATGGTGCAAGATTTCACAGTGAGGTAGCAGGAAAGCTGTTCATGAATTGAGAATCCACAGCTGGCAGAGGAGTAGAGTGTGGTTACACTGTCTGGTCCTGCCAGAGCAGCTAAACTCTCTTGGAGAGAATCTTGCCTCTCTGTGTCCATTGCTATGCCATGATTGCGCCCCCAGTACAAAACTATGATGTTCTAGGACTTTTCTCCTCAAGGATGGAGCTGTAAGTGTGTATGAGCTGGCCCACAAATATGGCCCACGGTGGTGAGAATGGCTTCCCCATGCTGTCAGCAGTGCCCACCTCTATGCTACAATTGGTATTTTATTCTGTGTTGCAGAGCATTTGTGCAGTACACATATCACACAATCAGCTTCTCATGTATTTGGCACTCTTTGTTATGTTGTCATATGAATACAATGAAGTACTGCCTTCTGAAATCCAACAACTCTGTGAAAATTCAAAATTAATTCAAATTTTTGCAAAGCAACAAGGGTCAAATATGGTTATAATAATTAATATGTGTGTTGTTTAATCTTCAAAACAAGCTTTACCTTTAGAGGTCCATAATTTACTCAGTAAATATTGTTCCTCTTACTTCAAAAGGAAGCAATAATTAGATTATCCCTGAACTCAGATTAACATTTAATTTTTGCATACTTTCAGACCAACATAGTTATCTGCATACAATAGCAGAATAATTCTTTTTAACTCTGTATGTATGTTGTCAGCGTTTAAAGTTGTAATTTAATATCTAGAGGAAAGATATGGCAGTGTATGAGATGCAAACACTGAGAGGATTTCCAAGTCAATGTGCCCTCCATCTACTTGTCACTGGTGCTCAGTCACAGACTGAAGCTGCCTGCAACTGCCTGCTTCCCACCCCCTGTTCTATCCAAATCCCTACTTGAGTCAATTGTCATAGGAGTTTTCTTGAAGGTGTTTTGGTTTGGTTCAGTTTGTTTTGTCTTGAATTCTGTGCTTAGAGGATGGTGACTGGTGGGTGTGATCCTGGACCCATACAGCACCCTGCTCTAGCCTCACCAAGGGAACCTGGCCTAGGGACACAGAGGTCCTCTGCTGGGCCCTTCCCACAGCTATCCCTGGTTCTGTCTAAACAGCTTTCCAGAGCTATGCTGGCTGTAGGAAAGGCTGGCTTGGCAATGAATTGCTCCTGACCTTTGCCCATCAGGACTACCTTCATGGGGGCAGGTGGAGCTTTTGATTCCTGGAAGGGGATCCTGTCACCATCAGAGTGGAGGAATGCAATCGAGTGCCCCCTTCAATGTAGCTAGATTCAAATGAAAACTGAGAATGGGGGCCCCTTGCCCACTGCACAACTGAAATGACCAGTTCTTCCCTGAACTGAAACAGCCATTGTTGCTCCAGCCTCCATTAACATCTTGCCAAAACATGTTTTAGCGCCTAAGCTGACAAGATAGCAGAACTAGAGAGATACAAAAAACACCAAGGAAATTCTTTTTTGCTACTGATCTTTTCATAATCACCTGTATGATGTGAGTTGCAGGCACAGCACTTTTTTACTTTATGAAGCCTGAAAGTTTGTTTTAAACATAAAATACTGGCAATGGACTTCTTTCCAGGCTTTGAAAAAGAGCATGTCTGCTTTAATGTGACTTAGCTTGAACACCATTATGCATTTTAATGAGGCAAGATGTGAAGAGGGGTCAAGTAGAGCAAGGACTCATTCTGTTTCCATCTGCACTGACACTACATTGCCAACATGGAACTGGTTCTGCAACTGTAATTTGAATAAAATATGTAGTGTAAGATGCTTTATTGAATATTCCAAATCAGGGTAGTCTGTCGAGCATTGTTGCCATGGGGACTGTGTGAAGGTTGGATTAATTAAGGCCTGAGCAGATGCTGTGGAGTATGTACTGTCATTGTGCTTTCTACTTGTAATTAACATACATGTGTATCGGGTGAGAAACAAGGGAAGAGAGAGATACCCACCTTAATTTTTGTGAGACGTCTTTTCAGGTAAAATGAATTTTTGGTATATGAAAAGTGATGCCTCTACGCATGCTAAAAAGACAGATAAAAAAGAAAATAAAAAAGAGACAATTAAAATCAGCATCTACCTGGCTAATTATGTTTAATAAGAGAATGCCAGAGTCAGAGACTCAAACTTCCCTCCTTATTCCTACAAAATTTAAGAATTCAGAAGTTCACCATTCACAGTTCACCTATAAAATAGATTAAAGAGTATCATTTAATGGTGACTAGAAAGCTCAAATATATCATAGCTTTGAGGGGCATTTATATACAAACATTATTATATGCATGCCAAGAGAGTTGCAATAGCTTATTATGTGAGCGTGTATGTAAGTTTAGATCTCCTTACTGTTTTACTGAAGTCCGTTGGGTATTGTTGAGCACAAAGGAAGAAGTGAAATATCATTTCAAATCCCTTTCCTCTCACTGTGCTCAATAAGTATTTGCTCTGTTGCTATAGCAGGGCTTAAAATCTTTAAGACTGTGTTAAATCTTTCCTGTTTTGCCTAATGGTGACAGAGTAGTGCCCAGTTCTCTGCCAGTGCTTCAGCATGTGCCCGGAGCTTCATAGGGGAGATTTTTTGGGCATAAGGGACCACCTATAGGAGCAGTATCCTCCAAAGAGTGAGGAGAATGTGGTGTTGGACATCTGCTCTTTAACTGCCACTCCTGTTCTCCCTCCATCTTTGCGTGAGGTGGTGGACAGTCCCAATTTTTCAGTCTTATTCAAAAACAAGAGGAAGGGAAAAAGTTCATAAGCTATTCCATAAAAAAAAAAAAGAATATTTGAGCCTTCAGAAATTGCAAATACATTGCCTCAGAGCAGCCACAGTTGTTGTGTGACTGCCTGGTGGCACTGGGATCACAGCTTCTTGAAAAAGAAATGCAAAAATTATTTACAGTATTTTCTATGAGTATTCAATTGAAAAGAAATCAAGTTCTCAAAACTGTTCACATTTTCTACAGTGGAGACAAAGTCATCACAGTGTTTCCAAGTGAAATTTTGCAGAAGCCCAACAGCTCCATGTTTTAGGAGGACAAGTGTCCAGCATTTCTTGATTAGAAAATGAGTTCCTACCATTCATAGTAGCCTGACAAAATTAGACATTTTCATCCAAATTCATAGAGTCTACTGCTCATATAGTTATCAGGGACTTGAAATACTTTTTTTCTTCTTTTTTTTTTTTTTTTTACAGAATTATTTGTAGTGTAAAACTCTCTGAATTGCCTGTGCGTCTGTGAAATGGAAAGTGATGGATGGTTTTTTTCAAATTGTGAGAAATAACAGCCAGTCTAATGAATTATGAAGTATGTCTCTTTCCCAGGTACTCAGTCCTCTCTCTCTAATTTACCTGCTAAATCTGCTACATTTTTCACTTGTTTCTTAATATTCAAAGATAATCTCATAGGCTCTCTTGGGAAATGTGGCTTTCCTAGGGTTATGGAAATAATTAGAAAAGATTGCAACCTGCTTTTTAGTGTGTCTGGATTTATTTCTGTTCTTTTTGCTAATGAAAGACT
>VWZD01007669.1:0-15287 GCA_013396695.1 Sakesphorus luctuosus | reverse complement strand
TGCTTGTTCTTACTTTGATTTAGAAAACTATTTTTTTTCCCAGAAAGAAAAGTACAGTCTAGTAAAATAAATCCTTGAGAGAAAGTTGAAAAATCCACAGAAATTACTGGATAGTTTTGATCAAATGAACATGCTTAAATTAAACATAGACAAGCTTTTAAACAGACAGGACTGGACTAGACTGGAGGTATTGACAGAGTTACCATGTCACTAGGAAAACCAGAAAACAAATGAACCCTCTATTAAGAATGTCACCATATTTGTGGTGAAATTCAAATGAATTTAGTTCAAGTGAATTTACACTTGTCTCTGCCCCACTTCTGAACCTTTAAGCAAATGAAACCTGTACAATCTTTGTAAGTACGTGTAGGCTTATCTCTTTAGACACAGAGAACAGTTTCACAACAGCATACTTTCCTGCTCCAAATTTTTTTTATATGAATAGTTTCTGAACACATATACTTAGTTACCACCTTCTTGATTTCAGTGACAGTTGTAGGTAAATGTCTAAGTACCTTTTTGCCCTGGTCCCTGCTCCTTGACCCTGGGGTTTGGTATGTTTTTGGCTGATGTTACAGATATTTGCCATCTTGTCTGTGAACAACTAGTTTTCCCTTTCATTAGTAATACACAGTGGGATGTTAGGTTTTATAACATTTACATGAAAGCCTTCCTGTAATTCTTTATTAGATCACCCTTCCCTCCTGGCCTTCAAATTAAACTTTATTTTCCCTGAGGTCCTTATTTGTCTGTCTTAATGAAATAGTAACTGAATGATAACTCTCAAAATGGTCTGTATTTGAAGGTTCTTGGAATATGCCTGCTGTGGGAAACAGACCAGACTGTGAGGTATGGAAAGAGCAAGCTCTGATGTGGACCCCCAAGGAGGACAGCACTGGGAAGCAGAGCAGATCTGAGCAGCTACATACATGAGAGACTTGTTGTTGGAGTTTTAAAATTACTTGTTTTACTTGTACTGGTTTTTAGTTCAGAAAGTTTTCTGTATCACCTCTCCCTGCATCGTTGGAATACTTTTGCTTAAGATATCCTTCTTGGACTGAAGAACATGAGCCTCAGCTACACACCTAAGGGAACCAAGGATCTGAAACACAATAAACATGAGTTCACACTGTTTCACAGAATAAAATCTTGGCTAACATAGAATTTGCTGCTGAAAACCTGGGATCTTAAAAGGTATTTTTGCACAAAAGCTATGATACATACTCAAAGGAATTTGTGTCTCTCTTTTTTTTTTTATTTAATCCTACTAATTATTTTCAAAACAGGGTGTTGAATGTCAAATTCTTTACTTACACCAATGTTTAGTTTGAGGTTATGTAGGGTTTTCTCTAAGCTTTTCAAGAAATCTATTGAAACAAAGGGGAAGAGTCGCATTGGCTTTAATCGGTCCCATACAAACACCCTTGTGAGTGTTTGGCAAAATGTCAGTCAGATATACAGTTGTCCCTTTATTTACAAGGGACAGAAGCACTAGCAGTGCAAAAGCCATTGCTAAACCACATGGCATGTCACCTATAGAGGTGACAAAGATGGTAGGAGCATTTTGTCCTCCTTGCGTTGACCTCGATGAGGCTGCTCAAGACAGTCACATCTCAGAGGGTGTGTATCTGCCCCCCAGGAGTGGCATGGAGATCCTTGATTCCCTTCCAGAGCTGGCAGAAGGGGATGAAATCCATGTTAATGACTAGCTAGGCAGTGTGTGAGGCATTTCCTTCTTAAAGAGGTTAAAGGATTTGGCCAGTGCTGCTGAGACTCGTTCAGAAAGACAAATCCTGACAGCTGGATTTAGCACCAGCTAAAGGAATGTCAGATCCTGCAAGCTGAGCATTAAGACAGTTTCTGGGGAGAAGTCTTGCAGACTCCTCCTCCCACATCGTGCACCTTCTACACTGTTGTATTACAAATGGACATTGAGAGATGCCAAAGACTTCAGCATTTAAAAGACTTCAGCATTTAATACTGTACTGCTCTTAGCTGATGGCTTAAGGATAGGCTGTAGGAATGGATGCAGCTGATTAGAGAATCATAGCAGAGAGGAGATAATGGGCTTTCTGACAGATGGTGAGCAACTAGTAACAGGTTTTTGAAAATCAAATCACTTCTGCTATTCCTTACTATGAACAGTAGGATGTAAGGGCTATACTGACCTGAGATGATGTATTATTAGGTATTTCCAATATGGTTTTTTCTCATTAATCATGAAAGTTTTTTTAGCCTTGCTAAAGGAAAAAGCGAAGGCTAATACGGGTATGTCTGGCATCTATCACATTTAGGATGATGTACCCATTTGTCCAGTTTCTTAAATGTCATTGCTTTTTGTGATATTCTATTATCAGTATCTGAATGACTTTCCCTTTTAATAGCCAGGAAAAATCATTTGGAAAACAAAAGCAATTACAACTTTATAGATTTCTTGGAAGTCTGGACAACATCTGCATTGCCCTCTCCTTCAAGCTCAAGTCAAATTAAAGCTGTGAGAAAGGGAGAAAGATGGGAACTGATTTAGTCATGGTGTGTTATTCAACTGTCTGTGTGCTAGAGGGAAATGAGGGATCTCATGTTTTCAGTATTTCTGTGACTGTAGAGGGGCAGGAAGGAGGGGCCTGCCTGCTGACAGAGAGGGGTGTTATGGTTTGAGCTGGCAAAATGCCAACTGCCCAGTACACAGTCAAAGGGTCCCCTCTAAGGGAAAGGGAGCGAGGGGAAAAAACCCCTTAGAAATGGAACTTTGAAATGGTAAGGTTTTTATATTTACACAGAAGAAAAGAAAATTTAAAACAGACTATGATATAACACATATACATATGAATGTGAAAAGAAATAATAACACCTTCACTGAGTCGCTAGAGTTAATAACACAGATTCTAACCACCCAAATCCCAGAAAACCTCCCAAAAACTTCCTGAGAAACCTCCCAGCAAGAGAGAAAGAAATTAACAAGAAAATGTTCACCTCCCTAGATAAACAACATGTGGATGGCAGTAGGGCCTAATCTGAACAGTCAGAGTAGCACATCCTCCCAGGTCAGGAGCAGGGACCAAAGGAGACAAAACTCCTCCTCCCTCTCTTTTCATACCCCTTGACACTTCTTGATGATGTCAGATGATATGAAATACCTCTTTGGTTGCTTAAGTTAGGTGATGTTTGTCCCTTCTAATCTATGCCACATCCTTTGAGGCTTGCTAAAACTGAGGCCTAAATAAGGCCTAAATTGAAACTAAAGTCAAAACTACCACAGGGACCATGAAAATTCAGGTGCATTGCTCTCTCTCTCTCTTTCTCTCTTTCTGTCTCAACACATCTGTATTTGCTTGTCCATATTTCACTGTGCAAATGTGGAACTAGTCTTCATTGTGCTGGTGTAAGCCTGTAACTCTATCTTTGACCTCGATGAGTTCATGCCCATCTACATCTCTGGAGCTGAGGGTGAGATATTTGTCCAAATAATTTGACACTTCTCAAACTAACTCCCATCACCTCATGTGGGAGACATGAAATAGGAGACTGGTGCCTCTACTGTAGTGCTCTCCCTCCATAGGGCATCACTTGGGGAATTTATCTCAGGCTGCAGGAAAAAAAATTAATGATAATTTTTTCTGCAGCAGTTTTTAGCTTTGTTGCCTTTGAACTGTGTCTGGAAACAAATACCTTTCTTCTTTATTTTCCTCTTGAGACTGTCGGGGTATCTGCTTTCAGGTGGTTTAATGAGAAACAAGCCTCTGTTGACAATGTTCAAGGCATGTGATTAATTGCATGACTCTGCAGCATGCCTCCAGCTAATAGGTAGAAAAGCAGGAGTCAAGGGCAGGGCTGTGCCCTTTCAGCAGTGGATCTGTTTCTAGGCCTAAAATAAGCCCACATGTTCCCTCCTACAACACCCCCAGCTCTAAACTGTGACACTGCAAACAGGCAACTACTGCCCTATTCAGGTCCCATCCCCACAACCTTCTCTTGCAGATTTGCCACCTGGATTTCTCTGTGTCTCACAGACTTGGAGCTATGGCTGCACACTGAATGTTCAAATGCCAGGCAGCAGCCTGGCCAAAGGAAAGTGAAGAGCAGCTTAAAAAGTCTGTCTGCATGGTCAATAGACTGGTCCTTGGCTATTCTAGCTCTGCTGTAAAGCAGAAGGGTAGTTCAGATCAAGGTCTATAAGTCTGTGTGGATTCAGGGGTAAACTGAGTAAGCTCATGGTCCTTGATCATCACCAGGATGTGAGGCTGTGGTTCTGCTCAGGGCTGAGACACCCCAACTTAGGATCACTTCAACAAAGCAGAGCTTGCCACATTCCTACAAACAAGTACCATGGCAGCAAAGATACTTGTGGGAAGTTTGCCCCCATCACCGAGGTCGCTTCAGAGACTAAAAAGTTGTGGAAAATACTAGCAGTAAATTGATGATCTCAGGACCTTCGGGGCATCTCTTCTCTTACTCTTTGCTTTGTTGACGCATGATATTCCAGGTATTCTGGAGATGGAGAAAGTTCTGTGAGAACCTCAGAAAGGATCCTTGATGTTCAGAGGCTTGTTTCCTCCAGGAATCAACTCTCCTCAGTTCATAACAAAGATTTTCCACACACAGAAACTGAGTCAAAAGTGCTTGGGTGTATTGGCAGGGCTTGAACATTTCTGACCCATCTGCTCACAGCATGCATGCCTGCACTGCACCTTGGCGTTTTCTTTCCATATGGATGAGTGCTTTTTAAATTAATTTGTCAGTTTCCCGCCTCTCATGACAACATGGCACAATAGCTTAGTGTTTGTATTTGATTGCTGGCCTAGAAAATGAATGATCAGTTAGGATGCTGCTGGGTAAAAACAGATTGTCAGCAGAAATGTTGCCACTGATTTCCATGGGGACCAAGTCTTTGCCATTGCTTGAAAGGGAGTGATCAAGCTTTGATCTGGGTCTGGTTGGCTCCTGGCTTTGCAAACTGGCTTCCAGCCCCTCAGACCAGGCCAGGTCTGTTTCAGCTTGAGGAAGTCTCTCTCTCTCTCTGTACTACTTTGGAGCTTGGACTGAATCACAGCAATGCTTTCCAAACAAGAGGAATGCCCAAATGATGTCTATAGATTGAGAAAATGGTAATTCCTCCTGGAAAAATTGGAGAGACACAGTCAGGAGAAAAATCTCTTACAGTGCTGCACTGTAAGAGATTGTTAAATCATCATAAGGGACCAGGACTTGAGTATTTACCTCTAACATGACTATCTTTTATTTTCTTAGGGGCTGACTAAAATAATTTATTTCTTTCCACCACATGTATTCTGCCTGAGGCAAAAGTAAAAAGCAAGCAGTAATCTGCAAAGATTCTGTTTTTCACATTTGATTACTGAAGGGACAACATAATATGGTGCTTAAAATGGTTCTTGACCAGCTTGATTCGGGGAAATGGGTTGAAAAAAGGGGTCCTGAAAGGGCAACATTTTCTTCCTTACCAGTACTGGTACTTAGTGATGTGGAAACCCAGGAAATGTTATAAGGGGAATGCAAAGGCTGACAGCAGAGAAGTAGTTAGCAGGGTGAAAAAACCCCAAATGCTGTGTCTGAGGGAAAGGTGTGTCTAACACAGTTTGTCTCTGTTGTGCTGGATTAATTTACCTTAGTGTCTTATTGCATGCTATTTTAAAATTAGAAATTATATTGCAAAAATGCTACTGAAGCAGGCAGTAAGTTTTTCACAGCCAGGTGTAGTCTGCTTCATTCATGGGGCATTCATTAGGACTTAGGCAGGCAGTGATTCTGAGTTATTTCTATGTGATTCATTCTCCTGATTGTATCATGCAGAGTTATTTGCAGTTTTGGGAAGAGTGAGCTGTGTCTGTAAAATGTGTCACATAAAATTGGTGAGGTTTTACATTCATTCTTTTCTTTCATTGCATATAGACTGAAGAAAGCTCAGAAATTACATCCATGAATATATACATATTATTTCTGTATTAATTATATCCCCTGTAAATGCTATGGCATGCTTACAAAGCTTTGATTGCTCATCCCACCCCGAGCTGAGAAACTGCTGATCCCCACAGAAAAAAAAGGGAAGACTTTGAAGTCTTCCAACATTGGCTTGTCATAGAGTGAACTAACTTGAAAGAGAAATGCAAGCCTTTACTTCTGATATAGTAGAGAGCTGGCAAGTTCTTACAGATTTTTACTCCCAGATGACATCAGTGTCTCTCTGGCAACTTGCAGTTTGTCTAGCACTGCAAGGTAAATATAGCTATGCCATGAGAGCGTCTTCATGTCTTCCCGTTCTTAATCTGGGAAAATAGCAAACTGCAGAGCGGATGGTGTATGAACCTGCAAGGGCAAATCTGTAACTGGTGTGCATTGGCCTATCTCCCATATAATGGAGACAGAGGTTATGTTGATTTATATCCTTTGAGTCTCTAGCCAAAGGTAATGGCATGTTCACTTCTGACTTCAATAGGAGCAAGCACTGGTGTTGGGAGTGAGGCTTCCTTCCACTAGAGGAAAAACACAGGTGAAACATGATGTCAAAGGAAGAGAAGCCTTGAAAAGCTGCCTCAATAGCAGTGATTAGATTTAAACACTGTGCACACCTTTTATGTTCCTAAGAGCCAGGTTTCTGATGTGTAAGTGCATTTTTTCTGATGTGTGAGTGCCAAGAAAACAGATGTGAGAGTTGTTTCCTAATAGCCACAGGCAGCATCACATGACTAATAGAGCATCTTCCACAACTGGGTGCCTGCCTAGGTGTGGAATGGAAAGATGGGAGGAAATTGTCTAGCTATGTGCATTCCTTGTGATAAGGCAAATTTAGCTTAGTGAAGCCCATGACTAACAAATACCAAGCACTCAACTTCTCAAACTATAAAATCACAGTACCTTGAAACCTGTTGATAAGGTTTTACAAAGCTTGGAATGTATGAATGAAAGGAGAGCATTACAGGACTCAGAAAGTGAATTTCATGGTGGCCAATAGGTGTGTACCTATTGGGATTAAGACATAGCAATATCCATCTGAGAGAGGAAGTATGTTCTGCCCTTCTAACTGGTCTAAGTAGTAAAGCTAAAACTCAGCCTCTCTCTGCAGGTTATTCTTTGTTTTGTAATTGCCCTGAAACTGATGTGAAGGAATCTGATGGTCCTGCTTACTGGCAAGGAGCTGTGGGAGGAGGTCATGCTCAGAACAAACTACCTCACAGGCCATTAAACTAAAGGTTTTTAATTTCAAGAAAATGTCTTAACACTAATGATGGAATTAGAACATACTCCCCTGACCTCCATGCAATTTGTCATTCCTAATTATCTTATGAAGAACATCCAGCTGCTTCATCAACTCTCTGCAGCACCCTATATGGCTCTGCTGTTGGCTCCCTCTTGCTTCTTCCTACCTCTTATCTCCAAGCAGTCCTACTAGAAATATAAATTTAACCCTGTCAGCTCTGAGCTGTTTTCTGAGCTGTGTCTGCTGCAGAACCACATCCTTCAGTCCAAGCTAAAATTTTGACTAGAACTCTTTGAAACTGTATGTGATGATGACCCATGCTGTACTTCTATTTCTTTCACATTCATTTCATTGTCTCTTGTCCCCTGTTTTTATGTTTTCCTTGCCAGGTCTTTGTCATAAATCTTATCTGCGCTAGCTGTGCCCACCACATGGCTCTTGTTTCAGAACTGCAGCTTACAACACAAATAACAAATAACCATAGAGTAATAATATTAAGAGTGCAATTTGAGTGTGTGTATCTAATCTGTGTGTGAAACTCACAATGAGGAAGGTTGTTGATCAATATTCAGGTAAAGTGCAAGGTAGTTTTCATGGAAACATTTTCCATAAAGCCTAGCCTATATGGAGTGTTATATTATGCCCACAGGCATATGGGCAAAAATACCTCAATTTAATGCAAGGTAAAGTTAAATGCTTTCCCCTTGCTTCATTTTAATCTGCAATAAAAATGAGATATATATTCACAAATCAAAAATTTACCTGATCTGATCTGGCAAATCATGCTTTTTAAATGTTCTTCACCTCATAAAAAAAAATCCCAAGAGAATAGCTGATAAAAGTTGTAGAGGCTTCAGTATTTTTCACTGATAATAGACTACAAATTCAGGTTCCTGTAATAATATCTTTTGGTTAGCTAGCAGTTATATCAGATAGGCTGTGTAAGTCCCATTCAGAAGGCAAATGAAAAAGGCAAGCCAAGAAATCCCACTCATGTCTGGAGTCTGTGGCTTTTTAGACAAAGATACAGTTAATATGCTAGCACTGTGCAGGAATTTTGGGAGCCCCTTTGGAAGGCTGATGGATCCAAATGGTTACAAAGAGATTTTTTTCCCCTAGAATTTCTGTACTTGTCACTGCATGACAAACTTGCACAGACCCAGAAGTTCAACGAGGTCTTCTCCAAGGCAGAGGTGATGGTGTGGACTGTCATCACCTGCAGAAAACAAAGGGCTTGGGGATGGTGTTTTACAAAAGCTGGGGTGAGGTGGCCTTCCTGTTGCCTGAAGGAATGGAGAAAATGAAATATTAATAACCTCAAGACAAACAGAGACAAACTGAAAGTATCACTGGGAAAGACACAGGGAAAGGTAAGGACATAGGCAGTTATGGATTTAGTGACCATACAAACTTGGCTTTGGCTATCCTTCTAACCTGGAGAAGACAGGCTCTTGTGGAGTCCAAGGGACCTCTAAGGGAAGAGTAACTGGTTTGGGGGATTTTTCACTTAGGGGATTGTCAGGATTCAATCTCAACATTTAGCAAGGACAAAGCTGAAAAAAATTATCTTGCAAACCTTGAAACAAAGAGGCCCAAGGAAATACAACAGAACTGTGTTTATTAAAGCCTAGCTATGTTTTATAGCCCTGTCTGCCTTGTGAGATAAGAAGTAGTTTTCTGATGATGTTACAAGAGTGTTTGAAGCTCCTTTGTTCTTACCTTTTTTTTCCATAACCCTTCCCTTTATTTACATGCCCTGCCTTCAGAGTTTTTATATAGTGAAGTGCATGCCTAATAAAGAGATTCAGTTTTTCTCCCATAATTGGATCATGTAGTTTTTGACCCTCACAGGCGATATGTTCCTGTGGTTTATTTTGTAAGAAAACTTGACAGCGTATTTACATGGTCTCTACAAAGACTATTTATATCTATATGTCTTCTAGCTCCACACTGTCCAAGGCTTCACAAAGATACTTTGTAGGACAGAAGATTAAGCCTTTTGCGAGAGGATGTGCTTACTCTCAAGATCCAGGACTCCAGCCAGAACAGGATAGGAAACAAGTTGCTGGGAAGAGGTAGCACCGGAGTTATATACTAGAGGCCCTAGGGCTAAAAGGACAGTACCTAGACATGACCAGACCCCACATGATATCAGACACCCTGGGAAATAGTGATTACATCTCCTAGTACCTCGGTGATGAGCATTAAAGACATTTGGACAGATGCTATCACAGCTGCATCACTACTTTCAAAGCTTAGTTACTACCCGTCTCACTTATAAAAGTGGGTACTTCAGGAGCGTGCACAACTTTACCTCATTTAAATAAGCAAACTGGCATCTGAAAGGAATTGTAGCTGCTTGTGTTCCTGCCCTGCCACACCATTGCATACCCAGAATTAGAGTAATGTGCACATTTCAGTGGTGACTTGTGAAGAAACAGACTGTGTTGCCCCTGGAACTGCAGCAGATGTCATCAGTTAGTGGTATCTTGCAAGAGAGGGCAGACCAAAAGGCCAAGCTCTTCAAAGGAGAGAGGTGAATGTAGTGTTAATGTCCTCCATGACTCCCTTTCCTGGTCCTTCTCCTGGACCCATCTCCTCAGAGCTATCACATCAGTGTGGGTGCTCTGCGAAGGACTGTGAAGTGGTCTTCTGTGTCCTTGTCAGCTCATAGCCCTCCGTACTATTCTCAGAGTCCTGATGAGGCAGGCAGCTCGTCTGCAAAAGACTCAAACAGGTTAGTTAGTTTAGTTCCCTCTTTCTTAAGCCCCTTCTAAAATGTTGATTGATAGAACAATAACTCACATGCTTGTGGTAATCCTGATGGTCTAAAGGCATGAGCAGGGCTTAGGAGAGATAATGCAGTGAGTCTGCCTCGTAGAAGACTTTCAATTAAATAATGATTTTGATTAAACACAGAGTAAACATTCCACCAGTTTTACAAATGAGTCTATTTTATTCCTGAAAAAGAATAGATGGATTAAGAAACCCAAAAGTGTAACCAGTGGCATTTGTGGTATCTTAGTTCAGAAGCACATTATTCTTTTTAAGGGAGATGCCTTTAATTTTGGACGAAAACTTGGAGGTTTATTTTTCAAGTACTACAATGCCCTTGTTTAGGTAGGGGATTTTTTTCATGTGGAGTGTTTCATAATTTTTGCTCTCATGCACCATTTTTCAAATCTTCCCTCATCAAATTACCACAATTTTAGGGGTCCTGAAGAAACAAGACTAATGTCTCACTGTAATTAAATGTTTCCTATTTTATCAGACACTACATGGAATAAACTGCATGGAGATTTCATATGAAGCCTGACATATTTTTATATAACTCTCTCTCACATCTGATTGAATCAGTTGGTGCAGAGATTTATTTCCCTCACAACTTCTTTGTTTCAAAGATGATGCAACTTATTATGACAGGGAGGATTTGTCATATGAGTTGGCAGCTACCAAAAATGGTCTCATCTTCATCAGAACATGAACAAAGGGAGAAAACACAAGGTCATGTTCTATAGACAATGGCCCACTCTTCTTAAGATGGAGATAAGGAAAAAGGACTAAGGAGAGACCCACAGAAGTTCAGAGCTTTGCCATGCATGCTGATATTAGTGGCAGTCCTAAATTGTAGCTTTGAACAGCTCTAACAACAATCTTTCTTTCCTCATCCAGGAGTCAGTCAGCCAGACTAAACAATAAAAAATGTCCATGTAAGTCTTACAAAGCTGACAAGAAATTAGGAGTTTGGCATTAAGTTACATTACTGGGAGGATTTTGTGGTCTCAGCTTTCAAGACCTGATGTGTCATTAGTGAATTTACAGGGATACTATGGATGGCAATTTTAATTGTTGAAACATAAATTATTGAGAAACCTGAAAGAACTCAGAAATAAACTAAATGCCCACAACCAGCAACTCATGAAAAAAAAAGGAGAGAGTGATGCTAGACATAAATACCTCATCTCAGGCAGTTCAATAATAACAAAAAAAAAAAGAGCCAGAATTGTAAAATTCAGAATGAAAACAAAGAAACCACATGAAATACTTATTCCAGCACAGAAGGAAAAATAAAAATGGAAAGAACAACAAAAAAGGATATATGTTAAAAATAATCTTAAACATAATGTTGAATCTTTACCACTACATTAGGTTGCGTGGGACCTGTATTTCGAGACATCAGCAGATTAAGCTCCGGATATTGACATGGAAATCTGAGCTAGGGCTGTGTACTTGGGCAAATATGCCCACATCATTGCTACTGAGATCCCAGCTGTGCAGTGAGGGGGTGACTATTCTCTTCTTTGTGCATTGCTGAAGTTCTTAGACCTTCTCTGCAGCAGAGGAAACAGTCATCATTTAATTACAGCATGCTGCTTGAGTTGCAGGTTGCCGGTATTATTAACAAGCTCTTTTCCCATGATACTAAAAAGCATGGTCCCAAGGGCAAGGCTGATCGGGAAATCAGGGAACCTGCCTGCTCTACCTGGGCATACTTTTGGCCTGTTTTGTGATTAGGGACACATTTGCCACATCCTTAACAGGATACATGATACAAGTATGCTATATGTGAAACATACAGACATATATAAATGTGGGGTTTGTATGTAAATGTACACATATGTGAATGCATGAAGTGTTCTATTTTTTCCTTCTTGATGCTTAAGGCAAGTTGTTTGCATTAATGGAAAACCAAATGGCATCATCCATTTTAATTTTTACTTTAGATTTATTAGCTCTCTTGAGATCAGTAGGGATCAGAAGACACCAAGCAGCTACAGGGTATTCCCTAGACACTGAGAATCTCAGTAGCCATAAGATTATTCCCTTCTGCAGTCCTGATGCTTGTTCCTGCCTGTGCTGATGCTGCTGGAGGAGATGCCATGCTTCAGCATTGAGGCCCATCCCTATGACCGCAACTGGCTGCAGCAGGGAACAGACCTCAGTTACTTCCATTACTCACTCCTTCATGGATTTTTCACTCAGAGTGAGCAGTGAAAAAGGTCTTTCCTAGGTAAGAAATCTGGTTTTCAATGTCAGTTCCATAATCAGACAGGCAAAAAAATAATTGGTCACTTCAAGTCAAGGTGCACATACTGTTGTAATTGCTGGCAAATTCACTGTGGGCAGAGATGAGGGCTGGCATTGTGAAAGTTGCTGGCTCAGCAGGTACTCATAAAATGTTAACTTTGACAGTTCATATTTTTTTAAGCATTTGAAAAATATTGTTATCAGAACTTTCATTGTTGTGAGAGAGTTTTAAAAAACATACAGCTTTGCAGCTCTTCCTATCTAATTTGCTGGGCAGGCTGAGACCTAGCCTGCCATGTGTTCCTTTATGTGGAACGAACACCGAAAACCAGGATATTGTATTGGGAGCCTGAGCTGTCTTATAGAGATACCCTGTATAAAGCTGGCCAGAAGAAAAAAAGAGCAGAAATGGTGAAAGTGTACAAATAATATGATGAATTTGTGGGTATCTTTTTTCCTCTAAATTTGTATTACAGCTCATGCACATACAAGTGACCATACTAAGGCACATTATTAAGCTTGCTCTATCAATTAACAAAAATGTAGCAAATGCCAGAATGAAGACTGCATGTTCAGTCTTATCTCTGTTGCTCTTACACCTTATGCATCATGCACAGTTTTAAGAATATCGCAAATTAATTCTTCCATATACCAATGCATCATTAAGTGAACAGGGCATATGAGTGCTATTAGTGAGCAATTATTCAGTGGTTTATGCTTGCTATTTGAGTTTTTATACATTATTTATTATTCTCCCTATAAATCCTGCAGTGAGGATGAAGTTATTAACTTCTTTATAGGCTTTTCTGTGGTACTTACCATTGTAAAGTCTGAATGTTTTGCAAACAGTAATGAATATATTCTCCCACTAGCTCTGTAGGATGATGGTGAGAGTTATCTCCATCTTAGAGCTAACAAGTTAAAGCACAGAATTAGAAGGATCAGAAATATGCCCTAACTTTAGACACTTACTTTAGAGTATATGGGCTACTAGACTATCTACTACAGACTTTCTGTGTTGTTATTGGAACAACATTTGTTTCTCCCTTGAGGACGAAACATTCATACTGGATACTGCTGAAAAAAATGGACTATGTACCTGAAGTTTGTACTGTGTTGTAGTTGCTGCCCAGATGACAATACAATGTTCCTTACAATCCACTGGTTTTGACTTAATTTTTTGAACTTGGTCCTCTTGGGCAAAAAGATGAATTTTTCACTTTTTTGTTTGTTTTTGTTTTTGTTTTTGGGCTTTTTTTGTCTAGTAGAGGATGAACAACAGGCACTTCCAGATCAGGGCTTTAGACTCACCCCATCTCCACTTTGGCGTCAGGGCTTTTTACTCATACTGAAATGCCAGTCTCTCTTCTTGAAACCCTCATGCTGGCTCTGTCTTCAATTAATCTATCAATATTACTGCAGCCTACAAATGTAGGCAACCAAAAACACCTAAGCAGAAAACTATTGTTAAAAGGCAGCATTGGCATGAGAACAAATAGTTACCAACTTCCCACAAGATGTTTAGGCTATCATTTGAAGAGAGTTGCTTAAATATCAGAAAAATATGCAGTAGCCTTCTACCCAAAGAATGGGCAAAGAAAGGCACTTTCAAGATGCAGGTTAGTATGATTCCAGATGGGCAAGTGCATATGTGGTGTCTCCAAGAGCTGGGGTCTGTTTTACCTCTGTGACCACTTGTCCTTTCTTTCTGCCTCAACCAAAACAGTTTCCATGGTCTTACAGGGTCTCTTCCAACCAAGGCAGGGTGGGGGCAGGTGCTAAGCTACATGCAGCTGGGTACAGATCAGCTTTTTTGACTTATATCTGGTGTTCAGGGCTCTGAGTCCCTGATCATGGCTGGCAAAATGGAGAGTTTTGTTCCTCCACTGTATTTGGTCATTCAGTCATTCAATCCCCCAACCCAAAGGGATGGTCAGGGGATCCAAGAGCTCTGCAAGCGTGAACACACTGCTATGTGCGCAGGGCAGTTGTTGCTTAAATAGTCTTAAGGATTCAATTTGATAAAATTAAGGTATCCACTTGGTGGGGGTAATTTTTGTTAACTTACAAGCTGGACAAAATTGTGAACACATTCACAAGAAGGTGGATGTGTAGGAAGAAATCAGCCTTATTCAGCTTGTCAAGTCTTTCCTAAAGGTGACAGAACACATCAGTTGGTCAGAGCAAAGGACTCAGAAAGGATTTGTTAATTAATGCAAAACCAGATATCTTCCCTAGTTATGTAATTTTAAGTGCCTGTACTATAGCTTTCTGCAATTTATACAACTGCAGAAACAATTATTGCAGAAACCTGATGCAAACATCTGGCACACATAAATGTCAGTCCAGGCAGTCAGCATTCAGTGCGTAAGGAATTGAAAAGAAGGTCTTATAATGGAATGTCTGGTAATCTTAAGAATGGGTGGAGCTACTAGTCCTACTTGTAATATTAAATTTCCCTGCTTCCAAGCATGTTGCAAGTGCTCTGTATCCTTGCTGCATGTCCTGTCATGTTATACAGCAAGAAGTTCCCCCATTCTCTATAAGGTCAAGACACTCAAGCTAGGATATACACCTGTATTTCAGTTTTGTGGTGTAATTTGTCTAGTGGGGTTCACCAGCTGTTCACTGGATCATATCTGCATGTGTACAGAAGGAAGTGTGTGTGTACAGATACATGTGAGCACATGCACACATGTGTTCAAGGATGCTGGGGATCCTTAACTCATGACTAATTTCACCCCAGAGCTATGACTGTGCCCTGGCATTTGACAGTAAGTTTCAGAGCAGAGGGTTTCATTCTGCTATTCCAGTCCCCAGTGAAGACATGCCCCTTGCTGCTCATGACAGTTTCTTTGCAGTACCCCTCAACACAAAAGGTGAAGGCATGCTCTTGGAGTCCAGAAATTTCCCCGAAGTATGGTCAAATCAGCAGTGCACTGCATGTGTCAGATGCTGTCTTCATACTGGCTACTTTTCAGACAGTGTGGAGAGGATTTCCAAGGGAAACTGTCAATGGGACCATGTCGCAGTCTTGATTCTTGGG
>VWZD01007659.1:6803-21501 GCA_013396695.1 Sakesphorus luctuosus | reverse complement strand
AATGGGAATATCATCACAAACAACATCCAGAAAAGGTAAATTCCAAAAGACCAATTCAGTCTGTTCCTAACTGCTTAGCTGGACCTTGAATTGCCTCTTTCAGTGCGAATCTATCCCCTCTCATTCTTCGTGTGCATTAAGATAATGACCCACAGTCAAAGCTGAGTTTAAGATTAGAAAGGGAAATTTGTTTCCTTTTCTGAGCAGCTTGTACATCCACACAGGCATTGACTTCTCAGGATACATCCTTCAAAACTCAGCTGTGCAAGACCAAAGCACTAATCAGTAAAATTGCCCTTGGAGCCATTTGCAGATTTTCCCAAGTCCTTTACAGGAATAAAGGAGTGGGATAAGATTTCTGCCTGTGTTTGGTGGAGAATGTGTGTCCAGACTTCCAATATACCACATGAGCAAAGTTCCTCAGACTGTGCCTTGACTCCCATTTGCTCAAGACAGACACTGCACAGAACCTCAGACTGGTTTGGGTTGGGAAAGACTTTAAAACTCAGTCAGTGTCACCCCCTGCCATGGGCAGGGACACCTTCCACCAGCCCAGGTTGTTCCAAGCCCTGTCCAATCTTCAATATTTCCCTAGCACATATTTTTAAAACTTAACCAAAATTCCTATTTCCAATGAAAATTCTGCATTCATGTAGCTTTTTAAAAATCCAGATTATATTATTCTAATTAGTGATTTTACTTTAGCTTGTTTCCAGGCTTCTACTGAAAAGGACAGAAAATAGGAAACACTTTTTTTATTTTTAGAAACCCCAATTTCTACCTTTTTTCTTTCCCTTGCCTTTTTCTCCAGGCACACAGAGACACACAGGAAAACCTGGTGATATTCTGGGCAAAGAACAAAACCAAGGAGATTTGATGTAATAATTCCAATTTTACTGCTCACCACACAGGAGCCAGAGGAGGATAAACTGAAACACTCAGGAATATCCTGCAGTGCTACAAATCTTAGGAGTACCTGGGTGGGCTGAAGGATGACTCTGAGCATCCCAAATTCTGCCTGTACCAGCCAACCAAGGAGCATCCAGGTCCCTGGGACACCACACGGAACATGGGCAATGACAGACATCCTAAGGGCAGCCTGGGGGATCCCCAAGGTGAGGAATGAGCTCCTTTCTGCTGCTGCAAACTGGTCTGCAAGTCACACNAGGGATGGGCACACTGAGGCCCTGCCCACATTCAGAGCACACAGGGATGGGCACACTGAGGCCCTGAGGCTTTGTAGGGCTGAGAGCAATTCCACTTCTGGTTGTAAAATCCATGGCTGTCCTCAGATATGATAAATGAGTTGTGGAGTCCTAGACTGGTCTGGGTTGGAAGAGACCTTCAAGTCCCACCCCCTGCCATGGGCAGGGACACCTTCCACCAGCCCAGGTTGCTCCAAGCCCTGTCCAGCCTGGCCTTGGACACTCCCAGGGATGGGGCAGCCACAGTTTCTCTGCCCACCCTGTGCCAGGGCCTGCCCACCCTCACGGCAAGAAACTTCTTTCTTCTGTCATGGAGGGAATATTTACCCCAGATTTTCATGGGTGCAGCTTAATCCCAACACCCTTTGCTTTGCCCTTTCCAGCGTACTCTTTAATACTTTGGAGACCTTCTTCCCTTCTTTTAGAACTTTTTATTGCTCTCCTTAATGAGCCTTTAATACCTGATTAAGACAGACTGATCTGAAGGAATATCCTTGTGCTTTTCCAACCCACTCCCAGTTCTATAAACCCATGTTGTTATTAGTTGCACTGTTCCCTCTCTCCCTCCTGGCAGTTAATGTTGCCTCCCCCAGGTAGAGCCAATCTGCAAATAAAAAGGAACATAAAAATGTCAAAGCCTCATCCCTTACAAAACCCAGAGGTTGGCACCTCTTGTTGCTGGAATTTACAGACTGCTTTTTGGTTGGATTATTTTATCTCACTTTAGTGGTCAAATCAGTCAATCCTGGGTGGCACCATAAAACCTGCCAACAGAGGCAGACCATAAGTCATTCCTGGAGCACTGAGGCACAAATCCCTGCAGTAGGAAGCAGCAGGAGTTAACCCCTTCCACTCCTGCTCCTCCTCAAGGGCTGCAGGCAGGCTGCAAAATGCTATTTATCCCCTTAGCAGCACGAGCAGTGCTGCAATTCCCACCCTCTAAAGGCACAGGAGGAAAAGTCTCTTATTTAGTCAGTGAAGCCCATCAATTTTTAGAGCAGGGGAACATCTTTGATGAGAAGGCTCTTGGGTGATGAGGGGGAGGAAATTGGAGGGCTCAGGCACTGTTGGCATGGGGCAGGGAGGTTCATTTTAAGGTAAAACCCTCACCTGCATCCCACCCAAGGTTGCACAGATCTCCTTCCCCTGCAACTCCTTGGATCACATCCCCGAGAGCCACTCAAACCCTCACCATGAGGGAACTAAGGAAGGAGCTTTCATCCACATGTTGAGGCAGGATCCCCAGGGAGACCCATCACCCACCATCTGCTCAGGGTTCTCTCCACAGACCATCACGTAGAACCCTCCAACAGGTGCCACACCGGGAAATCTACTTTGCTGAGAACAACAACAACGAAGGAACAGAAATGCTTTGTCTTAATCAGTTCCTGAAACTTTAATCGGTTGGGGAAGAGTCTGGATGAGTGAAAAGAAAGGCACCAGACCTGTGCTCCTGTGAGTGAATGAGAAGGATGCTGAGTGCCATCTGTTGGTGTTTTCACATCAGTCTGCTCCCTCCCTGGAGGGGACAGTGGGTTTCTCTGGAAGATCTGGCATGGTTTAATCATGGGGAATAAAAACCTCCACAAAAGCAATAATCAAAAGTAAAACATCAACAAAAACTAACCAGACAAACATTTTCTGACCTGAAGCTCTGGATTCTGTTTCAGCTCAGCACTGTGAGATTCACAGAGACAGTTCTGGAATGGGTTTCAGAGATGCAGATAGTCCTTGTTTCCTTAGCTCATGTTACTAAATTCCAGCTAATGCTGCAGGGGTATTCCAAAGGAGCTTCTGCCCCTCATGTTCATGGCTTCCTCACTAAAGAGCAGAACCCCAGGGCAAAGCCCATCCATCAGCCCCATGTTCAGGACCTGATGCCATCACCATCTTCACAGAATCACCACAGGATGCTTTGAGTTGGAAGAGATCTTAAAGATCATCTCATTCCACTCCCTGCCATGGGCAGGGACACCTCCTACCAGCCCAGGCTGCTCCAAGCCCTGTCCAGCCTGGCCTTGGACACTTCCAGGGATGGGGCAGCCACAGCTTCTCCAGGCACCCTGTGCCAGGGTCTGCCCACCCTCATAGCCAAGAATTCCTTCAAAATATCCCATCTATCCCTGCCCTCTGGCAGTGAGAAGCAATTTCCCCTTGTCCTGTCCCTCCATCCCTTGTCCCAAGTCCCTCTCCAGCTCTCCTGGAGCCCCTTTAGGCACTGGAAGGGGCCCTCAGGTCACCCTGGAGCCTTCTCTTCTCCAGGTGAACCACCCCACCCCACACCCCCCCCGACCCCGATCTCCCAGCCTGTCTCCAGAGCAGAGGGGCTCCAGCCCTTGGAGCATCTCTGTGGCCTCCTCTGGACTCTCTCCAGCAGGTCCATGTCCCTCCTGTGCTGGCCCCCTTGCAGTGGGGTCTCACCTGAGGGGCAGAGGGGCAGAATCCCCCCTGTCCTGCTGCCCACACTGTGGGACCAGTCTGGGGCATGGGGGGTCAGGGCTGCCAACACACATGGGTGGGTCATGTCCAGCTTGTCATTCACAAGAAGCCCTGAGTTCTTTTTCTCCCCAGGGCTGCCCTCAATGAGTTCATCTCTCAGCCTTTACTCATCTCTGGTCTTGGTCTGCCCCCTCAGGTGCATCTTCTTGCCCTTGGGCTGGTTGAAACCCCCTCCTAGATCTCCTCATGGTACAGAGACTCTGCAGAACAGGATGTGGAACACGCGTTGAGATCCCTCAGCCACGGTCCCTCTCTCTCCAACACCTGCAGTCCTCTCTGCCAACATTCCTGGGAATGAACCCGTGTTGGAAGCCCTGCTGGGACACTGCTGTGCTTCCAATCAAATCCTGAAGCTGTCCTGTTCTCCTTTGCATTGCATTTACTGGTGTGGAATGAGAAGAAGGTATGGAGAACACGAGCACGGATGACCCATCCCAGCCACCAAGAGGTGGCGCCCAGAAACCAGCAGATGCTGTGGTGGGACTGGTTTGCACTGGGGGAACTGTCCAAGACAGTGGGAAAAAGGGATGGGGACCTGGCAGATTCCTGGGAAAGTGTGTTAAAAGTGTGAACGGCCCTTTCCAGCCCCGATTTGCAGCTTTCCCAACTCCTTGTCCTCCAAGGACCTCCAGCTCAGACACCTCAGCATTTTGGTCTTTCCTCACATCCTTGTTGATGGATTTATTCCAGACAGACCCTTGGCTTCTTCTACTTGCCTCTCACAAGAACATTTGAACACAATAAATTGCAAAATGCCATAATAAAAATTCCCGTCATGTTTTCAGTCCCTTTTCCAGTTTTATTAAGCTAAACTTTTTCTGCTTGAAAGTGAGAAGAGAATATACAACATTCACATTTCAAGCACAAACTACCAAATGGAGAACAACAAATCTTTTAGTGTGTAAATTATAAAGCTTAAAAAATGCAAGTCTGCCATGTCTTGATCTTTCATGCTACAAATACAAACTCATTATCAGAAATACATTGAAAGAGGGAAAAAAAGGGAGTGGGGAGAGATTTTGGTTAAAATTTGTCCCTAAAATTCACTGCCAAGAGATTTCACTGAGCACAAGATATTATAAGTATTCCAAAACAAATTATTACAAATAAAATATTTACAGCATTTTGAGAGATTGATAAGTCAGCACTTCAGAAAATCCACTACTGACTGAGAGCTATGACTGATATAGCTGAAAAAAAAGACATAAAAATAGATAAATGAAAGATGCATTTTTATATATATAAAGTGTAATGTAAAGATCTTATGGGCTGATTTTTCTATAGCTGATGTATTAAAGCTTTTCTGAATGTGAGTGAAGGACCTGCCAAGCTTAGCCCCAGTTAGCAACCAGGAAAACATTCTGTAACTCCACCCCATGGTGCTATTAAGGGAAAGGAGCTGGAGATGAAGTGACCTTCCAACAACTTCGTTAAATGGTGTTTGTCCAGATCTGTAGCCTGAGCCAGCTAGGCTGGTGGGCATTGTCCCTGCCCATGACAAGGGGTTGGAATGAGATGAGCTTTAAAGTCCCTTCCAACCCAGCCCAGTCTGATCCCATGATTCCTCAAAACACGAGGGTGGACACCACCAACATTTAAAGGTGCAGTTGAGAAAACTCTGAGATTCCATCCTGCACTGAACCCAGTGGACCCTCTTCTGTGTCTTGAAGAGGGAAGGAGAGCCCTGGAGGTCTCCCACTCCCAACTTCCTGCTGTCTCCACCTGCTCTGTTCCATGTGGAGAGCCGCAAGTGTTTCAATGACACCATTCCCATGGCACGACACCATTCCCATGGCACAACCCCACAATGGCAGAGAGGGGACATCAAAGCCAACCATGTGGCCTTTCTTCCACCCACAATTCCCATGAAGCCTGGAGGNGCCTCCTCTGGACTCTCTCCAGCAGGTCCATGTCCCTCCTGTGCTGGCCCCCTTGCAGTGGGGTCTCACCTGAGGGGCAGAGGGGCAGAATCCCCCCTGTCCTGCTGCCCACACTGTGGGACCAGTCTGGGGCATGGGGGGTCAGGGCTGCCAACACACATGGGTGGGTCATGTCCAGCTTGTCATTCACAAGAAGCCCTGAGTTCTTTTTCTCCCCAGGGCTGCCCTCAATGAGTTCATCTCTCAGCCTTTACTCATCTCTGGTCTTGGTCTGCCCCCTCAGGTGCATCTTCTTGCCCTTGGGCTGGTTGAAACCCCCTCCTAGATCTCCTCATGGTACAGAGACTCTGCAGAACAGGATGTGGAACACGCGTTGAGATCCCTCAGCCACGGTCCCTCTCTCTCCAACACCTGCAGTCCTCTCTGCCAACATTCCTGGGAATGAACCCGTGTTGGAAGCCCTGCTGGGACACTGCTGTGCTTCCAATCAAATCCTGAAGCTGTCCTGTTCTCCTTTGCATTGCATTTACTGGTGTGGAATGAGAAGAAGGTATGGAGAACACGAGCACGGATGACCCATCCCAGCCACCAAGAGGTGGCGCCCAGAAACCAGCAGATGCTGTGGTGGGACTGGTTTGCACTGGGGGAACTGTCCAAGACAGTGGGAAAAAGGGATGGGGACCTGGCAGATTCCTGGGAAAGTGTGTTAAAAGTGTGAACGGCCCTTTCCAGCCCCGATTTGCAGCTTTCCCAACTCCTTGTCCTCCAAGGACCTCCAGCTCAGACACCTCAGCATTTTGGTCTTTCCTCACATCCTTGTTGATGGATTTATTCCAGACAGACCCTTGGCTTCTTCTACTTGCCTCTCACAAGAACATTTGAACACAATAAATTGCAAAACGCCATAATAAAAATTCCCGTCATGTTTTCAGTCCCTTTTCCAGTTTTATTAAGCTAAACTTTTTCTGCTTGAAAGTGAGAAGAGAATATACAACATTCACATTTCAAGCACAAACTACCAAATGGAGAACAACAAATCTTTTAGTGTGTAAATTATAAAGCTTAAAAAATGCAAGTCTGCCATGTCTTGATCTTTCATGCTACAAATACAAACTCATTATCAGAAATACATTGAAAGAGGGAAAAAAAGGGAGTGGGGAGAGATTTTGGTTAAAATTTGTCCCTAAAATTCACTGCCAAGAGATTTCACTGAGCACAAGATATTATAAGTATTCCAAAACAAATTATTACAAATAAAATATTTACAGCATTTTGAGAGATTGATAAGTCAGCACTTCAGAAAATCCACTACTGACTGAGAGCTATGACTGATATAGCTGAAAAAAAAGACATAAAAATAGATAAATGAAAGATGCATTTTTATATATATAAAGTGTAATGTAAAGATCTTATGGGCTGATTTTTCTATAGCTGATGTATTAAAGCTTTTCTGAATGTGAGTGAAGGACCTGCCAAGCTTAGCCCCAGTTAGCAACCAGGAAAACATTCTGTAACTCCACCCCATGGTGCTATTAAGGGAAAGGAGCTGGAGATGAAGTGACCTTCCAACAACTTCGTTAAATGGTGTTTGTCCAGATCTGTAGCCTGAGCCAGCTAGGCTGGTGGGCATTGTCCCTGCCCATGACAAGGGGTTGGAATGAGATGAGCTTTAAAGTCCCTTCCAACCCAGCCCAGTCTGATCCCATGGTTCCTCAAAACACGAGGGTGGACACCACCAACATTTAAAGGTGCAGTTGAGAAAACTCTGAGATTCCATCCTGCACTGAACCCAGTGGACCCTCTTCTGTGTCTTGAAGAGGGAAGGAGAGCCCTGGAGGTCTCCCACTCCCAACTTCCTGCTGTCTCCACCTGCTCTGTTCCATGTGGAGAGCCGCAAGTGTTTCAATGACACCATTCCCATGGCACGACACCATTCCCATGGCACAACCCCACAATGGCAGAGAGGGGACATCAAAGCCAACCATGTGGCCTTTCTTCCACCCACAATTCCCATGAAGCCTGGAGGTTGTTTTTCATCTTGTTGCTCAGGCTTGTTCCCTGCCTGCATGGGGGACAAATGTGTTCCTCTTTTCCCCCTTGGATGGCTCTCCATGGAACAGGAGGATGGCAACAGACTCAAACCCATGGGCACCACGGGCAACCTTCACACCACAGCTGTAAAACCATCCTGGGATTCCCGCTGTCTCCACCTGCTCTGTTCCATGTGGAGAGCTGCAAGTGTTTCAATGACACTATTCCCATGGCACAACACTACGACAGCAGAGCGGGGACATCAAAGCCAACCATGTGGCCTTTCTTCCACCCACAATTCCCGTGAAGCCTGGAGGCTGCTTTTCATCTTGCTGCTCAGGCTTGTTCCCTGCCTGCATGGGGGAAAAATGTGTTCCTCTTTTCCCCCTTGGATGGCTCTCCATGGAACAGGAGAATGGCAACAGACTCAAAGCTATGGACACCATGGGCAACCTTCACACCATGGCTGTAAGACCATCCTGGGGGGAGCAGCCTCTTTGCCAGCAAGGTGCTGATTTCACTGGCAACTCTGTAAAGGGCACAATGTATTTATTCTCCCCGTGAAGCTTAACAATATGGTTGAATTATTTCCCTTTAAAATGGAGCCTTTCATGCAGGTATTAATACAGCAAAAGCCCGTTCTGTTCCCCATTCCTCATGGCAATTTTTTTTTTTTTGATGTCTAAAGTCACCTCCAGCTGTCTTTGCAATTTGCTCGATCTGCTTAGCAGCCAGCAATCAGTGGGAAACTTTGCTCCTTTCCGTGTCTTCCACATTTTCCCCCTAAGCATAAATTCCTGTAGAAGAGCACTCTCCATCACCTCCAGGAGATTTTTCAAGCACGGGAAAATCAACTTCTTACCAACACAGTGTTTATTTACACCATTTATTGTGAGTGCCAAGCACTGGAACAGATCAACAAATTTCTTCCAAGTACTCCCAAAAATGCCATTTGAATTTCAATACTTCACCTGCTTGGATGAAAAGTCTTTCCAGTGCCTGGAATGACACATTTCCCCACATATCACTGGATCTGAGCCCATCATTTTGACCATTCTGATTTAGATGACAATGGACGGGGGACACTAGAACAACTTTTGGAAGGGTCAGCTGGACAGGACGGCTGAAACGTGTTTCAGAGGACAAGGAGCAAAATGGCAAACATGGAATCTAATGGAACTTCTAAAGGGGAAATGGGGAAAAAAATGTTGGATTTCTGGGCCACTGCCTGGATTTTGTGTCCATGGGGATGGACTGACCTAGGCAGGGTGTTCTGCATGGCATGGGCAGTGTCTCCTGTAGCACCAGCCACCCCACACCATGCAGGGGAGGGAAGGGTTTGGGGCTCAGCTGGGTGCTGCAGCCACAGCTCCTGAGACACCCCTGGCTTAGGCCCAGCCCAAAACCATCATCCAAAGGGTTACAGTGGCTTCTGTGCCAACCAGGATCATCCCCAGTGTCCTCTGAAGCCACCCCTGTTCTGCAGCCACAAGTCAAAACTGTCAACAACCAGTGTTGGTTTAGCAATGGAGGGACCTGTTGCTGAAAACTGATGTTCGTGTCCATTTAAGAGCTTAACCTGACTTTAATTAACACCTTCACTACCACACCAAATGTTGTACATGTGGCTGGACCAGCCTAAAGTCCTGGACCTGTAAAAGTAACTCAGGGAAAAGCTCAGTCTGGTGTTATTCCTCCCATGGTCTTCACTGTGGTTTAGGTGTTTGCAGAACCTCAGCCACGTGGGATTCCAGCACCAAGCCTTGCCCTCAGCTGCCTAATCCATTCAAACTCTCACCAAGAACATGGAACTAAGACTTTCTAGAAGTAGACTTCAAAATTATCCTTTTTTGCACCAAAAAATCTTTCTCTGGAATCTTTTGTTTTTATTATTTTTGCATCAAAAAAAATGTCCTGTATGAATTCCAAAACAAGGAAGTGTTACATTCTCACCCTTACAAATTCATGACCTTTGGAGAAATTTCTAGTAATTTTCACACAATTCTGAAAATTCCAAAATGACTCCCCATATGGCCTTATTTAGTGAATTCCAAAGAAATTTATAGGCTAATTGGAGAGAGGTGATTTTGGATAAAAATGCAGAATCTGCTGTAATTGTCTTTAAGCTGAATCGAGATGAATACGAGCCACAGTTTGAGACAATATTTGGGTTGTCTTCCAGCCTCGGAATTTTGTGAGTTGTTGTCAGGAAGACAAAATAAAGCAGAAAACTATTGCAAGTCAACCCATGAAATAATCAGTGTTATTTGTGCAGGTAAATAGTGACTAAGAAGGAACTAAGAGTTTGTTTGGTTCTGGGCTGAAGACTCCAAACAATGATGGGAATAGCATGAGGGTTAATTAATTCGGCTGAATGGTCAGGGACCTGGAAATTGCACCAGCCAGAGGCTACAGAAGAAGGCTGGAGGACTTTCATCAGAGTTTTGAGGCATGCCCAGCTCTTAGGGATGACAGTGTGGGGCAGAGAGAATGACATTTATTCTCTGTGGCTTAGCTGGACTCTGTTCTTGTTCTTCATAGAATCCTTGAATGGTGTGAGGTGTAAGAAACCTTAAAGTTCATCCCATTCCACCCCCTGCCATGGCAGGGGCACTTTCCATCAGCCCAGGTTGCTCCAAGCCCTGTCCAACCTGGTCTTGGACACTTCCAGGGATGGAACAGCCACAGCTTCTCTGGGCAGCCTGTGCCAGTGCTCTTCGCCCATCTCTACACCTGTATGACTCCCTCATTATGGAATTCTGACAAAACATGTATTAAACCTGAGATTTTCACTTGCTGCTTAAAAATTAAAAAAAGCCCCAGGGGCTATGGGGTGGTCTGTGCAGCCTCATGGCCTTCACAGGAGCTTGCAATTTTTCAGCCCAGAATTCCTGACGGACAAAGATTCCTCCCAGGCAAAAGGTGCCAGGACAGAAAGCCATTGCTGCTTCTCTAGTCTTAATAGCACCACATCATTGGCACCTGAGAGCCCAAGGCTGCCACCTTTTATCTGGGCACAAAGCTCAATTGCTCTTGGCAGGTGCTCACCTGGGATATTGCCATTTTTCAGCCCAGAATTGCGGATGGACGAAGGTTCCTCCCAGACAAAAGGTGCCAGGACAGAAAGCCATTGCTGCTTTTCTACAGTTAATAGCGCCACATCATTGGCACCTGAAAGCCCAAGGCTGCCACCTTTTATCTGGGCACAAAGCTCAATCCTTCATGGCAGCTGCTCGGCTGGGAACTTGCCATTTTTCAGCCCGGAATTCCGGACAGACGAAGATTCCTCCCAGGCAAAAGGTGCCAGGACAGAAAGCCATTGCTGCTTTTCTAGTCTTAGTAGCGCCACATCATTGGCAGCTGAGAGCCCAAGGCTGCCACCTTTTATCTGGGCACAAAGCTCAATCCTTCATGGCAGCTGCTCGGCTGGGAACTTGCCATTTTTCAGCCCGGAATTCCGGACAGACGAAGATTCCTCCCAGGCAAAAGGTGCCAGGACAGAAAGCCATTGCTGCTTTTCTAGTCTTAGTAGCGCCACATCATGGGCAGCTGAGAGCCCAAGGCTGCCACCTTTTATCTGTGCGAAAAGCTCAATCCCTCTTGGCAGTTGCGGGGCTGACACAGGGGAAATAACTATAGGAGAGAAGAGGAAGCAAATTTAGGAAATAGTGGCAGGAATTTTTTCTACTGGTAAAAAAGTGTTGGAGATGAATCTTCCCATCAGTGCATGTAAAGAATCTCAACCACGTTGGAATCCACCTCTAAATTAGCAAGCAACAGATCTCACTTAGTGGAAGGTGTCCCTGCCCATGGCAGGTGGTTGGAATGGGATGAGCTTTAAGGTCCCTCCCAACCCGAACCCTTATTTGACTTTTATAGATGAATGTCTGGAATGTCAAGGGCAGCAGTGGAAGTGCTGCACCCAGCACACCCAGTCAGCATCGCCCCAGAGAAGGCCATGAGAAGCAGAGAGTTCCTCCACCATCTGCTCTCAAACCCAACACATTCTGAGTGATTTGTTGGCTCTGTCACTTCTAAACAATTGCTATAAATACGTCTATGAATGTACCTGCACATAAAATTCTTACCTGTTAAAATTAAGTGCAAGTCTCATTTGATTTCTTGCCTACTCCAAGCAGAGTGATACGTAATAATTTAGCAGCTATTTATTTTATTTGTTTAGTTCTTTACAGGTGAAAATACTGAAAGGTAAGAAAACATCAAGACACAGAGGAAAATATTAGAGATAGAGCAGGATCACACGCTGCAGGTGCAGACATTGACTTATTGTAATTCCTACCAGACAAAAGGCCAACAGCTCTCCCTTGATTTGTCAGCACCACGAAACCACTGGAAATCTGAATTTTCCTACTTTTAGAAGGAGAGGGTTGTTTGCTTTTTATTTTTACACACAGTTGTCCTTGTTGAGTACACGAGCTGCAGGCATGCAAGGGGTTTTACAGCCACAGACCTCTGTGAGGCGGATGGATTGATATGTAAATTACTTAGCAATTAACCATGCATTAACTAACTAAACTTAGGGTCTTGAACAGGTAGAGGGACCCAAGTTAAGCTCAGAGGCTCAGTGCATGAAGGCACTGACAGTGTCCTCCCCATGTTTTCCTGAACCTCACCTAGAGAATCCTAAAAACACAAAGCTGCTCAGTGTTTCATTCATTAATGCCCTGTATCCATATCCAGAATTACACTGCAAAAAGAAATGAGCAGATTTACACTTATTTTTACTGCATTAGAGAAAAAGAAAAATACAGTTTTGGGGGTAAGATTGATGAAAAGAAATCTGACGATGAATTGGCAGCACTCCTTTCTTTAAAGGAAGACTGAAACCTGTCTTGGCTCTTACCTGTGGATTTATAAGGCAAAGTATTGTGTTTTGAAAGGGTTTTCCTTGGTGTTCCACCACACAGGGAAAACATGAGCAAAGGCTGTTTTCCACTGCCAGGAGTTGCCATCAGAAAACTGATTCGGTGCCACCTTTTAAGCCACCACAGTTCTGTTGGGTGCATCTTACAACATCTCCAGCAAGCTTGAGAAGCCTTTCCAATGAAGTTCAGCCTTTCAGTCTGCCATTTATTACATTACACAGCAGAGCAAGAGAGTTGGCTTTCATCACACAAATGCTGAGATTTTACACTGGAGTGAAACATTAATTCATCACCAAACTGAGCTGTTTGTACCTGGCCCAGGGTTCCAAGTCCTCATTTGGATTTGAAAGGAAATCAAAGTTAAAATAGCAAATTCTCTTCAAGTCCACATGCAAGGCTCAGGTTAAGAACCTTCCTATGTCCCCTGGGCATGTTTGCCCAGCTCAGCCACCACTAGTTTTGCCAGAGGAGCTCTGCCCTCACCCCTCCAGCTCCATCTTGCCTTTCTGGGCATCCCCTCCTTCCTGCTCAGTTCGGTTTAAGAAATAAAACAGTGTCTGGTGGGTGCTCTTTGGATACCAAATGCATTCCATGTTGACCAGATCATGATAGTTAAGCAAGGAAAGGTCCCTTAACCTCCCTCACCCCCACCCACATGTTAAAACTCAGGCTTCTGAAGGAAGCACCAAGCTCCTGGGATTGACTTCAATCAGCTCCACCAACATTACATTAGACACTGGGAAAAAATCCTTCCCTGTGAGGGTGGGCAGGCCCTGGCACAGGGTGCCCAGAGAAGCTGTGGCTGCCCCATCCCTGGAAGTGTCCAAGGCCAGGTTGGACAGGGCTTGGAGCAACCTGGGCTGGTGGGAGGTGTCCCTGCCCATGGCAGGGGGTGGAATGGGATGAACTTCAAGGTCCCTTCCAGCCCAAACCATTCTGGGATTCTGTGACATTGGCTGACCTGTTCTCTCCTCTCTCTATGAGCNAATCCCTGAGCACTCTCTCTGCAAAGAAGTTTTTTCTGCTCTCCAACTTCAATTTCCCCTGGCAGAGCTTGAGCCCCCCGTGCCCCCTTGTCCTATTGCTGAGTGCCTGGGAGAAGAGACCAACCCCCACCTGGCCACAACTTCCCTTCAGGCACTTCCAGACAGTGCTGAGGTCACCTCTCAGCCTCCTCTTCTCCAGCACAAACACCCCCAGCTCCCTCAGCCTCTCCCCACAGCACTTGTGCTCCACTCCCTTCTCCAGCCTTGTTGCTCTTCTCTGGACCCACTGCAGCCCCTCAATCTCCTTCCTGAACTGAGGGGCCCAGAACTGAACACAACACTCAAGATGTGGCCTTGAGTTAGTAGCGGGTGCTGTGACAGTCCTGAGGACTTCACTGTCACTGTCCAAGCTCTCTCGGCCATGGCAAATGGACCTTAGGACTTAAACGATAGGGCCCTGCCCAAATCTTCATTCGTGAAGTCTGGCCATACATACATACACACACATACAAATCTTGCCTTTGGTCTGGTCCAAATACCTCCAAGGAAATCCTTTGAAGTTAAATCACCAAACAAAAGGTGTTGAAAAACCCCAACCAACCAAACACAAATCATGAAATAAAAAGGGAAGAAGACAGGCCACTGATTAATGACCACTCACCTTCCAGGTTATAACAGGTCAGAACTGCCTTGGCTGGACAGAAAGGGAACTCACAGCAGAAGAAAGAACAGCATAAAACACAATTGTAGACTAAAGTCTGTGCCTTTGAATTTTCACTTAAATTTTGGGGAATTTGGCTGATGTTGTGGGCAGTTAGTTACCATTGCCTATGAGAAAAGCATCTGTATTGAAGTGTACTCTGTACAAACCCCCTGAGGTCTATCAGATTGTATTTCCTGTATTTCAACCAGTTCACACATACTCCACTCAAACACCCTGGTTTTGATGAAAGGCAAGAAAACGCGGTGAGTAATAAACATACAAGACAAGATTTCAGATGTTAAATTATTATTTGTTTTCTGGCAGCCCTTGTCCCACACTGCCTGGAAATAGAGACAGAAAAGACACACACAGGTGACAACAGAAAAAGTTCTGTGATCTGGTGGGATATTGAAACCTGCTCTAAATCACCTTGTGTAGTAGTTTTGGCTCTAGTCAGCATAGGTCCCCATTTAGGCCTCAGTTTTCAGCAGGCCTCAAAGGACGTGAC
>VWZD01007653.1:0-16788 GCA_013396695.1 Sakesphorus luctuosus | reverse complement strand
GTGCTCCACTCCCTTCTCCAGCCTCGTTGCTCTTCTCTGGCCCCGCTCCAGCCCCTCAATCTCTTGCCTCAACTGAGGGGCCCAGAACTCAACACAACACTCAAGGTGTGGCCTCCCCAAGGCAGAGTCCAGGGGAAGGCTCACTGCAGCTGTGGCTGCCCCTTCCCTGGGAGTGCCCAAGGCCAGGATGGAGCATCCTGGGATAGTGGGAGGTGTCTCTGCCCATGGGATGAGCTTTAAGACCCTTCCAACCCAAACCAGTCTGGGATTCTGGGATTCTCCAAGTGTCCTGTCCTCATTCTCCATTTAAATTCCCTTCCTTGTGCCATTTCCAAACTCACTTGAAGGGGATTGTCTTTTATATATTAAAAAAAAAATAAAAATGCAAGCGAATTGTAAATGTTTTATTTGTAAGTCGGAATTTAATCAAGGAATTAAAGATGCTGCATATTAATTAGGGGCCAGGCTGGTTGTTTCCTACGAGTGGCAAATTCAAATCCGCCTCTTCATCAGAGCCCTGATAAATATTCATCCAGTAAAGAGCAGATTGGAGCCATTACATGGACAAGAGAGACGAAATGAAACAGCTGGAAAACATCCAACCCTGTCCCAAATCCCCAAAAAAAACGCCCTTGGGAGAGGGGATGGAACAGCCTGGCTGGGTGTTTGTCTCCATTTCTGGGGAGTTTCATCCCAGTTTTGTTCCGGGTGGAATCCAGGCTGTCCAAGCCCCTCGGGACACCCCGAGGATGGGCTGCCCTGGCTCCAGCTGTGCCAGCACATCTGGAGCCCATTCCGGCTCTTTGGAGCCGCTTTCCCCACGAGAGGGAGCTGCCAGCCCGCGGAATTCCCTCTGCCAGCCCGACATTCCCAAAAAACCCCGCTATTCCCTCCTGGAAAGGGCTGTGGGATCCACCAGGGCTGCGCTACCCCTCTCTGCTTTGGGGGGGGAAAGGGTGAACCCCCTTTGTTTGCCCCCTGCCCACCTGTGGGGTGGGCACGGCAGGGCAGGAGGGCACCGGGAGGAGGGAACCAGGGCAAGGAGCATCCCTGCAAAGGCAATGTGGTCCTGGAGCAGGGAAAAGCCACTTCCAGGAGGGACTGAGGGGCCAAAGCTGAGCTGTGGTCCTGGAAAACTGTGGTCCTCTTCCTGGAGAAGAGGAGGCTGAGAGGTGACCTCAGCACTGTCTGGAAGTGCCACATCAGGGAAGTTGTGGCCAGCTGGGGGTTGGTCTCTTCTCCCAGNATCAAGGGTTGGACTTGGTGATCACAGTGGGGTTGGATCAAGGGTTGGACTTGGTGATCCCAGTGGGGTTGGATCAAGGGTTGGACTTGGTGATCACAGTGGGGTTGGCCCAAGGGTTGGACTTGCTGATCTCAGAGGTCTTTTCCAACCCAATCCATTCTATGATTCTGTGATTCTATGAAAACACCAATTCCCAGGACAAACCAAGGGCTGTGGAGGCAGGAAAATCCCTGCTGTGCCTGTGGAGTGTCCTGGGGGTCCTCAGGGTGGCACCCAACGTGCAGGTGCCAGGCAGGGGTGGGTAGGATGGCACAGAGCAGGTGCTGGTCCAGCTGATCCCACACTCTCTGGTTCCCTTTTTGGGAAAGGTGAGTGAGCTCTGCCTTGGCAAGAGGCAGCTCTGACCTTCCAGACACTCCCCAGCAGGTGCCAGGAGGTGCCACAGCACCAGCACAGCCACAACTGGGGGCTGAGCCACCAGAGCCTGGCAAAGGTGGGGTCTGGGAAGGTCACCAAGAGCTGGATTTAATTAACATGCCAAGGAAGAGCTGTCTGGAGCTGCTGCTCTTTCCCATCTGCCTCGTGGGTTCTCCTGGGAGCCAGCCCAGGTCTTTGTCACCTTGTCCCTTTTCCAACCTCAGGGACCTGCCCATGGCCAGTCCTGACTTATTTTCAAAGCCAAAACTTGTGGAATCTTTAAAAATCCTCTCAAGGGCTTTAGGAACCTGTTCCCACCTTGTCCCTGCAGCTCCAAAGCTCTGGAACAGCGAGGGGTGGAGCCCAACACCATCACTGGGTTTCAGGAGATGGGAAAGACAGAAGGGAAAAATGAAAGGGAATGAGGGCACATCCCTTTGGGTTGGCACAAAGGGCCCTGTCAGACCTGCTGAGGTCCTGCCAGAGCTTTCCTGCCCCTCCATCTCCTTTGAAAGCCCTGGAAACAGGGAACAGTTTTGCATTTCTCTTGCCTGGAGTAATTAAATTCCATCTTCAACCAGCCCAGGTGGCTCCAATTCCCATCCAACCTGTCCTTGGGCACTCCCAGGGATGGAGCAGCCTCAGCTTCTCTGCCCAAGCTGTGCCAGGCCCTGCCCACCCTCCCAGGGAAGGATTTCCCCCCAATATCTGAACTAAACCACCTCATGGACCACCCTCAGGGCACCGTCTCCTCCTTGGTTGTCCATGGTCGCCCACCAGCACCATCCTCACCTCCCAGCCCGGGGACATTTCCCTGGCACAGCGGCCACCGAATGTGCCCGGGGCAAAGCTGGCACATGAATAATTCAGGAATGACATCAAAGTTTCCTTGAGCTGACGCATTGATTAGCCCAAATTGCCTCCCTCACCCTCAAGGAGGTAAAGATGAGCTAATCACCGTTTGTTCTCTCTTGATAGATGATTAACCACAAATTAGAATATTAAACGCAGGACTCTGGGTACGTAAATTAACAGCTGAGAACCAAGTTAATTATTGGAGGAGCCGTAAAACTGCTTATTTTTATTCCTGCATTATTCTTTGATGGTTTTTTTGCCTCTTTGGAGGGGGAGGTATTTTTAAAGTGGTTTGTTGAGCTGCTCCTGGGTCAGTTGGGACACACGGGGGAAGTGCCACCAGGGGGAGGGGACAACCCACCTTGCCCTTTCCAATCCTGTTTTCCAACCACCAGAAACAACTTCCAGAATATTCTGTGTTGGATGGGACCCACAAGGATCATCAAACCCAGCTCTTAAGTGAAGAGGTGCAGAGGTTGAACACACCGAATTCATCTCGTTCTCCATCAAACCACGGGAATGGGAGGGACCTTCAACTCTCCCATGGGCAGGGACACCTTCCACTGGCTCAGGTTGTCCCCAAGTCCCTCCAGCCTGGCCTTGGACACTCCCAGGGCTGGGGCAGCTCNTGGCACCCAACGTGCAGGTGCCAGGCAGGGGTGGGTAGGATGGCACAGAGCAGGTGCTGGTCCAGCTGATCCCACACTCTCTGGTTCCCTTTTTGGGAAAGGTGAGTGAGCTCTGCCTTGGCAAGAGGCAGCTCTGACCTTCCAGACACTCCCCAGCAGGTGCCAGGAGGTGCCACAGCACCAGCACAGCCACAACTGGGGGCTGAGCCACCAGAGCCTGGCAAAGGTGGGGTCTGGGAAGGTCACCAAGAGCTGGATTTAATTAACATGCCAAGGAAGAGCTGTCTGGAGCTGCTGCTCTTTCCCATCTGCCTCGTGGGTTCTCCTGGGAGCCAGCCCAGGTCTTTGTCACCTTGTCCCTTTTCCAACCTCAGGGACCTGCCCATGGCCAGTCCTGACTTATTTTCAAAGCCAAAACTTGTGGAATCTTTAAAAATCCTCTCAAGGGCTTTAGGAACCTGTTCCCACCTTGTCCCTGCAGCTCCAAAGCTCTGGAACAGCGAGGGGTGGAGCCCAACACCATCACTGGGTTTCAGGAGATGGGAAAGACAGAAGGGAAAAATGAAAGGGAATGAGGGCACATCCCTTTGGGTTGGCACAAAGGGCCCTGTCAGACCTGCTGAGGTCCTGCCAGAGCTTTCCTGCCCCTCCATCTCCTTTGAAAGCCCTGGAAACAGGGAACAGTTTTGCATTTCTCTTGCCTGGAGTAATTAAATTCCATCTTCAACCAGCCCAGGTGGCTCCAATTCCCATCCAACCTGTCCTTGGGCACTCCCAGGGATGGAGCAGCCTCAGCTTCTCTGCCCAAGCTGTGCCAGGCCCTGCCCACCCTCCCAGGGAAGGATTTCCCCCCAATATCTGAACTAAACCACCTCATGGACCACCCTCAGGGCACCGTCTCCTCCTTGGTTGTCCATGGTCGCCCACCAGCACCATCCTCACCTCCCAGCCCGGGGACATTTCCCTGGCACAGCGGCCACCGAATGTGCCCGGGGCAAAGCTGGCACATGAATAATTCAGGAATGACATCAAAGTTTCCTTGAGCTGACGCATTGATTAGCCCAAATTGCCTCCCTCACCCTCAAGGAGGTAAAGATGAGCTAATCACCGTTTGTTCTCTCTTGATAGATGATTAACCACAAATTAGAATATTAAACGCAGGACTCTGGGTACGTAAATTAACAGCTGAGAACCAAGTTAATTATTGGAGGAGCCGTAAAACTGCTTATTTTTATTCCTGCATTATTCTTTGATGGTTTTTTTGCCTCTTTGGAGGGGGAGGTATTTTTAAAGTGGTTTGTTGAGCTGCTCCTGGGTCAGTTGGGACACACGGGGGAAGTGCCACCAGGGGGAGGGGACAACCCACCTTGCCCTTTCCAATCCTGTTTTCCAACCACCAGAAACAACTTCCAGAATATTCTGTGTTGGATGGGACCCACAAGGATCATCAAACCCAGCTCTTAAGTGAAGAGGTGCAGAGGTTGAACACACCGAATTCATCTCGTTCTCCATCAAACCACGGGAATGGGAGGGACCTTCAACTCTCCCATGGGCAGGGACACCTTCCACTGGCTCAGGTTGTCCCCAAGTCCCTCCAGCCTGGCCTTGGACACTCCCAGGGCTGGGGCAGCTCCTCTGGGAATGGCCCTGAGCCAGATGCTGTGCCAGGAGCTCCTTGCAAACAACCCCGTTCCTCTCTGGTCCCAATTAGCAGTGCCAGCCGTGCCAGTGGTGCCACCAGGCCACCAGCACTGCCAGTCCTGTCCCCTCCTGCCAGGGGTCCTGCCACGGTGCTCCCACACCCGGCCAAGGGGGAAGGAGCTGCCACAACAGGCTGATTTAATTACTCCAATTGTTCTGATTACAGCCTGCAAACACTGTTATCTTGTAATTATTGCCAAGAACATGCCATTAGTACGTGATTAAACACAACGTCTTGTGGGCTCTGCTGATTGTCTGATGCCTTATGAACTTAATTACTTCATGCTGATGGAAAGAAACCGGAAGGCTGGAATGGGGCAGGGGCTCCAGAGGGGACCTGGGGGGCTCCCACTCCAGCTCTTGGGCTCAGCCAGGGCACAAAGAGGGGCAGCAGCAGCACCTCAGTCCTTATCTCACTCTGTTAGTGCCACTTGTCCTGTTTTAAGCTCCCCCCCGGAGCAGCCAACACACACAGGGCACCAGTTCCATCAAATAGTTCAGGAGTCTCCGTTCAGCAGAGAGAAATCCAAAGTTGGCTCAGTGTGTGCAGATGGGAAGGTGGTTTGGGGGTGTCTGGGGGTCACAGGACAGCCCATGGAGGGTGGGTGGGGTTGGGATGTGATTCTGCCCCTCACACACAGCCCCAGGACATGGTTGGGTCCTGGCAGGCAAAGTGAGGGAGTCCCTGCCATTGCTGGGTGAAGGGCCTGCATTCCCAACCTGCATTCCCAACCTGCATTCCCAACCTGCATTCCCACCTTCATTCCCAGCCTCCATTCCCAACCTTCATTCCCACCTTTCATTCCCACCTTTCATTCCCACCTGCATTCCCACCTTCATTCCTAACCTGCATTCCCAGCCTTCATTCCTCCCTGCATTCCCACCTTCATTCCCACCTTTCATTCCCACCTTCATTCCCACCTTTCATTCCCACCTTCATTCCCACCTGCATTCCCACCTTTCATTCCCACCTTCATTCCCACCTTTCATTCCCACCTTCATTCCCACCTGCATTCCCACCTTTCATTCCCACCTTCATTCCCACCTTTCATTCCCACCTTCATTCCCACCTGCATTCCCACCTTTCATTCCCACCTTCATTCCCACCTTTCATTCCCACCTTCATTCCCACCTGCATTCCCACCTTTCATTCCCACCTTCATTCCCACCTTTCATTCCCACCTTCATTCCCACCTGCATTCCCACCTTTCATTCCCACCTTCATTCCCACCTTTCATTCCCACCTTCATTCCCACCTGCATTCCCACCTTTCATTCCCACCTTCATTCCCACCTTTCATTCCCACCTTCATTCCCACCTGCATTCCCACCTTTCATTCCCACCTTCATTCCCACCTTTCATTCCCACCTTCATTCCCACCTGCATTCCCACCTTTCATTCCCACCTTCATTCCCACCTTTCATTCCCACCTTCATTCCCACCTGCATTCCCACCTTTCATTCCCACCTTCATTCCCACCTTTCATTCCCACCTTTCATTCCCACCTTCATTCCTCCCTGCATTCCCACCTTCATTCCCACCTTCATTCCCACCTTTCATTCCCACCTTCATTCCCACCTTTCATTCCCACCTTCATTCCCACCTTTCATTCCCACCTTCCATTCCCACCTTCATTCCCACCTTCATTCCCACCTTCATTCCCACCTGCATTCCCACCTGCATTCCCACCTTTCATTCCCACCTTCATTCCCACCTTCATTCCCACCTTTCATTCCCACCTTCCATTCCCACCTTCATTCCCACCTTCCATTCCCACCTTCCATTCCCACCTTCATTCCCACCTTCATTCCCACCTTTCATTCCCACCTTTCATTCCCAGCTTCATTCCCACCTTCCATTCCCACCTTCATTCCCAACCTTCATTCCCACCTTCATTCCCACCTTCCATTCCCACCTGCATTCCCACCTTCCATTCCCACCTTCATTCCCACCTTCATTCCCACCTGCATTCCCACCTGCATTCCCACCTTTCATTCCCACCTTCATTCCCACCTTCATTCCCACCTTTCATTCCCACCTTCCATTCCCACCTTCATTCCCACCTTCCATTCCCACCTTCCATTCCCACCTTCATTCCCCACTTCATTCCCACCCTGCATTCCCACCCTGCATTCCCAGCCTCCTTCTCCAGTTGCTCCCGGAGCTGCAGCCCCCGGGCCCCTCAGCCCCTCTCACGCTGTCACCCCCTGCCCTGGTGACAAGGACACACAAACCAATCCTGACATCTCATTAGCAGGATTAATTTTCAGCCTCATTCACCTCCCTGATGAGAACTTGGCACTTCCACTTCCCTGGCCCCTGAACTGCCCAGGCTCCAACTGAGCCCAGAGCAGGAAAACAACCCTCTGCCCTGCTCTCCTTTCCCTCCTGCCATGCTGTCCCTTCCCTCCCCTCCTGTCCTCCTTTCCCTCCCTTCCTGCCCTGTCTCCCCTCCTGCCTTCCCTCCCCTCCTGCCCTCCTTTCCCTCCTGCCATCCTTTCCCTCCTACCCTGCCTTTCCTCCCCTCCTGCCCTCCTTTCCCCCTCCCTTCCTGCCCTCCTTTCCCCCTCCCTTCCTGCCCTCCTTTCCCCCTCCCTTCCTGCCCTCCTTTCCCCCTCCCTTCCTGCCCTCCTTTCCCCCTCCCTTCCTGCCCTCCTTTCCCCCTCCCTTCCTGCCCTCCTTTCCCCCTCCCTTCCTGCCCTGTCTCCCCTCCTGCCTTCCCTCTCCTCCTGGCTTTCCTCCCCTCCTGCCCTCCTTTCCCTCCCCTCCTGCCCCGGCAATCAGGGGTTAAACAGGGAAAAGCCGAGGGAAAGGTGGACAAGGTGCCCTTGGGGTGGGGTGGGAGGTGGCAGAGCCCCAGGCTGGCACTGCCCGAGCCCAGTCACGGCTCCAGCTCCCCGAGCTCTCTCCTTTTCCTGAGATAATTCCCGTTGCTCCCGCTTTGCTCCCATCAGGACGCGGCCTCGTGTCACAGCCGCTTTTCCAACCCCCCGAAAATGCCTTTTCTCTTTCCCTTTTGTCCTTTATTTCCCGTCTTGCAGGGAAAGGAGAGCGAATCCCCAGCAGATTTGCTGTTTATAGAGTCGTGTTCAGCACGAGCAAATCGATCCAACAAAGTGTTCCGTGTGATTCCTCAGCAAACGAGGTGCCAGGCAGTGCCCAGGTGCCCTGTGGAGCTCAGCCTGAAACGAACCCACGAGGCCTCTTGGCAGGATTTAATCACAGCTCGAAATTTCTCAGCTCTCTTCACCATTTCAGCTGGGCTGGAGGAGGGGTTTGTGCGCCCAGGAAGGGAATTTGGGGGAGGAAAAATGCCCAGGCAGGGAATCTGGGGGAGGAAAAATGCCCAGGCAGAGAAACTTGGGGAGAGAAACTGCCCAGGCAGGGAATTCTGGGGAGGGAAAGTGTCCAGGCAGGGAATTTTGGCGAGGGAAAGTGCCCAGACAGGGAATTTTGGGGAAGAAAAGTGTCCAGGCAGGGAATTTTGGGGAGGAAAAGTGTCCAGGGAGGGAATTTTGGGAAGTGGCCAGGAAGGGAATTTTGAGGAAGAAAAATGCCCAGGCAGAGAAACTTGGGGAGAGAAAATGCCCAGGCAGGGGATTTTGGGGAGGAAAAATGTCCAGGTAAGGAATTCTGGGGAGGGAAATTGCCCAGGCAGGGAATTTTGGGGAAGAAAAGTGTCTAGACAGGGAATTTCAGGGAGGAGAAGTGCCAGACAGGGAATTCGGGGGAGGAAAAATGTCTAGGGAGGGAATGTTGGGAGGAAAAGTGGGGAGATGCCCAGGCAGGGAATTTTGGGAAGGGGAAGTGCCCAGGCAGGGAATTTTGGGGAGGAAAAGTGACTTGCCCTTGTGCCCGTCCCCAGTGCTGCCCACACTCTCCCCAGGGTGGATTTTCCTCCCTGTCACAACCCAAGGTGTGAGGAAATCAAATCTGAGCTGTTGGGGCTCCTGATGGCAGGGCAGGGAATAAGGAAAGAATTAATATCCACCTCCTGGAACAGTGGGGGCCCAAAATTCCAATCTCTTCTGCTTCAGGGATTTTAATGAGGTAAAGATGAGGTTTGACCCTCAAGGCATGAACTCCTGCTGGCTGGAACATCCTGCCCTGGCTCCTGGGAAGGGAAACATCAGCAATTCCAGGGGAAATGTTGGTTGTTGGGACACAGGAGGGTGAGGTGAAAACCTCTGAGCCCATCCCTGGGTCTGGTGGGGTGAGATGCCTCCTAAAAGGAGCCAAGAAAAATATCTATAAATATCTCTGTCCCCAACTCCTCATCTGGCAGTTACAGATGTCCTTTGGCACTGGAAATCCCCTTGGTCCCTTTTAGTTGGGACATAATTAATGGGAAATTAGGTCTGAAATTCACTGTTCCCTTCCAGCTCTGGAGTCCTCACTGAGGGCAAAGGATTGGCCCAGAACACCAGAACTCAGCAATTTGGGGGGCATCCAAGGGTTGGCACCTTCCTCTGGGAGTCCTGGCACTGCTTTTCCCCCATCCTGGCACTGATTTTCCCCCATCCTGGCCATACCCAGAGGGCAGAGAGAGCCCCTGGAGCCAGACCCAGGAAGAGGAGGGGAGGGGGAAGGGGCATCACCTGCTCCATCCACCTCAGTCCTTCAGCAGCTCCAAAGGTGTCATTTTATACAGAGAATTCGGCAGGGGGAGTTTGGCCACCACTCAGTCCCTTCCACACCCTGGGAATTGCCCATGGGCAGTGAGGAGACCCCACTGAGCCCCACCCAGGGCTGGTTTATCCTCCAAATTCCAGCCAGGAGGGAACTGATTCCGTGCAATCTCCACCTTAGATACAATTAGATCCTGCTAAAAGCCAGGATTTATCCCCTGTTTGCTGAGCAGCCTTTTCCTTCCTCTGCTCTTTAACCTTCAATCCCTCTCATTGCACTTTCAAACAGTTTGGGGGAGGAGAAGGATATTTTAAATGCTGAATTAATGTCACAAATGTGAAAAATAAAAAAACAAACAAGCCAAACCCACCCCAACAACCCAAACCCAAGCCCTGCAAGAGCAGCATAAATATGGAGCGAACTAATTGTGCATTAATGCTAATTGAAACAGTGAGGGCCCCACTTAGAGCATCTGAATATGCATCAATTGAACAAAGTATTAATGCAGCTGAATCAAAAAAATCCTGATAAAAGAGCCACTGGTTCCTTTCCACCATTAATATTGTTTTACATCCTGGGAATTCTTGTTTGTTTGGGGGGGTGAATGAACCCAGAACTCACCAAATCATTGGGTGTTATTTCCTTTAATGGTTGTTACTATTTGGATGTTTCTCAGGGTGGTGCTGAACACCCACAGACCCAAAGCAGAGGCAGCACTTGGGGGTCTCCAGGGGAAAAGGTGAGTCATTCCCTCCAATGTCCCTCCTTGGCCAGGACCTGCCTCATCCTGGTCCTTCCTGACCCACCTGGGGACTTTCCTCCTTCCCTAAACCCTCAGCATCTTCCTTGGATGGAATTCCTCCCATCATGGTCCAGTTCAGCATCTCCAGGGACTGAGGGTCCCAGTCCCTCCTTCCCAAAGCTTGGATGGAATTCCTCCCATCATGGCCCAGCTCAGCATCTCCAGGGGTTGAGGTTCTCCCAGTCCCTCCTTCCCAAACCTTGGATGGAATTCCTCCCATCATGGCCCAGCTCAGCATCTCCAGGGGCTGAGGTTCTCCCAGTCCCTCCTTCCCCAAACCATCAGCATCCTCCTTGGATGGAATTCCTCCCATCATGGTCCAGCTCAGCATCTCCAGGGCTTGAGGGTCCCAGTCCCTCCTTCCCCAGACCATCAACATCCTCCTTGGATGGAATTCCTCCCATCATGGTCCAGCTCAGCATCTCCAGGGGCTGAGGTTCTCCCAGTCCCTCCTTCCCTCTGTCCTTCCCTCCTCTTTGTCCAGCTGGTTCCTCTCCCTCCTGCCCACTGAGGTTGGGCTATAAATGTGGGATGAAGGCACTTCCCCCCCTGCTGAAGGCACAGACTATGGAAAATCAGGCTCTGAGGAGGCTGGAGAAGCTTTGGAGATGGAAGAAAACCATCCATTCCCTTCCTTCAGGAGGCAAAATGCCCCATTCCATCTCCTCCTCTGCAGGTCTCACCGTCCCTGCCCTCAGGGAGTTGCTGGCTCTGCAGAGGGTGGTTCAGCCTTCTCCAGGTGGCACCTGGATGCAAAGTCTCCATCCAGGCTGCTCCAGGGATGCTCCCAGGGCATCCAGCCAGCTGCCCCTCCCTGCAGGTGGGCTCTGGGCAGCACCACAGCAGAGGGTTCCACCCCTGAGGGCAGCACAGCCCAACCCGAGGCACAACCAGCCGCGATGCCCAGGTGGGCAAGGCAAAGCTGCATCTCTGCCCTGCTGGGTGCCTGGCAGGTGATGGCAGGTTTGTTCCTGCTGTCCTTTGAGCTTGGCAGGTGGCAGCAGCACGTGGGCTGGGGCTCAGGGAGCTCAGGGACACAGGGCTGTGACAGCTCCAGGCATGGCACAAATTGCTGGGGACAGTGATGGATGGCCTGGCTGTGCCTCTGAGTTAACTCCAGGCTGGCACCAGGGCAGGGGCAGCCACATCTCCTCTGACCCAGCTGCAAAATCCATTATCCTTCACCTCCAGGGTCTCCATCCCAGGGAATTTGTACCCAAAGGGTCTCTCTGAGCCACAACATGGAGATGTTTCCAAGGGACAAACCCATCCACCCTGGTGATGTTCTGGAACCTTCCCCTGGGGACACAAAGCTGGGGGAGGCTCAGGGGGTCCTCTCTGTGCCCCCCAGATGGTGCCCAGATCCATCACACATCCATGAAATGGGAATTCTCTGGGAACTCTCAGCAGGCACAGGGCACATCCTGCCCCTTCCCACCTGGATGGGCAGGGCAGGGCACACCCCCCTGCCAGGCACGTGCAGGGAGGGGTTAATGCCTGGCACAACCATCCCTGGATGCAAAGCAGGGGGACAGCTGCTTCCTGTTCTCAATGAAATAATGTTGATTGGGCCTCTTAATGATGGTTTGCCACGGAGCTAATTAGCTCCCAGGCCTTGGCAGATGTTGGAGGGGGTCAGTGCCAGCAGGGCAGCAAAGAGGGGGCACAGGAGGGTCCAGCCCCATGAGGTTCCCAACAAACCCCATTCCTGGGGGGCAGCATTTCTGCTGTTTCCCCTGCCTTGCCCTGGCAGCCCTGGCACTGGCTTGGTCACCTCCCTGGGCTGCAGAAAACATTTGGATGTGGGATCTTCAACCCACACTCCGGTGCCAACACAATTTTGCTCCCATCTGTTTACCAGGGGGTTCCAAAGCACATCCCAGCTCCAACTTGGCAGCTCCAAAAATCCCTCTCTCCACTCCTTTAGCAGCATCATTTGAATCCCAGAATCCCTGACTGGGTTGGGTTAGGAGGGACCTTCAAGCCTGTCCTTCCTCTCTCCCAGGTTGCTCCAGCCTGGCCTTGGACACTCCCAGGGCTGGGGCAGCCACAAACCTCGTGCTGTGCCCACTGGGCATCCTGCACCAACACAGGATCACAGGAATGACCTGGGATTTTGGGATGAGGCTCTCTCTGTTCCCTCCCAGTGAGCCCTGGCTGAACCCTCTGGACTCCCAGGTGTGGGCACTGACTGTGCTGCTGCCAGATGGGCACCACTGAGCAAATGTAGGGTAAAAATGAACAAAATGCAGGACAAAGTGGCCTTTGGAAGCCAACACCTCCTGAGGTGGCAGTGCCAGCAGCAGGAGCTGCTTCCCAGCAGGACTGAGAACCAGGTGCCACCCTTTGCAAGGCTGCCCCAGCTCCTGGCACTGGGGCACAGTGCAGTCAGTTCATGCCTTTGTGTCCAATTCCACGTGTCTTGGCCCATTTTTCCCTCCCCAGGTGGGACATGGAGCCCATCCCATGGGAGAGCTGATTGTGGGGGCTTGTGAAGCCCCTCCAAGCTGCTCCCATGTCCAGGTTAAAGCCCCTCCATCCCTCCTGCCCTGGCACAGCCCCAAACAGAGGGTGGTGCTGGGCCCTTCTCCGGGGTGTGAACACAGATTTGAAACAGCTCCTTTACTCTCCATCTTGTCAGGAATTTGCTGCAGAAGCCCCGAGGTGACACGCAGGGCCATCGTCTGCTGAGCTCCTGCAATTCCCAGCCTGCCCCAGAGTGACTCTCAGTTGCTCCTACAACGTTTTCCAGGCACTGAAGAGTGGTAGAAGGAGGCAAAAATCAATAGCTACAATCCCTTTGGCTCCATCGTGCTGATGAGCCGTGCTGCAAAAACACGGAATTACTCCACGGAGCAGCAGCTTTGCAGCTGGCCAGAAACAATTTGGTGTCTGAGAGGGGAGAGGGTCGATGTGGAAAAGCTTCACTGAACTTCTGAGGATTTAAAAAGCAAAAAAAAAAAAGAAAAAAAAAGAGATCAGATTCAAAGTGGGGGGCTGCAGTGCCCAGAGCTGCTGCTCACTCTGCAGAAATTCCTGCCACCAGAAAACCCCACTTTTTAGACACTCTTTGGGTCAGAGTGGAGTTTAAAGTGGAGTTTAAAGTGGGATGGAGGGAGCAGCAGGAAGATCCAGGGCAGGAAAGCTGGAGATTTACCAACTCACAGGGAAGTTGGGGTCTAAATCTTCAGCAGAGCTGCAGCAGATGGGGCTGCCTCGCTCCTCCAGCAATTCTGGAGTCACAGAGACACTGAGGTTGGAAAACCCTCTAATATCATCCCTGGGGGTTCCTTACAGGGTGATGGTTTCACTCCTAGCTGGAAAAGCCTTCCAATATTATTCCTGGTGGTTCCTTACGGGGTGATGGTTTCACTCCTGCCTGGAAAAACCCTCCAGTATCATCCCTGGTGGTTCCTTAGAGGGTGATGGTTTCACTCCTGGCTGGAAAAACCCTCCAATATCATCCCTGGTGGTTCCTCTACAGGGTGATGGTTTCACTCCAGTCTGGACAACCCCTCCAGTATCATCCCTGGTGGTTCCTTACAGGATGATGGTTTCACTCCTAGCTGGAAAAGCCTTCCAATATTGTCCCTGGTGATTCCTTACAGGGTGATGGTTTCACTGCTGACTGGACAACCCCTCCAATGTCATCCTTGGTGGTTCCTTACAGGATGATGGTTTCACTCCAGTCTGGACAACCCCTCCAGTATCATCCCTGGTGATTCCTTACAGGGTGATGGTTTCATTTCTGGCTGGAAAAGCCTTCCAATATAATCCCTGGTAGCTCCTTACAGGATGATGGTTTCACTCCTGGCTGGAAAAGCCTTCCAATATCATCCTTGGTGGTTCCTTACAGGGTGATGGTTTCATTCCAGTCTGGACAATCCCTCTGGCTGTCCCCCCCCGCCACACACACACAGTGTGCCCAAAATGGGCAGCTCTGGAGAGCCAGGAAAGCTGCCCTGGTTCCAGTTGCCATGAGGGTGTTCCAGGAATGGAGCAGAGCCCACCCATCCCCCAAATCACATCCCTCCCTGTGCCAGAGCCGAGGGAGCAGCAGAAGGGCAGGGGGTGGGAATGTCACAGGTTTTGTCTCTGTTCCTTTTGCCAAGTAAAACCGAGGAAAACATCGGGATCTGTTCAGACGAGGCTGCAGGACTGCCAACCCCTGGAGAGGGGGAACAGGAGATTTCTGGGGATCTGAGCAGCGCCAGGTGATGCTCCTTGAGCTGTCCCGGGGAGGGGTGGCTGTCCTGGGCTCCCCCCGTGCCCTCTGCTGCCTCTTCCACTTAACCTTCCCCAACCTTATTTCTGTGTGCGAGGAGCAAACACGCCCCTCCAATTTGAGGCTTAATTAACCAGCCCTGGTGCTGTGCCCTGAGCGCCGTAATGGGAGAGAGGGCGAGGATTGCGGCAGAGGTGAAGGATTCGCAGCCGCCCCCGAGCCGCGTCCTTAACGAGCTGCAATAACGTTTAAAAGGGCAAACGGAGCATCATTTCCCGAGAGGAATTCCTGGCCACTGCCTGGCCCTGCCCAGCACACCCTCCTATAACACCCTCACCTCTCCATCTTCAAGCTGCAGGGACAACTTGGGGTTATATTTAATTTATAACAGGTGTGGGAGTAAATCACAGGTGGGAGAAAGCACCAAGTGAGTACCTGAAGGGAAGTTGTGGCCAGCTGGGGGTTGGTCTCTTCTCCCAGGCACTCAGCAATAGGACAAGGGGGCACGGGGGGCTCAAGCTCTGCCAGGGGAAATTGAAGTTGGAGAGCAGAAAGAAATTCTTTGCAGAGAGAGTGCTGAGGGATTGGAATGGGCTGCCCAGAGAGGGGGTGGATTCCCCATCCCTGGAGGTTTTTCAGCTGAGCTTGGCCGTGGCACTGAGTGCCATGATGTGGTAAAGGGACTGGAGCTGGCCCAAGGGTTGGACTTGATGATCTGGGAGGTCTTTTCCAACCCAATCCATTCTGTGATTCTGTGGATGTGGCACTGAGGGAGAATCCACCATGTCTTGATCCAACCCTACTGTGATCACCAGCCCAGGGCACTGAGTGAGAATCCACCACGTCTTGATCCAACCCCAGAGGGGAAGGGTTGGAAGAACCTTGGCTCTCCTTCGGATGTGAGATCTGATGAGAAGGGCTGGAAGAACCTTGGCTCTCCCCTGGGATGGGAGATCTGATGAGAAGGGCTGGAAGAAATTTGGCTTTCCTTGAGATGTGGGACCTGATGACAAGGGCTGGAAGAGCCTTGGCTCTCCTTGGGATATGGAAGCTCAGAGGGGTAGGGTTGGAAGAACCTTGGCTTTCCTTGGAAGGTGGGACCTGATGACAAGGGCTGGAAGAGCCTTGTCTGTCCCTTGGGATGTGGGACCTGATGAGAAGGGCTGGAAGAAATTTGGCTTTCTTTGAGATGTGGAACCTGATGAGAGGGACTGGAAGAACCTTTGCTCTCCCTTGGGAACCAGCAGGATGGAGGAGAGCAGCCTGGAATCCCTGGACCCTTCTGGATGCTCCTGGAGCTCCCTGGGCAGGGCTGAGCATCACTCAGCGCCCTCAGCTCTCCAAAACTCCCTTTTTTTTTTTTTTCTTAAATTAAAGAAGATAAAAAAGGTGAGTTGAGAAGAGGAAAGGAATTAATTCACTGCTCCCCGTGGCCGTTTTAGGCAAGACAAGCATGGTCAGGTTAAACTGCAGCAAGGGAGACTTGGAGGAGATGCAGGGCAAGGATTGGACCTCACACAGGCTCTTCAGTCTCCTCCTCTGTGTCTCTGTGTTCCAATAAGTCCTAACAAGATCTTTAAGCCCACAAAGTCCCTGGAGATTCTCCGAGTGCTCATTTTCCACGGCACCAACTGGCACCAGGGACATTTTGGATCCTCTGGAAATGGGGAAAAACTCAGCCCAAACTCCTCCTGCCTTGGGGGCTTTCAGTTTGCAACCCCCTAAAAAAAAATAAAAATAAAGGACCCCCCCCCCCCAAAATAAAAATAAAGGACACACCCCCCCAAAAAAAATAAAAATAAAGGACACAAACCCCCTAAACAAATCCAACAAAAATAGACAATTCCTCACCATTTCCTCTATGCCAAAAAAAAGTTTTTAGAGGAAAATTCTCCTGATGGAGACGTGGCTGTAGCACTGTTGACAAGGAAACATTCCAATGGGTGGATTAAAACTGGCATCCTGTCAAACTTGCAGCTCCTGAATGATTGTTCTCTCCTTCAAGGACATGTGGCAGCATCACACTGGAAAATTCCTGTTCTCCTCCACTGGAGACCCAACAGGTCTAATGAGGAGCAGATCAGCTGGGCCGGGGGGGGTGGAGTGGAATTCCAGGGTGTAATTAAACCCCTGGATGTCTCCAGCAGGAAGCAGCAGCTTCTCATTAAACCAGGATTTGCAGAGTTTTGCTGCCCCATCCAGATAGGGCAGGGAAAATCCCGCCAGGGGTTTCTGGCTGCTAAAAGCAAATTAAACCCCAAACTGAATCATAGAATGGATTGGG
>VWZD01007650.1:19079-38419 GCA_013396695.1 Sakesphorus luctuosus | reverse complement strand
TATTGGTGAAGCTGAATAAATAGCATAAAAAATTCTTCATTGCATCTTGCTTTCACAGAGCTGAATGGCATCTGGCCTTTTAATTTCTTCCTTGAGATTAGCTGTTTTCCATTACACTGTGGCTCTTTAGAATTTGTTCTGTTGTGTCAAAAAGCCAAAGCTGACTGTTAGGGGATGTGCAGGAAAGAAAACACCATACTCTATCTTTTCAGTATGGCAATTATCTTCCCATATTGGTTCCAGCTACGGTTCACTTGTGTTTCCAGGAACAACAGCATTTGATACCGGCTCCTCAAACAACATCAAGAATATCATAAGCTTCCAAAAATCAAAAAAGGAGACAGCTTTTTGACTTATAATACAAGATCATTTTCCCTGTTTTAAATCACATAGGGTGCACCAGTCATCAAGTCCCAGAGGAACTGACTGCTGAAGCCAACGTATACACTGCAAAATCTCTGCAAAGAGTAGATTTCAATTGCAATAGTAGATTGTAATGCCAGAGGCCTCTCTATGGCTGAGACTGAAATGCATTAGTGGAAATGCAGGTGTTCTGTGTTAGGGAGCATAAGAGAAGACAAATGTGCCAGACTTAAGAGTTTCTCAGCTGACCTTTTGATTTGAGATAAGTGTTTGATTGGGGGTTTTTATCTCATGATGATCTCAGTACATCTACATGAAACTTGCAGATTGTTTTGGTGAAGCTGATAAAGTATATTGCTGTAGACAACAGCCTACTCAGAATGATAATCCAGAATCCCTTCTGGTGATGACTTTGAGATTCAGTCTCCATTGTCCCCTTAACACCTTACTTTATCCTGTGAAATAATATCTCGCTTATGGTAAATACCCTTTTTTATTAACACATCAGAAATGGACCTTTTTAAGATGGTTTCCCATCTTGGTTAAACTTATTTTTTCAGTTTTGCATACTCTACAGTTAGTAATTTCTTTATAGGTAAGTAAGGGAAACATTTCAAAAACCTTCTGTTTGGGGGTCATACAAGGAACATCTTGGTCATGCAAAGAGAGGCCGAAACCTGATCCTCAGATTCCAATCAGAAAAACAATCACTACATTTAAGAGGTTTTAGATTTGAATCTTCACTGACACTTCACTGACTGTAAGTATGAAATAATTTTCAGTCTGGAATATGATTACATAAAGGTTGATCTATCACTCTAGTGGAGAAGAATGTGTAAAATATGAGGCCTTTTCTGAATAGGCAAACACTCTATGTGTAAATTTATAAGTTTTGTCAGGTTTTTGGGGTGTGGGCGTGGGTTTTATTTCTGCTTAGAAGCTTGCAGGCAATATAATCAAGTACCAGCACTAAAAGTCTGTGCGAAAATTACCTGTAGTAGGAAAAAAAAGAAATACATTTGTCTTTGATGAAGTTGAAAAGATAAGAACAGCTTAAAATAAAAAAAATGCAATATTTAAAAAAAGAATGTTTATTTAGGGAACAGGTCTATAGTGTTACTTAATGCATTTTCTTCACTCAAATGTGAGGTGAAAAATGGTAGGGTTGGTTACCTTGAGGTGCCCCAGCAGCAATAACATAGCTGCCACTTACACCAGTGTGCTTGACAAAGCACTGTTCTCGTGCTCAATTAAACTATCATGTTGACAGGAGAAAAATGGTTCCACTTTGTTGCAGACTGTCAAACATGCTTTGCCTTCCAACCACCATTATTCTAGCTAAGTAAAATGTATCAAACCACTTAATGTGCCTGTCACTGGAAAAAAGTAAAATAAAATATGAGAACATGGTTTTAACAAGAAAATTTCTGAATACCCTTCCTAACTTTCTGCTAACATCTGTAATATTATGGACACATTTCCAACTGTTATAATGAAAATGTTCCAAGGAACTTTTAGAAAGATATATTGCATCCTTCATTCCTATGTGAAGCCTTTCTTATGTCACAATTATATTTTTATCAGCAGATGATTTTCTGCAACTGAAGAATAATCATATAAGTTCAAATTTCTATCCCCTTTGTTATGACAATATAAAGTTTCCTCATAGCTGGAAAAATCACTGTCTGAATATAAGGCTATAGGTAGACCACTCTCTCCTCATCATACAAACTCACTTTACATGGCAGTCTGGTAGGAACTGATGATAGGAAAGTGGACAGGGATCCACATTCTACCGATTCCTGGATACTGCCAAACCACTTACGATGTTACAGACTGCCACAGAGCACGGTTGCCCTTACATGACGAAAGGCATGAAATTCCCTGCAGAAGGAAAGCTAAGTGGTAAAGGTCTCTTTAATCCTGCTGAGCGATGCTCTGATACAGCTGTGTAACTGACTTGCTTTGACATTAATTTAGCTCACTCTTCTTTCTGATGCTTTGAGATTGCAATGAAGAAGAATGTTTTGCCACACAGTTGTCCTCAATATTCTGCCAAGTAACTGTTAGCAGCTAACCAAAGTGACATCTGTGCATGTGGCAATTGTCTTTAGTCTGAAGCTATTTCTCTTAAATCTAAGCCTGAGGGCTTGAATTATCATTTCCCTGTATCTTGCCAATTGCAGGGTGTTATTTTTACACCCATTTTTATTTGGAAATGACTACTGAAAGGAAAGACAGTGAAATAATAAACTCTGTTATCAAAAGCCATTTATATTTTTACTCTGATTTTTTTTTCTTCTACACTAAGTTGAGACCTATGAGAATTTGAAAGGGTCTGATTCAGTATTCTAGACTTTCTAATGTTACTTCTACTGAATAAATTCAATTTTTTCTTTCCATCTTAATTATTCCAAATAATAAATTCCCTTGATTTTTTTTTCTTGCATGAAAATAAATTATTTCAATAGAGACATCTAGTGTCGTTTTGATGCTCTAAGCCATCCCACCTGGGCTCCAGTTGCTCCTTCAGATCCAGCCACAGGTTTCCATAGGTTCTATGGCATGTCCATGAAGACCATTCACATGTCTTGAAAATGCAAGCATATCTAAAATAACACTAGACAACTAAGTTAATGCAAAGTTATTGTAGCTGCATTTCCCCTTTTGTCTCACTCTTACCTGAACAAGTAACACTTAGCATTGCCTTTACTTGTCCAGAATAAAGATACAAATGAAACCAATATATTATCACCACATTTAATCTTCTTAGTTCTCCAAAATAGACAGGCTTTTGAATAACTTATTCATATATATAGAAAGAGGAAATAATATTTACTTCCTAATAACTGAAATTTTGATTTTTGTAAGCCAACAGTTTTTAATTCCATAACAAATTGATGACACCTCAAAAATATTAATAAGGAAGTTGATTTGTTAACAGAAAAACATGTGGTCAGATCCTCAAATTGCAGAAATTAGTATAGCACCATAAAAGTTTTTATGTCTCTAGTAAGTTGAAAGAACTGAGAATCTGACTTTCATAAACAGTATAGGAAATTTGTCTGTCAGAAACATATGTAGAAAGAATATGAAGAACTCACTTTTTTATATACAAATAGGTAAGACATGAACAGTAACATAAACTAAAGAATATATCTTTTTACTTTGAGTGTATCAAGATTTCAATGCTAAATTTAGCATACATATCTAGACAAGTAGTAATTGAGCTGATCTTTCACTTTACAAATAGGAATTAAAAAAAAAGAATCATGCATAGTCAGTTTACAAAAGATTTGCTTAGAGGAAAATAAATGCAGGTCAGAAATTTTGTTTTGGCACCATGTCAGTCATGCACAGAGATTGAACGGCCTTACTGCACTCAGGATAAGATGCTTCTGTCCACATGAATTGAGTGAGAAGCACTGTGTTTAATTCCTAATAGTTTTAAACTTCTGCATGCAGAAGTTGCTGCTATCTTTAAAAAGTGACCTTTAGGAAAAAAAAAAATCTTTATTTCTTTGTAATTGATAGAGAGTAGCTTCTTGATTAGCCTGAAAAGCATCCAGGAGTAAGCTTTCTCTTTTCTTGTGAGTTGAAGAAAAAAAAAAAGGTAAAGAAAATTATACAGAATAAATAGTAAATATAAATCTAGCAAGAATTCATTGCAAAAATAAACCTGCAGTGTTCTACCTTTTTTTAACCTATTTTTTCACACAACACTTAATTTTCTTCTCATTTCAGAAAATATATTTTTGTACAAATAGCTAAATACTATTATTCTTCCTTGTGTGTGTATTGTTGCAGTTATCCTGTCTGAGTGTTGCTTTTTGGTAGGGTGGGAAAAAATCTGTATTTGCACTTGAAAGTTCCTAGCCACAGCAAACTCATTTTCTCCAAGAATATTTAAAGCCAAAACAGAAGTTTTTATATACATGTGTGTGTGTGTGTGTATATATATATATACATATATAAAATCAAACTTATTAAGCACAATAACATATTTACAGCTGATTCTCAGTAGATTTTCAAATTGCCCAGGATTATGAGTTGAAACACCAGTGATGCACAATATTTTATAGCAGCAGCTCAAGAAAAGATTGTCCAAACTTAGGTAAAGCTATCAGATAGGGGAAGTAGCAAAAGGCTATATTTTTTTCCTTCCACATACTGATATAGAATGCACATGATGAAGTTCCATGTAAATTACTTAAATATGTGCAGGCTCTGGGTGCGTACACAAAAATATTTTATCTTTTCTTTTTAACTGACATTTAGTATGAAAACATTTCAATTCCTTTCATGTTTATTAGAAGGATATTTTAAGTGTAGTTGTAGACAGTGATAATGTATGCAGTGCATGTACTAACCTAACAAATACACTCTAGCCTTATAAATACGAACACAGGTGTTGGGTTATTTTGGTTTTGGGTTTTTTTAAGGAATCTAATTAAATGGAGGGATAAAAATGAACAGGGAACGTAACAAATATTTTTCCCATAGATTAGCTACAGAATGCAATGCCATACACACCTTTTTAAAATTACGAGGAACAGTGCAATAAGCAATCTTCCCCCCACAGTTCAGTCACACAAAATTCATGTTTAACTTGGGGTGAGACACATTGCCTGCATGCAACCCCATGGCTTCCCACAGTGATCCCTGAGTTTTTCTTTGCTAGGATTACTGCTGTGCTTAAGTTCTGACTGTTGACATGTTATTATAAGGCACTTTTATTTACAATGGTTCCAACTCAAAATAGAATTACAGAAATTCAGCCCCAGCCCAGCGTATTATCCCTTCATGTTTGCTGCTCAAGGACTTCCAGGTAGTCAGGCTCAGCATGTAAATTAGCCTTGAGTTCAAAATACTCATTTTTAGTTTGTTCCAAAAAAACCTTTCTTGGCCTGGAGTACATGAGTGTCTCCATTAGCTTCAGCTCTTCATGTGCTCCAGGATAACGAACTTCCATATCAGGCTGGAGCTGGACAATATTTTTTCTTAGGTACTCTGTGATCCCTAATTGCTGCAGTTCTCTCTCTTTTTCAAGAATGTTTCTATACAAGCAGCTAGCATCCTGAAAAGACAGAAATTCAGCAGATTGATCTGTAGCCTTGTATTTGACATTTGGACCTGTAAGTGGTGAACTGTTCTCTCTTTCCAGGAGACTGCGGCGAAGGTATTTGGAATCATTAGCTTCCTTCTCGCTTCCCTCCTCATGTTGTTGCTCAGTATGCTTGGGGCTGAAGGATGGGCTGTGGTAGACCTGAACCATGGGGGTAACCATACGTTGCTCATAGAGTGTCGCAGCTGGGCGCTCTGTTGTGTGGTGAGTTGTCTTATGCCCATACATGCTGTACTGGAGGTGAACTGGGCTACTATCCCTCATTTGTTCATCCGCCTGTTTCTTTTTGCATCTTCGTCGCCGATGCAGGACAAGAACAACTATTCCTGCTGCACAAAATACAATGGTTATAAACACAATGAGCAGTCCTAATATTAGAACAGAAAGTGGGACAGCATCTGTAAGGGACCGCAGTATGGTATCTGCAGTGCTGGCAGTAGGAGAAGAAGTTGTCACAACTACAAAACTGGCATGAGTTGGTAGGGCAGGGCTGTTTATTAAACCTGGACACAAGACTTCACTGTTCAGGGATTTTAATTCCTTTTTTGCTAGGTGTCCTGGAGATTTACAAAAAATATCACCCATCATGGTATTCTTACTCAATTTTTGTATCCATTTTTGCAGCCCAACTGAATCACAGGTACAGTCCCAAGGGTTGTCTTCAAGTTCAATTTGTACCAGCATATTCAATTCATCCAAGACATTGCTCACAGGCAAATGAGCAAATTGGTTTGTTTTCAGATTTAATCTGGTGAGGGGAACACCTGAAAAAATGTGGGGTGGTAAAGCCTGCAGAAGGTTGTTATTTAAGTAGAGTACTTTTAGTTTTGGCATTGCATTAAATGTCCCTGGTAAAACTTCTTTGATGGCATTATATTCAAGATACAAGTACTCAAGGTGCTGAAGGCCAAGGAAGAGATTCTGACTTAGCTTTGTAAGATGATTACCATTGAGATATAATTTCTGTAGTCTAGTCAGATTCATAAAGGAACCTTCCTCAAGGATTTCAATGCGATTGTTCCCCAGGTGAAGCATTTCCAGGCTGGCATAGTCCACCAGATCTGATTTCAATAATGTCTGAATAATGTTTCCAGCTAGAATAAGCTTTTTAGGATTTGGAGGGGGGGGTCCTAAATCTGACAAGCTTTCAATATTTCGCTCCTGGCAGTGCATAAGAACTCCTGAGAGCATATGGCTGGTGCAGTGACAAGGGACAGGACAGAAGATTCCTGGAAATGTAGTAGGCTTTGAAGTATGAAGCATTAATCTTGGTTCTTTAGTAGGAGCTTTCAGAAGAGGAATCACCTTAGTCAATAGGTGACTATCACTGATAGAGGTGGTTACAACCAAGGGCAGTGACCCTGAAGGATCTTCAAGTTCATTGACAGGATGAGTGGGACAAAGTGATTCCTTTTTCAACCGGCTTAAGATGCTGCCTTTGATAACTGAAGGACTATTGCATACAACATCACCTATTATGGACTGAGGAGGCATGTTTTCTAGCCATATCTTCAGCTGCAACAAATCACAGTTACAGGCCCATTTATTGTCTTCCAGCTGAAGATCTAGTATTCTACCAATGTGCTCCAAAAAGCCAACATAGGGCAGTGTCTGTAACTGGTTTCCACGCAGATCTAAATGGGTCAATGGCACAAAACGAAATATGTTTGGAGGAAGATATTCAATGGCATTATCATTCAAAATAAGCACTTTAAGCCTGTTGAGCTTGCTGAAGGCACTTGCATCAATCACTGTGATGAAATTGTTGTCTGCTTGAAGAAACTCCAAATTTTCCAATCCATTAAACGTATCTTCTTTAAGTGTTTCTAAAGAATTGTGATTGATATGAAGTTGTTTAAGAAGGCTGAGACCATTGAAAGCCCCAGGCTCAATATCTGCAATATTGTTAAAACCCAGATGTAAAGAGATAGCATTAACAAGGCCAGCAAAATCATTCACATGTAACGCACTCAGACCGTTGTTTAACAGATTAAGATGGAAAGGCCGTGATGGTGGGACATTTATTTCTGATACCATCTTGATGCCTCTTTCGTCACAGTTTATAATCATGGTGTCATCCTTTTCTTCACAAGAACACAGACTCTGACATGATCCTCTGACTGAAGAAAAAGAAGGCTGTGACTGGAAATGATCAGATGCAACCACAACTGAATATAGAATAAAAATCCAAAGCTTCATCTTGTCCAGCAGATTCTATTAAAAAGAAGAAAAAAAAAAGAAAAAAAGAAAAAAGTGTAATAGATTTACAGTTTCACAAGGTTTGGGTTGTTTGGGGTCTTTTTCATGGGGCAAGAGGGAAAAAAAAATCCTAATTCTTGTCATTGACCTACTCCATCTTTCAAACAATATTATTTCATGCAAAAAATTATTTTCTAATTAGAGAATATATATTTTGGTTAATGTACTGAATCAATAAGCTATCATGAAGGAAAACTTGGATATTTTCATGCTAATGTCCAAAAAGATAATGAGGAGTGTGTTGCCTTTATTTATATACTGTATAGACTTTGAGTGAAAAGCAGTAAAAAGTTACTGTCCCAAGCAACTTATACAAAAACTAATACAATATTTTGGATCATTGCTTTGTGTCACCAAAAAGCACTGCAAATTCTAAGAGTACCTTGCTAAGCTTAACTTAATGTTATCCAGCTGCTGATGAGAAGAAATAAGATTTGGATTGGTTCAGGAATGTGTTTGAACACAAGCCCCTTCAGTCAGGATGCAGGGAATTTCTCTTAGGTTCTATATTATGTATGGAAATTAAAAGCTATTTTCCCTGCAAACCTTGTACCCAAAAACTGAAAAGGAAGCAGACAAAATAATTATTTTTCTTTACTTAAATTTTAATGCATATGCTGTAGTTTGTAAATATTTAGGAAAAGAGGGACCACATCACATAGTTGTATAACATGTGTGCATAAAATATACACATAAAAATTTGTAAACACAACTAAAGTAAAAAAAAAAAGAGAGAAAACTGACAAAGCAGTACATGTCAGAAGAAACAAGTAAGCAAGGGAAAACTTGTTTTGAGATTAATATTAGACTCCTTCCAATTATTATAATCACCAATAATCACAATAGTCCTGAAATTTATATGGATCTGACTGTGCTTTACAAATTGAACATTATTACCAGTATGTAGATGTTTAAATCAATCATTTCTCATTGGTTTGAATTAAGTAGAGCTACACTCCATTTGAATATTCTCTGGGGTTTTTGTTCAAGTCTGTCTAATTACAAAGAACAATAGTAAATCTTGATGTATGAGGTAGAGTGAAATCACTGTTTATAATCTTTAATTAAGTATTTCCACATATCATAAAAATAATAAAAACCCCCTCCTTAAAATGGAATGGATGATTTATAAAGCAGTAACTTTTATGAGGTCTGATATTTATTTGAGGATTCTTAAGGAATCTATCTAAGCAGGATTCTTAAGTAATCCAGCTAATAAAGGTAACTTGATCTTTCTAACTAAGCTATTGAAACACTGAGTACAGGGTATCTGTACAAAACCAGCTGTGTTAATTTTTGAAACATTAGAACCTTTTACAAGTCTCAATGCAGTTACATGTATGGACATTCTTATAGTGTGGTCATATGATTTGTGTACCTTGGTTACTAGAAACAACACTTCTCAAGGCTTTCCTTAGAATGAAATGCAAAGATTTAGACATGCAGGCACTTAAATGCTGTGGCATGAGGATTTACACACACATACACACATATACACACACAAAAGGAACAACAGCAAATGAGTGCACGCTAAATTATGTTTTTCTCCATTAGTAGCTCCTGATAAGTAGAAGTATGAGTTTAGAAGTTTTAAGCACAATTCACAATGTGAGCAAAAGTATACTTAAAACATGAGCTTCTATCTTTGTTTCAGTAGAGCAAATAATATTGTTGTCTCATACAACAGTCCCTGAACTCCAGTTGCCTATGTTTAATATACATGCCTTTTAGTCTGTTTTCCCAGGAAGTACTGGATAAGATACAATATATCAAGTTGTCATTTTGAAGTATGCAGAATAATTCTAGGATCATATTATGCTAGATATTTATTTTTGCTTTTCGTGTATCACTATCCTTTCCAGTGACCTAAGGTAAAAAATACAAGCTTGACACAGATGCCAGCTTCAAACCTACCGTATGACTAATTTAACTTTATTTTTTAGAAATTCCAGCATCAATCTGCATCAAATTCAAACTGCACTTATAAAGTCCCTGAGCAAAATTAAACTAAAAGAAAAAAAAATCTGAAAGGCATGTTGCATTCTAGTGCATATTGAGAAATTAGGTTATAAAAATGAAAGCCCTCCTTTTAGAGATGAAAGTAACAACATTTGTAACCAATTGGAAAACATTCACATTTTAAATCATTGTCATAACTCTGTGAGCAGCACTGCCAGAACTCTCACACACACATATATACATACAATAAAAATTAATAGGAGGGTTGTATTCTTTTTCCATTTTCCAGGGGTTTTTTTCTTTTTATAAACACTCCAAAATATGTAATGAAGTTCTCAGTGGGCTACTATTGTAAAATAAAACTGCTTTCAAGCCATAGATGATTAGCATTTAACTGAAAAAATTCACAATAAAATGAAATTTAATTTAAAATTCTTGACAAAGCTGACTTTTTTCTGTTTCATGTGGTGAGGTTTTTCAGCAAATTCTACAGGGTAACATATGGGTTTCTTTCATTTTTTATACTTTCATGTAAGTCACTGCTGATTGCATACTTTAACTAAGCTCTGTAGGAATTCTAAAAGACTAAAAAATGTCACAGTCTTTTCTATGAGGTAAAGTTGAATACTTTCAGAAGTAGTCACCTCACAGCAAAGATATCACATGCTTGATAAATAATAATTGATGTGTTTTTACAACACTGAAATAGCCTTTTACATTATACTTGGGGTTTTATTTGTTCGGTTCTTTTAATTCAGCTATTTAAAAAATGTATATTGAAGATTTTTTCAAAGCCTCAAGCTAAGAATTGGTAAGCTCTAAAATCCCTCAGGATTGTTTTTTAAATTCTGAAGGGACTCACAGTCAGATGATGCATTTAAGACCACTCTTGCACTTCAGGAAATAAAAACAAACACCCATTCCTCTCCCCTTCAAGGGAGTCAAAAACAGCTTTCTTTTAATACCCACATTCATGATAGCTATCAGTTAGAATAAATGTGCCTGACAAACTGCTTAAAAACAGTACAAACTGTCGGGGTTTAATATAAAAGTTATCAAAGTCACACAGAAAAATAAATTCAACTTGTACTGAGAAATGAAATTCTCATATGATGAGCTAACAAACTGGAATTTTTCTTACCTGTACAGCAGTAACACTCCCTGAAACACTCCGTAATGCACAGTTGGAGCAGCTGCTTCAATGCAATGTAAATTTTCCCGGTGAAAAATGCACACTTTCTTCCAAGTTTTACTTTGCTGCAAGCTTTAGTAATACTACAGCTCCATAAAGTTAAAATCCTTGTTCAGAAGACAAAGTACAAAGCGTTCAATTGAAAAAATCTTCCAGGCAGCCGTGCACATCAGACCCTCCTGTAAGCAGTTTTCTTTTTGCTCAATTAAAATTCACAGCATACTTCACAGCTAGGCTGACTTTTCTGCATATAGTTAACTGTTTGCAAGCATTTGGATGCAGTAAACAAACAAGATGCTCAGCAGAGCTTGACTTGATCACTTGGTTTGTCAGATTTTTAGATGCAAGCTGCTCCTGTGTTCTCTCTGTTCTTTCTAGTCTTTCTTGTTAGCTCGGTTTGTTATTAGTCAGATTGCCAGGGGCTGGGAGGTAGGCGTAAATAAAGAGACTTCTTGGCTTTTGACTCAGCCTTTAAGCCCTTCCCCACCAGAGAGCTTTAATCTGCCAATGTCATTTAATACAAGATACAGCTCCACCTTGAGACAGATCAGCTCCTCCTCCTCCTGCAATTTCTCTCACCTCCTTTTTCCCTTATCTAAGTGAAGCTCGAAAAGTAAAATTCAGCTAAATATTTTCTAGATTGCTTAAGGACTGTTAATGACTGATTCTGCAAAACAGTAAACATCCACTACAGCTCTTGCAGTTTAGTTCACTTGGGCAGACCTTGCATTTAGTTTGTATCTGAAAACGCTTGCTTTAGAAACCTGAAGGCATTCCAGTCCAGATATATTCCACAAAACACACCACAAGGGAAACTTTGTCCTCTGGAAAATACGTCTATCACATTGAAGCGCAGAATTATTCAAATATAAGACAGTACAGCTCTCAATCCAGTACTCTCAATGTGACTGGGGTAGGGGTGAGTCTGTACAGTTGTACATTCTTTATTTCTGAAAAGACAGGAAAAAAAAAAACAACAAACAAACAAACCACAAACCAAACTGTGGAATATTAGTACTTATGCTTGCAAAACAACTGCCATCAGTGCTTTATAAAACTGTTCATCTTGTTCTGTAGGAAGAAGACTGGGTTGATTGTAATTGTCTGTTTTACAGATGTTGGCACAGTGTGTTGGTATCTGTCCATATGAGATTGTATTGTATTTGCATGAAACATTTCTTTGATAAAAATGGTCTGGTTTGGGGGAGGACATTCTTAAAGGCATGCATCATGCTGAAGGTACTATTTTCTTTATGTTCATTAACAAGTAATTGGCAGATACAGTAAGGTTACATAAAAATGTTTATTCCATGTGAAGAAGATTTTCTGTATCCCTCTTGCACGGTAAGGGATGATTTTATAAGCTGCAAATGCTCCTTGCTTGTTCATCCCACTGTCATGGAGCCACAAAACCTTTTTTCGAGCAACAACAGATCTGGTGCTCTGGTGTATTTACCCTCTAGAATATATCATTTCTGTTTTGTTATTATTGTGTCTTAGATTACTTTATCAGTTGTTTACTACAGCCTCCACCCAGTCAGATTCCAGTATCTTCTTTTCTACTGATAGCTCTCTAGGTGGCCTCATTGGCTTTTGAAGGGTACTGTAATGCACTATGCCATGTGATGAGGGCTATCAGGATCTTGTCCTACATTTGTATACAGACAAATAGACACAAATGTTTCAATTCAGGCATATACACTTATGTATTATTTTACTAGAATGAGGTTCTCAGTACTTAATTTTCCAAAGAAAAAAATATGTAATGTAGCAAAATAATAATAAAAAAACATTCCTAAGGAATAGCAACAACTTGATTTTCATTCATTTCAAGACATCACTTATATGATTACAATTTGTTACTTTTAATGAACCTTGCCACTCTGTCTAGACTTACAGACATTTTACTGTTAAGGCTCAAAAGTTCTCAGCTATCTGTGACCAGACAAATAAATCATTATATTCTTTATTAATTTTGAATTTATTAATTTAAATCAATTTTTACTGAACATTTTACAAGTGTTTACACTTCACTTATGGTTGGCTGTTTGAGATGGAGAATATTTATATGTATAGACATATCAGCAATGAAAACAACATCATTCTTTGCTTTTCAGTTGAGATTGTAAAAGTAAAAATTAAAGTAAAAATTGGTCAGAGAAATATTTCCATAAATTAACTGCTAAAAATAGGACAGCATTTCCTAACTTAATCATACAGAATTAAAAACCACTGAGAATATTTATCAATATTTATCATTCCAAAACCTGCGTATTTACCAGGTTTATAAAACATGGTTAATGATGTTTTTCTACCACAATTTTATGAATTATTAAGCAGATTATTATAAAGAACGTGATTCTGCAAGTGCATCTTCATGGACAGTGTTAAACTGACACAGAGTTTGTATCTTGTATTTAGAATATCCACCTTTTTCAAGTTCTCTGACAATTTTAAATTTCGTGAAGCAGCATAAATAAAATCTGAAACTGTCAGGCTTACTTACTTCTAAAAAGGCCTTAAGCTTCTGTGTTATTCCTCTTTACCCTATCACAAAGCACAGCCTCTCCACAGATCAGAAACAAGATCATACTCCTCTAACTATAAATATATTGTGCAGAACTTTCTCCCAGTGAGTTTTTCTTATCAATACATAGATGCAGAGAAATTTTAATGGACTTAAGCATGAAAATCTTGCATTAAACCCTTAAAAAAGAATGTTTTAAACTGTGTACCATGTTTTATTGAATTCTGTGTTGTATGGTAAGCTGTGGAGGTTTCTTTCCCTGTATACATCACAGAGGAAATGCCAGAGCCTGAATTACATAATTTGCAAAGTTTGTTATGACCATAAAATATGCACGTAGACTCTCTTCAATCTGTTGGGTTTTTCCTAACATTTCCTCTGTTCAGGACAATTTTGAACAGTAGAGGGATGTCCATAAAAAGCAGTAGAAAGGTTTTCTACAATCTTTCAGTCAAGACTTACTAGTACTACAGCTAGATTACTTTGAAGAGCGTTCTCCATAGAAAGGCTTTTTATTTCAACCGTGGAAATTCCGCTTACAATTTACAGATTCGTCTTCCAAAGGTGAATTTTCATGGTTCTCTATTCATTTATTTGTAATTTCAGTGTTTAAAAATAGCAGGAGAAAAAAGGATGTGCATTTGCTATTTCAGTGAAAGGAAAAGGTCTCCTTGCCCATAATTCATGATTCATCAACACTTCTCAGAATGCACATAAGAAGCCATTGATTCCACACAAGATGTACGGGGAGCCAAATAATACATCCTTCCTTGCCTACAAGAAGCTGCTAGTCATTATCAACAACTCTTTATCTATATTTCTTGCAAAATGAACCCTTTAGACTCTATGAGTACTAGTCTGAGAGCTTAAGATACCGTACTGAAAGGAAGTGTCTTCCTGGAATAACTAAGGAGTATCTGAATGTTCAAACCTGAGACAGCCTGCTGAGGACTCAAAATGCATGTATATAGTATACATGAAAATTGCATATAGAACAGTCACCAAGGCTACAGCTAAGACTTAACTAAGTAGGATCAGAGAACATAGCTCATGCACATACACACATATAAAAGGAATAAAAAAATCCCCATAATGTGAAATAGCTATAATTATGGAAACTACCGGTGCCTACTATAGTATTTAATTCACCTACAGAATACCTATTTTCCTCAGAGACTTATTGCCCCTTTTTATGCATTATGATAGGTCTTACTACTTCTGCTCTGACCACACTGTTTGTGTGGCTTTTTGCAGTCATGAACACATTGCAATTGTGTCAATAAGGATCAGGATTCCCCTCTAAAAGTGACATGCAGACCTAGTGGCTATTCTCTAAGCATTTAGTTTCATTTTTTATGACCCTTACTGGGAAGAAATTCTCTGAAAGATCTCTGAAAGAAACCTTGAATTTATAAGAAAACAATTGGGTTAAAGGAAGAAATTTCTATTATCTTAATTCAGTTTCTAAGGAACTAAATTAACTTAGACCTATATATGCATACCTAATACACAAGGTATGATTTTATGATATCTGCAAATTATAAAATCATGGAATTGTAGAACAGTTTATGTTGGAAGGGTCCTTAAAGATCACCTAGTTCCAGTCCCTCTGCCCTATACAGGGGGACCTTCCACTAGACCAGGCTGATCAAAGCCCTGTCCAACCTGACCTTGAGCACTGCCAATGATGGGATATCCACAACTTCTCTAGATAGACTGTTCCAATGTCTCACCATCTTCACACTAAAGAATTTCTTCCTAATACCTAATCCAAATTTGCTCCCCTTCAGGTTAAATCCATCATCCCTTGTCCTGTCACTACATGCCCTTGTAAAAATTCCCTCTCCAGATTTCTTGGAGGCACTGAAAGGCTTCTATCAAGTCCTCTCAGAGCCTTCTCTTCTCCAGGTTGAGCCCCAACTCTCCCTCTTGCTCTTCCCTCATCCACCAATGCTGTAAGGCCGTTATGGAAAGCCACCAAATTTGTCAGACATGATTTTCCCTTAGTTAAAACCATGTGGCTGTTACAAACTACTTCTTTCTTTTCCATGGGCCTTAACATAGATTCCATGAGGATCTGCTCCATGATTTGTTGATCACAGAATTGAGACTGATCAGCATGTAGTTTGCTGGGTCTTCTACATAAATATATAACATTGTCTGCATTGGTAATTACCATCATGCAAAACTCACATTCCCTGAAATAAATTATTTCAAAGAAAGGCATATTGAAGTTAATGTTCTCTATATTTCATTTTTCAAGTTAGAAAGTTATATGGTCCTTTAAATGTTCTACATGAGTGAAAAACGCATTTTATCCTATTATACTTAGCAGCATGACTTGTTACAAAACAGTGGATTATTAGTCACTTAATTAAATATGATGCAGTGGAAACAGATGAAACCAAGGTATTTTCTCTTGCATTCTTCTTCTTTAGTAATCCTGTTTTATTGTATTAGTCAGCTCATTGTAAATATGTAAACATTTCTGTAATTTGCACTGTTTCCTTCTTCAATATCTGTGCAATAAGTCTTGAATCTTCTCTGTTTTGGTTTTGCGTTTGTTTCTTTTTTTACTCATTGACAAAGAACTCCCACCTCTAAGTAACGTAGGAAGAGCTTAATAGCAAATTTAATGTCTCCTATCCTATTCTGAGATGATTCATCTTGTTGGTAAATTTGGTGTTGGAGTGACAAATGTTCGTTGATCTGAATCAATTTCTTGCAATAGGTATATTTTCCTCACCTCTCCTCCTGAACTTGGAAATATTTTGATGTCAATTAAAAAAAAAATTGTCTGGAGGTGACTGAACTGTAGACAACAAAAGTCACCTGAGTACTTGCAATCTTCAGTTATGATGAATAAGTTGCATATTTTTTAAAATGTACTCTGTTTGCCAATGACCCAAGAACACACATGAAAAACATTGAGTCATGGTTTGGCATTGCACAGTGTGCTCCAGAAGCATTATTGTCCATTGACCCTAATTACTGCAGATTTAGACTGAAGTGATCCTCTCCACTCCCACATAGAATGTATATTTCAATAAGATTTCATTTAAGAAATACTTGTAAGTTTATCTATGATCATTATGTTTTACTTATTTTTTATAAACTGCATATTACAGTCTGCCAGCTAGTTACCAAGTGTACTTCTAAGTAGACAGCCTCAAATTATAGTTACAATATTCCAATTGAAGTATAGTAAGATTTCCTGAAATTTATGCCTGAGAGCAGCCGACTGTCTAGCTTTCATAAACTCCTAAAAAATATCTCCTCAGTACCAATAGCTGATGGAAGCTGAAGGTATAAGAATTGTGTAAAGCTTTTGAAATAGGTAATGAAATAGTTTTATCTTCTGCACCACATCCTTTTAAAAGCAAAATTAGTCGGTCTTCTGTTCCAAAGGTGGAGAATATAGAAATACACAAATTTTTGATTCATCTGGCAATAGTTTTAGAAGTTTATTAGTGGCACACAGAAGTGCAGATCCACTAATCTGTCATAAACTCCTTAATGGAAAGAAAAAAAAAGCAAAAATAATCTCTGGATGTGCAGTAATCAATAATCAAAACAGAGGATATGTCATAGTTTGCATATGTTTACTTCTTTTTTGTGTTAAAAAATTACTATTCTTAGTCATTTTCAATAAGTATGAATAAGAAAACATGATATATTGAAATTGCTGTGTAAAAGTATTTTCTTTCCTTTTGTCTGTGAATAATGCATTCATATTTAACATTAGTATCCCGTTAAACACAAACGAGTTTCTATGTGCTGACTATGCCTAAATCTATTCATGATAATGCATGCCTGTGCCTAACCTAATTATACATTACATGCTATTGCTGTTCCACAAAATCAAGCTAAAACAGATTATATCAGGCAACTTGAAAAAACACCTGAAAAGTAAAGTTTGCACTAGTCAATCAAGTTTGATATTTTGCCAGATTGCAAATAGCCAGAGAACTCAGATACTTTCTCTTGAGGGTACTATAAACATACTCCATAAAATTCACAGACCCAGCACAAGTCTAATGAACTACTAAATCAGTATTTAAGCTCTGCTTTGAAGAAGATTTTCTCCTCTTTCTGAGAATGCATATCCTTTACAGAGGCACTGACCTGTGTTCTGAACTCCAGCTTTGAATATGTAATATAGGAACTGCAGCAAGTGAGCACACATGTCAAAGAATGCTCTTTGGATCTGTAAAGTCAAAGCTATTGTTCAAGAAAAGTACTAGATCTCGACAGCTGGTAACATGCCCCTCACCACTCTGACTTCTCAATACAGGATTGATGTCAGCTAATTTTCAATCTAAGTCCAAGTTTATTGATCTATTGTCTTTTTTTTTTTTAATATGAGGACATATCAGGTTTAATTTGCCTTGTCTACAATTCCAATACTCTGGGACTCACTATAATTCACTGAGATATTGGAAACTTAGCTATCCAGATTTGATGGGTAACAGCATATGCTAAATCTGTGTGGAATGGAGTCTTCTTCACAGTCATCTATATCTATATAGTGCTAGGTATATAAGGGCCAAGATGTGTAAAGACTTCCTGTTCTTTCAATTCAGCCTCACTGTGGATAGGTTGGGAATAGGCAAGAAATTGGGAAGGGACATAACCAAGACAGTTGATCCAAACTGACTAAAGGGGTACACCACACCATATAGTGTAATGCTCAGCAATAACAAGTGAGGAGAGGGATGTTTTTGAGACAGAACCTGTTGTTCAAAGACAAGATGGGCATTCTCCCACTCACGTGAGGGAGGTGATAAGTGATTGCCTTTACATATTTTTCTCCCTCTTACCCTCATTTATTCAAGTATGTGTTTCTTGACCTATGTTTTTTTTCTCTTGCTCATTCTGTTCTCTTCCCCATCCCACTGGGGTTTGGAAGTGAGTGAGCAGCTGTGTGGTGCTTAACTCCCCATGTGGTTAATACACAACAGAGAAGTACAATAAAGCTCCCTGTCTCTAAATCCATAGTGGCCATGTTGCTCTATTGCACAATATCTAAGTTGTCAGGCTTTTCAGTGATTGGTAGAACTGGAAAAAAAATCTCCAAATTTTGACTTTACCTCCCAAAAGTCTATAGGTAAAGTCACTCTTCTCTGGTGCAGTTGTTGCATGGATGAGTAAAAACTGCAAGAGAATAGGACTCTAATTGGAAGTACACAGTCTCCAAAAAAACACAATATACCTGACTACAGATACAACTTCGGAAAGGTGTGAGAGATCTGTGCTCTGTCCACACTCTTGCATGCAGCTATCTCATTAGGTATACTTTCTTAGCTTTGTGTTCTGCCACATAACCATAGTCCTTGCTTCCACTCACACTATTATCACAGAGCAAAGATTTAGAACTCCCTTCCGCCATTCCATCAAAGTGAGAAGAAGACAAAACCCCACATCTAATTTTTGGCTTTTATTCTCAAATAGCCATTTATTTTTAGAAAGTAAGTTTTAAAATGCAAGGATCACTATAGAAAGAAACACATTAGGTAGAAGAAAAAGGTAGCGTACAGAGTAGAAAGTATACAATTTCCTGAATTTAAAAAAATATATATATTTTAGAAGTTTCCAGGGAATTGCCCTTAATTCAAGAAATTGTATAGCTGCACCTAAGCCCATTTTTTTCAGAAGATATGTCAGATTTCTCCTTTAAAAATGTATGCTGAAGGAGCATAAAAAGCATTGAAAAGCATTGAGAGGTGATTTTTGATCATTTCAGCGTGCTATATCAATATCTTACCTTGTAATTTTGATGGCGCAACTTCAAACTCACATGTCTGAGTTCTCTTTCCAAAAGAGGAATGGGCTTATATAACTTTATTTAGAATTCCTTCCTTCCAAATTCTTTCCTTCCTTCCTTCCTTCCTTCCTTCCTTCCTTCCTTCCTTCCT
>VWZD01007650.1:1458-19037 GCA_013396695.1 Sakesphorus luctuosus | reverse complement strand
TCCTTCCTTCTTTCCTTCCTTCCTTCCTTCCTTCCTTCCTTCCTTCCAGCAGATGTGGACTTCTACTTCATTTTTTACACAGTCAGAAAATGCAGACCAAATGAAGCTTTGTGTTCACTTTTGAGGTAAGAATAAAAATTTTAATCATAAAATACTGTATCTTACCTTGAACTGTCATTTGTAGTTTAGATAGTGTGATTTCTTACATGGAGTAGGAAGTACATTAGTTCAGCAAAACCAAATATTTTTCTTGTGTAAAGTGGAAGAAAATCCTCTCTAGGCTGAAGAAAGAAAAATTCAATTTAGTGTCTTCAGGGGTGAGGGGAAAGGACAGGAGTGGGAATACTTCCACTGCAGAAAAATGAAGAAAGTAGGTCAGGAAAAGTGAATTTTCTATTCTTTTTTTCTATTAAAGAACATGAGAATAGGGGAAAGTAGTGACTTTATTGAGTTCATCTCACCAGCTGTGATCATGTTTTTGTACACCTTTCCCTTTCCTCAGTGACACTGACAGATAGAATAGGTAGGAATATATACATTATTTCTCCTCCCCAAAACTCTCGTCTATTACCCTACACACTACCTGTTATGTACTTGCTTATGTACAGTCTTTTATGAACACTTAACATCATTTTTATGTAGGACTTTATAAACAAAGCAGCTTTGTTTAGTACCCATAGAAGAGGCAACTTCTGAATTAATTTTCTGAGATTTCTGTAAATCTTTATCTCACTTGAAGATCTAACTACAACTGACTATCTACTGGCCGCTGCATAAAGCCGTCTGTATCTCACTGAGTCACAGACCATGAGCTGCTATGAGCTTCACTGTATGACAGCTACTGAATCAGCAGCACGGAGTGGTATTCTGCAAGATGTCAGGGGTGGATTTTTTACATCAAAATCACTTACATCATGGTAGTCACTATCTCAGTCCAATTAATAACAAAGAATATGAATGATGAATTAATACAAAGTGCTGTGCAATGTGTAGAGTAACCTGATAGAATAAATATAAATTGTTTCTCCCCTTCTATTTTCAGGTTGTATTTGGAGTTGTTTGGAAACAGTAAGATAACAATCTCAGAATGAACTTATTTTTTCAATTTAGAGGGCCTTTATTGTATATTACCTGTCTTAATTTAAAAAGTAAATATTTACTTTTAGTACTGAAAATACCTTTCTGTTTTGGAGATTTTTTTCTATGTAAATGATGACCATATGCTTTCCAAAACTGAACTTATCTTTTCATTGATATTTTGAGTCTTTCAGAAGCCTACCATGCACATAACTGACATTTAGGTGGTGCAATGACTGAAATGAAGGTCATCAAATCACGAAGCAGGCTACGCAAAGAGGTTGTAGGATCTCCATCCTTAGAGATACACAAATCTTGATTGGACATACTCTTCTTCAAATGGCTGTAGCTGATCCTGCCTGAGCCAGGAAGGGTGGATTAGATGATCTAAGCATACCCCTTCCAACCAGTGATTCTGTGATTCTGTGGAATGCTTTGGGAATCTAAAATCAGTTGGGTTCAAAATTTTAAGGCACATCACGTCAAAATAATCCTCAGAACTGGATTACTATAGCTCATAACACAATAGTTAGCATGTAACTGGTCTTATTCAAAGTCACATACTATTGTATGGTTTCTCTGCCATGGAGAGAAATGGAAATAATATTTTAATTATCTTAAAATGTAACATAAAATATCTTAAATACCATGTTAAAGTAATACAGTTCATGCTAAACAAGCCATGAGATGTTAGAGAAATCCCACTACATTAAGAAGCACATTTAATGATAACTATTGTAACTAAATGTTCATTTTAAATGTATTAGTATTCAATCTTAGAGGCCCCTAGGATTCATTACTGATATTTATGTATTGTCTGGAGTAAGACAGTGAATCCATCACAATTGAGAATAATGACCTAATCTAGTTTGAAAGATATCATTTTAGGGAAAAAAATATGCCATGAATGCTACTTTACTTGATATTCCTTCTTCATGGTTTAAGTCCAGCCAGAAACTAAGCAACACACACCCACTTGCTCACTCCCCAGCAGGAAGTGGGAAAGAGAATTGGAAAGGTAAAAGTCAAAAAAATTGTGGGTTGAGAGAGTAGTTTAATAATTGAAATAAAAAATATATAATACTAATAAGAGCAATAACAATAACAATAATGGTAATAATAATACATTTTAGCAAAAATGAAAATAAAAAAGAGAGATAAATAAATCCCAAGAAAGACAAATTATGCTAATGAAAACAGCTGCTCACCACTAACTGACTGATGCCCTGCCAGTCCCTGAGCTGCCCCCCAGGCCAACCTTCCCCTTAGTTCTATTGCTGAGCATGGCACCAAGTGGTATCGAATACGTCTTTGGCCAGTTGGGAGCAGCTGTCCTGGTTGTGCCCCCTCCCACCTTCTTGTGCACCTCCAGCCTTCTCGCTGTTGGGGTGCTGTGAGAAGCAGAAAAGGCCTCAACTCTGTGTAAGCAGTGCTCAGCAATGATGAAAACTTTCCCATGTTATGAACATTGTTTTTGGCACAAATCCAAAACACGGCCTGTGGAGAAAATTATCCCAGCCAAAAGCAGCAAAACAGTGTGCAAAACAGATAATCAAATCTGCTAAGATATTAGTTTATGCCTCTTTAAAAAAAAGCTGCCTGTACTTCTCTGACATTTAGGATATAATTTTGCAAATACATTTTATTATTAAGGTTATTTTGAAGAAAATATTTCTTATATCAAAGGATGTAAGTTTAGAAGCACTGGATACTTCCAATAAACTTCTAGCTAAGATAATAGACCAAAGAATAAGTACATATAGAATGTAACTTGTAGATCACAGGTCTTCTGTCTAAAATTGATCAAATAATTGAGTTGTCATTCTGAAATACTCAAGTAACTGTACAGTGTCTAAGACACAAAACAAACAAACATTGAAATCAAGAGACTGATGCCAGTACACTGGCTATCAGAGTATCAATCATCTTTCACAGGTATTCAGTGTAGGAAAATGCTGGAACGAATTCCAAGGAGAGCTGCGCTGGAAAACCACCTCGAACCTGGGAAGATGCATACTGAGAGACTTGTTACTGAAATTAACAAGTCCCTTAACGAGACATCGAACCTGAAGTTGAGCATGTTATTGTTTCTTCCCAGGCTGGGCAATAGCCTCCCCGCCCTTGGGAGGTCCCTGGAACCAGGACATCACAGCAGCCTCCCCCCATGGGAAGCCCCGGTGACCGGAGGGCCCCCGGGTCCCCTCTCTGCTCTGTTGTTCCAGAGTGGGGAGCGCCGTGAATAAGACCCTGTGCCTCGTGGCTGGGGGGGGGCAGGGCCAGGGCTCCAGCCAGCCCTGCCCCTGTCCTAAATCCATTGGTTAATGAACTTTAGACCCTGCCCCTTACTAAGTTTTGACCCAATCCAGCCCAGATCTGGGGTCTGCCCCCTGAGATCTTATAATACCTCGTGGATTGTTTGAAAAAACTCTCCTGCTTCCTTGCCTGGACTTGTCTGGACTCTTTGTCTCCCATCTCTACCCCCCTTGGACAAAGGGGAAAGCAGAGACCCCTCTCCCTTCCCTCCAACGTTGCATAATTCAGCATAAACACATACATTGCTTAAATAATCACTAATCCAAATCTCAAACAGATATGCTTCAACAAAATGCATTACACTTGCCTATTGGAGCACCACAATTAGAATTAATCAATCTCTATTGGCTCAGTGGATGCAAGTAGGAAAAATATAGTATGCTTTTCCATCCTAGCAATGCTGCCATATTTTGTTTTCAAACTTCTACATTAACTAGTTTCGTGTTTCAGTTAACTTTTTTATTCTTTCCACACTGTCAGTGTTATGCATTTTTTAAAAAATTCCTATAAATACAAATTGCATTTCAGAGCTACATGCATTTAACTGCATTTCTTTTTTTAATTGTGGAAATACCAACTTTTCAAGAGCTTAAACAATGCATTCATTTATTATTCATATAGATAGTAAATAAACTATAGTAAATAACAATGTCTGCATTTGAATTTTAGGCAGCAAATCAAAATAATTCAATATGGGTAATTAAAATTTATACATATATGTATAGGATATTGTATACATAGATACGTTCATATGACTGTAAAGATAAAGAGTGTGTTGACTATATGTTACCTTGTTGCTGTCCAGTTGTGCATCACCTTTTCCCAGGTAACAGTGATTAAGATTCACCTGCTAAAAGCTCAAGAAGATTAACACTGAAGCAAACACAAAAACACCCATTGGTTTCTACCAAAGCTTTTGCTGGCCCTAAAGAGCTGTTGGAAATACATCCATTTATTGGGATGTATATAGAAAAGTAATTGACCAAATAGTGTTAGGTGATATGCTGTATTTAAACATTCTCACATCTTTCCCAGTACTAACTTGCAATTTTAATTTCTTTTTCATCTTTAATTCTGTGACTTTTGACCTACAAAGGAAGGAAAAAAAAACCAAACCAAAATGCTGATGTGTGATGTTCTGTGTGATACTAAGAGATACTCAGAGTATGTAAAACTTGTTTTCTTCATCTGATGTAATGCATCATAGAGACAACATATGGAGGAGCAGTTTTTAAGTACAGATCAGTGAGATACAAGTGCAAATTCTGCAAAAATCTGTTCATTAGTAGAAAGAACACTGATCAAGCTGCAAAAGGCTGATGGCAGATCCTCATGAAGTTGCTGGATCTAAATTGAAGTACTGTTGACTTGAGAGTCAGGTGGTATCCAGAGCACCTGTGACCGTGATTTCATATCACAGGCTAGTACTTCATCAAGTCAAGAACAGGGAGTTGCTAAGAACTACAGTAATAATACTGCTTTCATATTTTAAAGTTTATATGAAAAATCTGTTATAATTAATTTTGCATCATATTTTACATACCACTGCAGAAAACATCATCACTTGTCCTTCATATTTGTAATTCCTTTGTAACTGAATAAGAATTTACATCAGGAAAATGCTTCAAAAGGGTAATAAAAAAGATCATAAGAACTTGATTACTTTTTTAAACCACAGTGCTCATGATATTGTCTTTTTTTTAGTAAGCATGCATGTTGATAGTATACAATCATATTATGATGACTCATTTTCAAATGTTTATCTTTGGGATTGGAAGGGTGGGAATTCAACAGAGAAGTATTTTCATTTTCTATTCATTCTGAAAATATGCATAGATTATATCTGAAAGCCTTACAGAGTTCTCTTGTCTTCTTTGAACTAAGTGTATCTCAAAATGGAAAGTTTAACAGTCTTTCTAATGTAAAATAATGTACATAGATTCAAGTGAAGACTGAACTTGCAGTAAAGGCAGTCAGGATTGCCATTGATATACAGTTAAACATCACCCCCTTCTGGCAGCACCTCACAACTAAAATATCATAAATTGACAGTTTTGATAATAAATCTTTTTGCATTGATTTTAAAATATGGACATCACTTTTACTAATTCCAGCAATATGCTTAACTTACTGGAGGGGAAGGCTTCTTTTCTTTTTTTGCTGATAACTGTAATCCACCAAAGTAAAACCCCCTGGTTTTAATAGTTTACTAGTTTTACCACAATGAACTAAAGCTATTCTATTTTAAATTCATTTAAAAGTCTGTAAAACTTGACCAGCTTTCAGATAGTTCACAACCCATGTTTTATTAACACTGTTATATTATAATCACTTAGAAAATTCATTATTTATTTTCTGTATTGATTATTCCAGGATTACAAAAGATTAGGTAAAAAGTATCATCAAAAAAAAAAAACCCAGAAATTTATTATAGTTCAAATATAATATGAAAAAGCAAAGAAAATGATTCTTGAAATGCTAGGGAGAGCAATAAGTAATGTATGTAACTCACCAATGTGTTTTGTGCATTTCTGAGGAACAGCAGCTTTTTCTTCTATTTACCTGCAAGCTCTTTGTAACAGCTTCTTTTGCACTTGCATGTTTTCTGTAACAGACAGTTTCAAATCTTGATTGTGTCTTAAGTAAAAACTTCACCAGCTATCTTCAGAAGTATACTATTACTGTAAAAGCAGTAGTCTATCCTGTCATGAGAAATCTAAGAGAAGACATGTCATAAAGGTCATCTGAAATCAATTCCTGTTAACATCTTAATTATTAGTGATTCCAAAAATACTAAGCATGTGAAAGTGTAAATTGAAAATAGATGACCCCTGGCAAAAATGTCTTTTAAGGGCTCAACATCTTTTTAACAGCAGACAAGTGACAGAACTGGAGCTTGGTATTAACATAGGAAATCATTGTCATTATCTCTACAATTCTAAATAATAATTAGATCTCATGAAATAATGTATTTTTTGAAATATATATGCAACTATCTAGTACAGATTAGAATGTTTGCACATTTTGGTCCTAATGATATAAATGGAAATTTTGGTATTCACTTCACAGAATCAGCAGTTTCATTTAGCAAATATAAATATGCTTGCTGATGCTTATTTCTTCCATACCTGAGTTTCAGTGATCTTATCCATGTTCATATTTTGTTTTTTTTTTCATTTGTTTGGGTTTTTTGTTTGTTTTTAATTTGCATTTCTGCAGATTAAATAGCAAAATCAGAATATTAGAAAATACCTGCCTAGGAATGAATGTGTCAGTGATGAAAATTAGAGTTGATTCAAATTAAAACTATCACTCTGATTATTCTCTGTATTTATTTTTATAGTACACAAACAAAGGTATGAAGGTGTGGGTTTGCCTTACACATCCATAGGGGAGTGGAAAACATGCACTCACATGTTATCAATAATTAATTATAGCTTTGGTTGCAACAGATAACCACTTAAAGAGATAAATGATCAAATAAATAACAAAACTATTTAACTAATATGAAAAAAAGAGTAATAAAACAAGACAATCAATTTGTTTTCTGCATTCCCTCTAGCCTTAGAATGAAAACTTACCTCAATTTTTCAAACTACCCATTGATAGTTTTCCTGATCAGAGCCAGTAAAATATGAATTCCTTAACAAATTTGTTTTCCTTATGATTCATTTTTTTTTCTCCATTGGGATTCAGATCAGGAATTGTTGTCTCTTTTGTCTTGACTGTAACATAATTTGGTCCATGCTGTAATAGCTGAGTATCTTCATTCAGACCATGCATTCTTCTCGTTCTGTGCTTATAATTTTAGGAAAAGCATTCAGGGTCATGATAAGTGCAACAGTGATCACAGTTTACACATCCTACAATGTAGTTACCTCTCTGTTACTTCTGGTAAATTTAAGAACTATTATTTCAGCCTGTGGGGGGAAAAAAAATCCTTTTTAGGGAAATTATAAACAGAATCAGAATCCTTCAAAATAGTCAGCATCCTGAAATTTATATCTGTTTTTAAAAATTGTAAAAGCAAATTATCTATCTGTCTGTCTGTCTGTCTATCTATCTAAGAGGTGTCTTCTGCCTAGAAATCTTGTAGATATTATAATTTGTCTTCACATATTGACTTACAGACTTCTTTTTACTGTAAGGGCTCTGAGGGCACAATTAAGCCTTAATGACTTGCACCAGCCTTACTCGGAACACCCTGATGATGGACTCAGAAGCTCCATTTCACCTTAAGCCTGAACACTCACTGCTGACCTGTGCTATGTTGTAGATGTGCCTCTGACCAGCTCTGTCCTCTGATGTTCCTGACTTGCTGGTGAAGTACTTAGGTTGACTTTAGCTGTGAATATTCACTTTGTGTTTGTCTAAGGATTTTTGGACTGTTGATGAGACCTCTTGCTGACAGCTGCCATGCACTGGTCATCCTGTTCTGCTGCTATGGGGCTGCAACCCATCAGTAAAGGTTGTACTGGAGTTGGCTTCATGCTCCATCTCCTTGCAAGCAGAACCATTCCTTCTGCTCCTTGACAGATGATGTCAGGTCATATAGCCAGATGGGAAAAACTAGTTTTGGAAGTAAAAAAGAGAACAAAGCAATAGTATCAAAGATAGGTAAAAGGCATTGTACATAGTATCTTTGGAAGTAATGCAGAACTACAAAGCAGTGATAAAAGCCCAATGAACCTAAATTGATCCTAAAGAAAGGAGTAAGGAACCATCGTCATGAATGTCATATTTTTCTTGACAAAAGTCCCCAGAGGCTGAAAAGGGCAATGCCCTCCCATATACCACCCAAATGAAGCCACCAGCCTTAGGACTCTAAGGACCAGGGAAAGGATGGACATATCAGCAGGAAGAGGGGTATAAAAGAAGTATGTGTAAAACAATTTTAAACTGCATTATTATTTGTTATTCTTCCATAACAATTAGATGTGGACTAAAACTGGTTAGGCTCATAAGATCTTATTTATATTAACAATAAATTCCTGATTGTACGTATCTGAAAGATGAGCCTTCCTCTTTGTCTATAAGTTAGACTTGGAGTGTAACACCGGAGCTGGTCCTTTTGCTTGCATAGATGCACAGGGTTACCCCCCATATCCTACTGAATTACTCAGATAGGCTGCTGTCTCATAAAACATTAACAGTTTGTCTTCAGGTAACAGAACTGAATCCCAGATCTCCACTGACTATTGAAATGGGGCAAGAAAACACATTTTAGTGTTTTAATCCCTGAGCTGAATTTCAGCCAAAAAAAAAGACTGTTCAGCTATGTATAACTGAGTATTATGGCAGTACAGAAAACCATTCACACTTTTGCTATTACAAAACACTTTTTAGCACTGTCACATGTATTTTTATGGACACTTCCTAAAGACATCAGGAAGCTAATATAAAATAATTAAGTGCATGTTTAAATGTGATTTATATGTTGCATTCCTTCCAATCTAGCACCTGCAAAAATTTAATGAAACGAACAAAACACAGTGATAAGTATTTATATTCATCTTAAGATATTTGGAATGATATGCAGTTAGTATGAATATGTTCTATTAACAAGCTATGAAATAAGCCAAATGTAAAATATCCAGTCTAAAGTCCACCATATTTTGTTTCAGTAAGCATAGCATCTGTAGCAAACCTTTCTGTCTCCCTCTCCCCCCAGGACATCAAGAATTATTACTTTCCCTTTTCCCCAATTAGCATTACTTTTTTCCTTTCACAATTACTTTATCATGCTCATGTATTTTCATCCCATCATTTTGTTTCATTGCTGATTTCATGCCTCATCAGTAATTTTGCAATTATCTTAAATTAGGTCCTTACTATTTTTTTAATTATTTTGACTCACATACCTTAATTAATGGTATTCAAATGAATGTTTGAATTTGAATCTGTCTTTCATTCCTTTGTAGTTGGTAGCTAGCTCAGGAATTCATTAGCAGTCTAAAATTACTAACCTGTCACAAAAAAACAATACTTCCAGAAGAAAGTCGGTTTAGTGTATTTAAAAAGCTATCTGTCTCTGCCCTCTAGTGGTCATGTCTTTCCTCAGTCACATCTTAGGAGGGAAAATCCAGCAACACAACACAACTGGAAAAATAAAAGTCTTATCGAGTTTAGTTTTTTATGTAGGAAACAGTTTTGTGAAATGCCTTGAGAGTAATCCTTTTTTTTTTTAACAAACTCTAAAATAAAAGAAAAAGAAATAAAAATAAGGTAAAAAAAGACAAAACCAAACATTGTGCTACAGTAATTATATTTTTAATAATAAATCTAATAACAGTGTTTCATAAGTTAAACCTCTATAACTCGTTCTTCAAAAGAAAACAAATCCAAGCTACTAGCTTAACACTAATAAGACTCTTCCCTACCTGCAGCATCCTTTCTGATAGACTTTTGTTTCTAGGCTTGATGTCAAAGAAAAGAGCAACTTTCTGACTGGCAGCCAGTCCTAAAAGTCTTTTAGCCCTAGAAAGTTCTTTTCCACACACACTGAGACCTGTCTGGCAGTTCATTAATCCTCTCTACATCTGAACTGAAATGCAGGAGGAAGCCTCATCTGCCTCCTGTCTGATAATTCTGTCTGCTCTGGACTGATGACTCTTCTTGAACCTTCTCTGCAAGTTCAATTGCTCTCAATAGACAGAGACAGCCTCCTGTAGTTAAGTGTCGCATGACTTTCACATGCTCTTTGGAGGAACACAGAATCAGAACTCCAGCTCAAAGGGAGCTTTAAAGACGTCAGTCCTAGATCAGCAATAGCAGGATATGTATCAAATCTTGATGTCGCTACTTAGGGACTTGCCCTTTCACCCTTTCAGAAGCTTCAGAGATGAAGACTTCACAGCCTTTTCAGTAATTCTGTCCAAGTGTCTGATCACTCTCATTGAAAAGACTTACTGTTTTTCCCTCTTGTCCTATCACTGAATATTCTGGAGGATTCCTGTGGCCAAAAAGACTGGCACAGGACACCAGCTACTCAGTCAGGTGTTGACTGTTGGTGTCTGGTCACTTGTGGTGTTCTTAGGGCTCAGTACTGGTGCCAGTCCTGTTTAATGTCTTTATTGATTATCTGGATGAGGGGATTGAGCGCATCCTTAGTCAGTTCACAAATGACACTGAGTTAGATGGGAGTGTCGATGTGCTTGCGAGTAGGGCTCTACAGAGAGATCTTGGCAGACTGGAGTAATGAGCCATGGACAACTACATACGTTTCAATAAGACAAAGTGCCACATTCTGCACTTGGGTTACAACACCACCATACAGAGCTATGGGACTGAAGAAGGGTGGCTTGAGAGCTACGCAGCAGAAAGGGACTTGGGTTGCTGGTTTACAGTCAGTGGAATATGAGCCAGCACTGTGCCCAGGCAGCCAAGAAGACCAATGGCATACCGACCTGTATCAAGATTAGTGTGTACAGCAGGACTGGGGAAGTGATTATCCCACTGTACTCAGCACTAGCGAGGCGACACATTGAGTACTGCGTCCAATTTTGGGCCTTTCACTTCAGAAAGAACATTGAGGTGCTGGAGCATGTCCAGAGAAGAGCAAAAAAAGTGGTGAAGGGTCTAGAAGATATGTCTTAAGAGGAGTGACTGAGGGAACTGAGATTGTTTAGTCTGGAGAAGCGGACACTCAGGGGGAACCTCACTGTTCTGTACAAAGGAAGTTGTAGTGAGGGGAAGGTCAGTCTCTTCTGCCATGTGTCAAGTGAAAGGATAAGAAGGAAATGTCCTTAAGGTGAGCCAGGGGAGGTCCAGATCAGATATTAGAAAAGAACTATTAACTGAAAGAGTTGTTAGACATTGGAATAATTTACTGAGGGAACTGGTGGAGTCACTGTCTCTGGAATATGGGGAAGGTGAAAAGACAAACACACTCCATTGTGCAACAATCACTTTAACATTTTGCAAGCTGCAGTGTTTTATTTATGTGACACTACATATATTATATTACTCTAAAAAGGCAACAGACAAGGAATCTCCCAGGTGTGCAGCACAATAAAGACTAAAAAAATACTGTTGCAAAAGAAGATCAAAATGTGATAAAGAAAGAGTTCCTAGGAACCAGAAGGGACTGTCTAAAATCAAACTGAAAGAAAAAGAAACTGAATTTCCAGGCTGAAATCAAGGTAGGACCAAAGAACCAGTCTGCAAGGACACAAGAGACAAGATTTTTTTGGTTTATTCTTGTGTCCTCTGAGTTTTCTTAACTTTTTAAAATTACTTATTCTACCATATACTTAAAAAAAAAATAAAAAAAATAAAATTTCTTTTTATCTTTTGAGAGTGGGCACTATAACAATAGTAAAACATTTTTGATAGATAACTTTTAACTCTCTGGTCAAGTTAGGTTTCATTTCATAACTCTCTTAACATTTTGTATTTGTTTCAATAGTAGAGGTCCTAAGCATTGAATTTGAAATATTGTCTTATGGAGTAAATTCTGTACTTCAGGTGTGTAGGTTAGTTCTTCCTCAACAATCCAGTCAGGCGAGTTATCCCACCACATCTCCATAACCACAATGAGATCAAAGCCCTGTGACTGCACACAGGTTTCTAGTTCCTTCCGTTTGCTCCCCAGAGTGCGTGTGTTTGTGTACAGCGTAAGATATAAGTGAAGATGCAGAGCAAGGTATGAACTCTAAATGACTTAGTTTTAACCCCACCAGATGGCATTTTTGAGAGACTTAATTAAATCCAGACAGCATAATATCTTGTTAAATTATGGTGACAACTAAAAAGCGAATTAGGGAGAGTAAGAAAAACAAGACTCATTATTATTCCCTTGAATTGGTAAACCAAGTCATTAAATAATCTTACTGTAGTATAGGAGTTAGGCTCTTGGAAGAAGATTTTTGTTGAAATGAAATTTAAATTATAGATACTCAGTCTTTGCATATTAGCAGAACTATTTCCTTCCAGTCTCTAATTCCTACTTTACTCTATTAACAGGAGCTGCTTATGTGAAAAGTCTATTTAAATGTACCAGTTTCATGTTAGTTGATGAAAACTTTTATCATTGCATAAAAAAAAATTAATATGGTTTTGTGCTATGCAGTATACAATCTTACGTAGATTTCAGACTTAGAATTAAATATGATTTTGAAAATATTTGTTTTTTTTGAAATCTGCAGATACTGCAAATGACTTAGATTAAAAATTCAGACTTTGATAGAAAATTTTACAAAAAATCTTGTAGTACAATTCTAGTACATATTTTGAATCCTTTTCTAACCCTTGAAAAGAGATACAACAAACCACATCCAAAACACAACTTTAGACAAGCAAAGAAATTTGTTCTCAATTATCCACCTCTTGTAACTTTAGTTACAAGAGGTGGATAATATACATACTTGCTTGAAAATTTGAATGAAGTTGTCAGACTTTTTCAGTTAAGGAAGCATAATTTTTTCCATTAATTATATTTAGAACTTGTGGTTGTTGGACACATGCAGGACTAATAATTGTCCAAACACTTAATTAGTAATCTAGCATAATCTAATGTAATCTAAATTTAATCCTATTAACACTAAAGTATTTGTAAATTATGTATTGTTATTTATTATAGTAGAGCTAATGTCACCTCAGAGACATAATAATAAGGAAGGAAGGGTTGAAATGAAATGTTAGGAAGTAGTGTTAGTATCCAAGAGCTTGTCAGTTATAATTAAGAAATGTATACATTATATAAGAGCAGGTGGATGAAATCGGGACATGAATACAGGGATGACTATATCCTCATTGACTGGAAGGTCTGTGTCTATGTTATCAATTAACTTTGTAAAATAGAATCCAGATCACAGAAGTTTGGTTTAAGATCTCTGCATCTACAGTATGCATAGTTGGGGTTTTCACTTTGGGTTCGACTTACCTGCTCTCTGGCCTGAATGTTCAGCTCAAAGTTGCCCAAAGAACAAGTGCCTGGGTCTGCCACAATGTCCAGATTCAGACTGGACAAGAATTCACACTTTGCTTCATATGGAAGGAACTTGGTTTACATGCTCTAATGAGTGTGATATGTAACAATGCACAGTAAAACAGGGACGATTAGGGAACTTGCCTCAAAATCACAGGTCCTTGAAGTAAAATGCTGGCACATTCCCACCTTCAGCTTGTACATATTAACAAAAGTGCTTTATCTCTATGTATTTTTAAAGAACTACCCCAGCCAGATCCATTGATGTCTCTAACTACTACATGTTTTAAACCTTGCCTGGAGTCATTCATACTACTTTCAGAGAAAAATGCCCCACTGACAAAACAGAGCAATAAAGGGAACTGTCTATTAGTTTTTCAAGTTTAGATGTCATACATTGTCAGAGGAGACCTGGGTTTCGTACAGTGGCAGAAGTACTATAAGAGGTGGATAGATGAGGACACCGAAGTCCAGGACCCTGGCACTACGAACATGGAGGCCCTGCGAGAGATTTATGAGAACTCTAACAAGTTCACACCCTATATTGATGTCTCCCTGGTTTAATTGTTCTACACCCAATATGTCTACCCCTCCCATTTTCCCTTAGTCATTCCCTGTCCAAGTTTCTTCTTCCCACAAACCCTCAGGGCATTTTCCCGCCAACTTGTCCCTAATTGGTCCCCGGTTTACTGCATTGCACCAGTTTCCATATTTGGTAGCGTTTCCCCATTGGTTCTCCCTCCGCTCCTCCTTCCTCCCTCCTCCTAATTGATATTCCACCCAATAGGATGTTTCGCCCCTCCTCTCTTCCCGCCCCAGTTCTGGAAAATCCCATGCTACCCTTTATAAGCCGGTGCACCCCCAATAAATTTGCTTCTCTGCGTTGACCCTTGCACTGTGTGGACCTTTTCCTTTGGGGATCGTTGCCGGCGCGAGGGCGTGAGGAGCCACCCCAGGCCTTGAAGGGGCTTGACCCTAGGGAGCCACTGCTTGTGCTCCTATAGCCTTGCCTCTTGGGGCCGTTCTCTCCCTCCACTGTATCATTGGACCATATTCATCCACTGATAGTACATCATCATCATCAAGGCTAGGCTTCGCAAACAAAGATTTGGGAAGGGCTCTATCCACGTGAGTGTGTCCTTCGAGCCTGCACAGGGGATTTTTTTAGGTGAGGCACAGCATGTGCAAAACTGGCCCTACCCTTTAACTCATATCTTGCATGTACATTAAAAATGTCCTATTAGTCGTTTTAAGTGAAACTGTATCTTTTCAGGACTTTTCAGACTGACTTACATGCATTTTCATTTTCTACTGAATGTCCAAACAGTCTTGATGAGTAATCCAGGAACAAGAGGTTTGTGATAAAATAAGGTAATTAATCTGCTTAAGATTTGTGCATATGCTGCAATTTTGGAATTTTACTCACATATATGTAATAAGCAACATTCTGCAAGGTATAATGTCATGGTTGACCTTGAACTATAATTGTCCTTTTCAGTTTGAAGGATTTGTCTGTGAACCTAGACAAAGCATAGTGAGCACAATTACAAAATTATTGCATTTTAACCCTGACTGGTAACCAAGCCCCAAACAGTTGCTTGCTCCCACTCCCCACCTGGGTGAGATGAGGGAGAGAATCAGAAGAGTGAAAGTGAGATAACTTGTGGGTTGAGACACAGACAGTATAATAGGTAAAGAAAAACCTGCCAATGGGCAGGTAGGTGTTCCAGGAAAGTTGGGCTCCATCATGTGTAACAGTTACTTGGGAAGACAAACACCATCACACCAAAGATGCCCCCTTCCTTCTTCTTCTACCATCTTTACAAGTTGAGCATGACACCATACGGTATGGTATATCCCTTGGATCAGTTGGAGTCAGCTGTCCCAGCTTTGTCCACTCCCAGCTTCTTGTGCACTCCTAAAGGGAACCTTTGAAGAGAAGAAGTTTTTTTAAAAAATCATTGACTGACTTAATTTTTACTATTCACTTATCTTTACAAATTGAAAAGAATAGGTGAGTTTAGGACATAGAAATAAGCTAAGTTAACCTGCTCAACAGTTTTCAGGAAAGGGGATGTTTAAAGAAATATGAGCTTATAGAAAGTAGATTTTTGTGTATGTTTTGTGAGGCATAAACTCCACATATTCTTAAGTGTCCCAACTTTCTGCCTTGCATGTCAGTCTGGAATATGAGATTTTCCTGGGAAACCATTAAAAACAAAGAAATCAAAGTACTTCTTTATCATAATCATTATTGTAATGGTACAAGGCAGTAGGTCTGAGAAAAGAATATTACAAATGCAATTATCCGACAAGTTTGAAAGGAAATTTGAAAGAAAAGAAATCTGGAAGCACTTAGAAGTAAAATCAATTTCTGGCTAACAAACTATAGCATGTTCAGAAGATCTACGATGAAAGTTGTCAGATGCCAAGACAGTATTACTGCCTAAATACCTTATATACTTGCCTTGTGTTTACTTCTGTGGTGTCCTTTTGCACTCACAGTTGAAGACACTACTGATCTAGATGGATCATTTGGTCTGAACCACTATGCATTTTCACGATTTATTTTTCATTAAGAATTTTTATGAAGCATAAATTTTAGATTTTTTCAAGATAAAGTATAACCCTAAATATTCATACAGGAATATTTACACCATGTAATTCTTTAAAAAGCATAATTATCAACATGTCTTTTATGTTTCACTTTTTTTGCAGATGGAGTAAAGTTTTTTTAATTTTTTTTTGCTTTGATGGTTGGTTTGTTTACTTGGTGTGGGGGTTTGAGATTTTTATTTTGTTTTGGGGGTTTTTTGTTTGATTGGTTGACTTGGGGGATTTTGGTTAGTTGGTTGTTTTTTTCATTTGAGAGAATAAACACACAATGACATCATGGTGTAAGAATCAGATATTTTCAGACTCATGTAAATACTTGATAAGGTTCATGATATTGGATCCTTCCTGTTGAACTCCTAAGTCTTCAATATAGTTGGTAAAACAAAGAACAGTTGTTTTCTCCTAAATAGCTTTCAATTCAAGTAAAAGTTGATGATTGCAATGAAGAGGTAGGCAAGAGGATGGCCTATGTTGTCCTTGCTTTTGTTACATTTTTATGATGTTTTCTTCACTCTTCCTTTGCACACTTGATGGCAGTGTCTGTAGTTTTAGAGGAGTATGAGTCAATAGATGACCACAATTATTTGTGAAGAAATTGCAGTACTTGCTAATATAAGAGCCTCTGCAGATAACAGTGATAGGAGTGAACTGTTGTTCTTATTGCCTGTTGCAGGTGTATTTGACATTAGTGACATTCCTTTTAGAGGAATGATGTTCCTATACTCAGATGGGTCTTGTGAAAGCTTGTTTTCCTATGAAGAATAGGGGAAAAAAAGTGGATGATAAATACTCAGACTAACATATTCCACTTGCTTAAGTGCTTCTACAATGAGACTAACCATAACAATAGTGATTAAACCCAATTTTTTAATAGAAGCAGTGATAAGTTATAACCCTACCTTGTCAATATCCTAAATCAATATCTGAGACAAACTTCAGAATACACCAGCTCTCTAATCTTTCATTAAAGGAAACAAACAAGATTTTTGAAATGAGATCAGTCAGTAGTTCCCAGTGCTAATATTAAGTACATACTCTGGAAATTTGGAGGATCAGATCTCTAAGACATGTAGTGGAGCAACCCACAGTTGGTAAGTGCAATCTGAACGGAACAAAAAGGACATTGATAGTATATGCACACATTATTTTGATACTTGTGCATGGCTCTTTTTCCTAGATTCTTCCATCAGCTCTTTATTTTTTAATTTTTTTTAATTTTTTTATTAATTTTTTTAAGTTCCATTGGGTTCTGTGAAATAAGTAGACTCAGAGTAGTACGAATGTGACCTGGGCAATATGTTTGTATTTCCTATATGTAATTTCATAGATAAATATTTCATTATTTTTTTTCATGTGTTTTTTGCAAGTAAAAATATAAACCATGAGCAGTACCAATAATGGTTCACTTGTTATTCACTGGTTGTTTTCAGTTAAAGATGGCTCTTTTTTTTGTTATATAATAAAATAATCTCAACTAAGTTAGTGACATTTCTTTCTTCAAAGAAAAATGACAATTTTTTGTGCTTGCTTTCATATTCATCATACTTTAGAAGTTACTTATTTCATGGGTCTTAAAAGAAAAATCAAACCAAAATAAAGAACCCTCGTGCATTCTGTACAAAGACTCTTCTCTTTACCAGAAGAA
>VWZD01007649.1:15571-31542 GCA_013396695.1 Sakesphorus luctuosus | reverse complement strand
ATCATTTTCAGGAGGAGAGGGACTTCACCTTGAATATTCCATCTAAGTTTCTTTGAAACCAAGTTCTAGAAATTGTATTGCATATACAAAGCAATGAAACGATCTCAACTTATCAATTTATTTTAAATTATTGAAAGGATTAGGGCATGTTTCCAGGATGAAAGACAACAGACAGTGTGAGACCAAACGAAAAGGAAATAAATACTAAAAAATTAACAGAAGTGGTTATGAGAAAGAAAAATAACAGAAGAGGAAATAAATTATTAAAAATCATAAAATAAAATAAAATAAAATAAAATAAAATAAAATAAANGTCAAGCCTACATGTTTTTTAGAAGCCTGTCATAAAAGGTATATAGAACTCTGCTTCAGGAATTTTACTTTGAAGACTTCCATTGTTACAATGTTTGAAATGTTGATACATCAAAATGCAGCAAAGTTATCATTTATGACTTATGTTAAAACAAATTAGAACATGTTTAAAAAGCATTTGGCTATAGATGTATCAGATATATAAACCCCTTCATATGATCTGAAAGACTGTCTACCTCCAACACAAGTAAAAGAGACGAAACCATCTTCTAAGTAAATTAGTAGTGAATCTTATCCAACTTTTACTTGGCTAGAGGAAATGGAGGTAGTGGAACAGTTTAATTGTGGAACATATTCAGTTAAAAAAAGTCACAGGGGCCCCTCCTATTCAATTACTTCACCTGACTTCCTGTGTAACATAGGCCATAGAATTTTACCTAGTTTACTTGTGTTTCTAACCCAGTGACTTCTATTTTCAGAAATATATTTTTCTAAAAAGACCAACAGTCCTGAAGAGTTGAAAAGATACATGGCTTTCATTGCTATCTTGTTTCACTTTTCTAACAGTACTGTTGTAATAATAAAAAATCTACCCTTCTAAGGTGAAATTGTCTTCAGCTTCCCACTCTCATGCCTTTTTCAAATTGTCCTTTAGTTCTCAGTGCTTTGACTTTTTGAAAGCCCTGTAACATGTACTGAAGTGATATATCAACATTTTGGTTTTGATGAATTAAACAAAATGTTGAGTAATTGTTGGCTCTTATCTGCATGGCTCTTATCTTTCAGGATGTTCTTGAATAATGTCTCAGAACTGGATGTAGTATATGTTCTGTTAATTACATTTGGAGAAGTAACTCCTGGCAAGCAGCAAGAAGAGTCTTGAACTGATTGCTTAGAATCAATATGAATCGAGATTTTTACTTCTTTTTTTTTTCCCAAACTTGGGTTACACAGGTGGTTTGCATTTTTGTTTGTTTGGAGGTTTTGCGGGGTTTTTTGTTTGGTTGGTTCATTGCGGTTTTTTGTGCCAATCAATATATCAACACAGTGAGATCAGTTATTGGCATTCTTATCTGTTTGAACACTATGTTTGTCACCACACAGATTTATTAGAATCCTTGTTCTTTTTTCCTCTCCTGACTTTGTTACAGGCTGTGGTTATTGTTGTGCAGCAGAAACTCTCATTCCTTCCTCCACTGAGACTGAAATATTTCAAGACCTAATGCTTAAAATCTGTTGAGATGAAAATCTTAGGAAAAGCTTGAATAATTTATTTTATTGTTCCCATGCACCTTTGCCTGCTATGATTTGGTAAATAACTAATTAAGAAAACTGAACATCTGCTGAAGGGTTTTTAAAACATGCTTGATGCCTTTGAGGTGCTATTTCCTATGGAAAGCAACTCTTCAGGAAATATATATTATACTTGAGCACAAAGACAAGGCAATAGCATCGAGACCTAAATTTTTTTCAAAGTTGTGATGATACTGTATTATGAAAACTCAATCAAGACACAAACACACTTATTGGGAGCTGTTGAGCTAATTGCAACCCCAGCATGAAGTTGGTGGCTTCAAATTCAAACCATATTCACAGGCTGTTCACTGTGAGAAAAAACCTCTGTTCTACCACTTGCATGGATATGGTCACTGAAGAGATTTGGAATTTAGCTTTAGCTCCCCCACTCCCTGCCCCCCACATTTATTTACCACACACAATTTCTTGGATATCATTTCACAACATAATAATCTTAATTTATTTGTGTTTATCTATTTTGAAGGTGTCAAGAAAAAATAAGCTTTTCTTCTTTGTAGAAGCATTAATTTATTTCTCGGTCATGTCTTGTTTTCTTTAAAGGATTTTAATTATTTATTTAATAGAAAGCCTTAGCCAATTCCTTTTTGTCTTCTTATACAAGTTACTACTACATTTTCCCTCTTTTGAGTTGTAGGGTTTACTTTAAAAATACACAGTTAGCATATTCATCTCTAAGAAATAATTTTTTCACTTATCTGTGTGGCCTATCAGTTATATCAGTGTGTGATTATAAAATCTGTAGAAGTAACAGCAAAGGATTCTTGTTAATCTTGTTAAGTGGTCACAAGTAGTCGCCAATTCTTTATCAATGGGCAGCTGATAAAATGCTTAGTGATGACAAAAGTATTCATGCAGCAAGCAAGAAGTGCTTGCTTTGAACAAATTCAAGATCAAGAATTTTTGATCAGAAATCTGGAAAACAGAATGGTAGAAGGCTTTACAGTAGATGTGAAATGTTCAGTGGTGCTGTAAGAAATACAGTATGAGAAAGAGAAGTTTCACACAAACCTATCCAGAAATAGTTTCAGACTCATAAAACATCTTACCACCAGTAGATTTGTCTTGAATTACTATAACTACAGAAGTAAACAAGACCTGAGAGCTTCTCAAAGTACTTTGGCATGGACATATTGGCTTGATGTATCCACAAAGATGATGCTGAACAGCAAAATTAAGGAAAGGTATGTTATTGCCATAAGACTATAAAAGCTCAAAAGTTATTCATGGCTTTGCAAATATGATATATCCAGTAGAATGAAGTATGCCACATCTTTTTTTCTCTCCTTTCCCCTTCTCAGATCCTTCGTTGCAGTTACCATTGAATTCCAGACCTGGTGAATTTTAATGGGACACCAGGTTTAAAGTGGGGCACTCTGGCCAAAAAAGTTCCAAGAAATTATAGTAAATTTTAAGTTTTCATTGATGATCAAAGACCAATTGACATGAGTTATGTCATTACAAATATGAATTGTTGCTATGAATCACTTTCTATCATTAGTTCAACCTTACACTGGGTCAAAAAACAAAAACACTTAAACTATTATCTGAGCTAGTACAAAATATCTACACAATAAATCTTTGATCACTTGAAATTAACTGATTGTTAGATACACAAAAGATCTACTCACTTTTTGTTGTCCATTATTTTCTGTTGCACATTTGAAAAAAGATGTTAAACCTGTCTGGAATGCGGATATGGCACTGGAGAGACTGTCCCACCAGTTCAAGGTCCTGGAACACTGCTGAAGCTTCCAGACCTTGATTACCTGTTGTTTTTCTATTTGCTGGTAAGGGTCTATAGTGGAGAACTCTTTCTGTAATGATAAATTGGCAGACAGGAATCTGTTTACATTCTAAGACTTGTGTGTCTGTAGGCTACGTGCCTTCTTTGCTTTTTTCAGTGAAATCATGTTTGTCTACGTGATAGGTTTGCTTGAGTGGATGGGCTCTGTGGAGGTTTGCTTTCCCTAGCTTTGAGAAAACTGAAACATTGGGAAACATTATGTGTAATTGCAAGAATAGTTAGTAAGCCAAACTTGGAGAGCCTTGGGGCACTTTGGTTTGTGGGTTAAATCAAGCATGAAGCCATGGGAGCAAGAATCATCTCTTCCCTGCCCATAGTTGGCAGCGTAGGAAAGAATCAGGCTGGTGCAGAAACTGGAAAAGCAAATCAGCTAAGTACCCCTAAGGTGCTGTTCTCATTATCAGCCAGTGAGTAGCTCTGGCTAGAAATAATGCTGCTCATCTACTGTGTGTCCTGCTCCTGGCTATAATGAATCACAGTTTGCCAGGATGATGCATACACCTTGACTTTGGCAGTAATCCACTGTCATAGCTACCTATTCCCCTGTAAGACAACAGGAAGAGGGAACATTCAGCTGACGAAGAAGTCTGCATGAAAGCAGTTCCTTGTCATCCTGGCATTGTGCCTCTGATTTCACACAGCTTCAGGCACATGGGGTCTCACTGGGACACTAATGTTTGAAAAAAGCTGGTGGTTGATTCAGGCAGCTGACTGGTATTCTCAGCTCTGTTTGTGGCAGTTCTCATTTCTGTGCCTCTTCCTAGCCTTTATTACTTCTGGTTATTTCTCTTTCCCATCTTGTTTCCTTAGCTTTCACATGAGGTTAGCATGTTTTTCAGCTTGCTCTGCTATCTGATAGTTATTTTACTGCTGACTATCCACCATTGCTTCTGTATCTCAACTACTCAAGGTAGAAATGGCAGAGGGGATTAGGTTAGGAAACAGAAACCTTTGTTGCCAAAGTCAGCATTACAGGGTTACTAAGCTATTAACATGAGTAGAACAATGTTGAAAAAAATGATTGTAAATACTCTGGAACTTACCCATTTTCTTTTTCCTTCTCTCTGCAAAACAATGGGTCAGTACCACTGAAGTGAAAAGACAACTTTTTACATTTTTTTCTTATCTTCACTTTACTATATTGTTGATCAGGATAATGGAGCAGCAAGTGCTTAGACAGGAGAAAGGAGAAAGTGAATGGAACAGCAGAGAAGACATTGGGCCCCTGTTTGCTTTAATTGCCAAGGAAAGATGAAGGACATTCTTGACAATGCTCATCACTTATTCTTCCACTGGAGGTGACAGAGATGTATCTTTATGATACCTGCCTGTCAAAGTCCTGACATTTAGGCTAAGCCCAGTGCTATCCTGTTGAGATATAACCATGTCACTTTCAAGTATCATTAGCCTATGTTGCAGCTCAAGATTTCATTAGACTCTATTTCCGGTTCTGCTATGCTTGGCAAATTCTCCTTGCTAAAAATAATTCAAATCCCCCCAACAAACCAAGAGTCACCAATTCCCACTGGCATCTTTTTAATATCAAGGTAATTCAAGAAGTAAATTTTCAGTATTTTCTAAAAAGTAAAAATCTATAAAGAAGTTAATGGGTACCGTTAAGGATGCTTGTTATAAATGAATTATTTTGCTTCTTTTATGTCAGTAACATTTTAAAAATAGATTAAATAAACAGTAAAATGAATAAGATAATCTGTGGTCAGGTAAATGCCTTGATAATTTTCAGGTAGAAATTTCTTCAAAAAAATTGACTTTGTCAAAGAATGAAACTCCAGTTGCATGTCCCAAGGAAATGCAATAAAACCAAGAAATAATTAGAAATGGAAATTTCAGTAGTTTCAGAGAAAGGGAGATCTGAGCAAGAGGAAATGTATATAGAGCATATTTATGAATAATTTCTTATAACTCATATTTCTCTTGTTTTATAAAGTTGTATAAACTTTTATGAAGGTTCATCTAACCAAGTGAATGCACCTGAGTTACTTGTCTAACTCAAAGACAATGAGAAAAGAAAGGCAATTGAGAGATACTAAAGGAGGTGTTTTGGGGTTATTTTATTGGCCTCTTATAGACTAACAATTTGTCTTTCAGAGTTATTTACTTTTCTTCACTGACACTACAGGGAATGTAGGTGACTGGTTCAGATTTAGGTCTTTCCATTATAAATATCAAGGTGTGATTCTTAATTTGGGGGGGGGAATATTTTGCTATAAGTAGTATTTGTGTTGTTAAATTCTAATGCAAATATACCTTTATAACATAATTTTGGAATTAAATAATGCATATTTTAAAGTTATATGCCTCATAGCTGGCAATCTATGCCAATTATGTCCTCAACAGTTAGATGTTTGCTAACATACAAGCTTTGCTTTATGCAGAGAATTGGTAGATGCAATCTCATTGAAGACAGATCTGAAAGGTAAAAGAGCTCAAGAAAGTTGGATAGTCTTTACAGGTTACATCATCTTCAAGCGTAAGAACAGTTCTGATACTCAGAGACCTGTAGATGTATCAGGAGACCAGTCTGACTAAGCAGGCACTTCCTGATAGAGCTCCAACCCATAAAGGCAGTACACAGGGGACTGCAAAAGGGATGGGATACAATGGTTGAGTTGAAAAACATTGCCCAAGGAATGTAGGGATAGTGTCAGGAAAGCCAAAATTCAGCCAGAGTTGAGACTTGTGACAAACATTAAGGGCAAGAAGAAAAGTTTCTAATACAATGTTAGGTGTACAAGGTTGAACAAGGAACATATGGGTCCACTGCTGACTGGAGTGGGTGAATTAACAACAGCAGAAACATAAGGCCTAGGTACTCAATAATTTTCTTGTCTCTGTCTCCTAGGTCTCTCTGATTACTGAAAGAATTCATGGACGAGAACTATCATCAGTGGGTGAGTTAGTGATAGCTTGTGAGAACTTTACTCATGAAAGTCCATGATGGGCTGCATAGAAGCATGCTGAGAGAATTAGTTGTCCTTGCAAGGTTGTCCTCCTTGACTTAGGAGTCATAAAAATCAGGGGAAATATTCAATAACTGGAAAAAGTATACGTTCCACCAATCTTTCAACAACAGCATAAAAAATATCCAGGGAACTGTAGGCTGTTTCAATTTCACTTCAGTCTCTGGAAAAATCATGGAGCAAATCTTCTTTTAACAGGCTTCTGGACACACAAAGGAGGAGAAAAATATTAGGAAAAGCTGTCATGGTTTAGAGTAGGTAATTCATATCTGATCAATCTGATCATCTTCCATGTTAAAATGTCTGGATCTGTGGACAAGCAAAGAATAGTAGATGTAATTTACCCTGACTTTGGGAAGACTATCAACACTGTCTCCCAGAATATTTTCATGTTCAGCTTATGATATTGCAGTCCAGATATATGGCTAGTGGGACCAGTAATTGGAGAATTATAAAGAGGGTCTGTAATGAGACCTGGTTTGTTTAACATATTTATCAATGACATGGAGCAAGTAATAGAGTGCTTGTTCACCATGTCTGCAGATGACACCAAATTGAGGAGACAAGTCAATACACTCAAAGGAAGGGCTGTCATTCAAAGGGACTTGGACAGGCCAAAGGAGTTTACAAATACATTCCTTATGATATTCAGCATGGGCAAAGGCTAAGTTCTACATCTTGGAAGGAAGAACTTCTCGCACTGATACAGTCTGGGGATGGACTGCTTGAGGATCAGCTCTGTTGGGAAAGATCTGTAGGAAACACACCAAATTATGAAGAGTGGAAAGAACAGGCTTTATTGTGGATCTCGAAGACAGCGCTGGCGAAGCACCTTGAACTACTAAGAAACTTGTTGCTGAAGTTATAAAATTGTAGTTTTATTTGTACTAGGGTTTTTTTAGTTGCAAAGTTTATGAATCACGTATTTCAATCTGTTACCTCTTCCCTGTTAAGCTGTTACTATGACCACACCCTGCCCACTGTATCTCTGGGAGCTTTCTTTGTTCTCCTGATACTCATCCCAGAAACCCCATTAATTAGGTTTGTCTCCTCCTGGGCCAGGCAACCTCCTGCCACGCAGGGAACCCCCGGGATCAGAAAGTTCCCAGACCCCCTCCCCTCTCTGCACTGCCACAGTAGGAGCCAAAAGAAACACATCTGGGCTTGTCCTGCCAGTCCAAGCTGGGCAGCACTGAGGAGGATTTTCCTATGCCTCGTGGACAGAGCAGCATGCCCAGGGCTGCAGCCAGCCCCACCCCTGTCCCAATTCCATTGGTTACCACCCCTGTCTATCCCCAATTCCTGGTTTTCTATTGGTTATTACCCTTAGTTTCTCCTACTGGTTAGCCAGGGTACCTAAGACCCTTCCCTTTCCTGAGTTTTCACCCAATCCATCCCAGATCTGGCACCTTTCCCCTAGATCTTATAAAACCTGCGTGTATTTCCCAATAAATGTCTCTTTGCCTGGACCCTCTGGGCTGGTCACATGGTCTCCCTTCTCTGCACCCCCTCAGATCCAGAGGCAGGCAGAGACCTCTCCCTTCCTTCCAACACAGCACGAAAATCTGTGGCTCTTCACAGTCAGTGAGCTGAATGTGAACCAGCACTGGGCCTTGGCAGTGATTGGGAGGATCACAGCCAGTAGATAAGGAAAGTAACTATGCCCCTTTGCTCTGTGCTTGTGAGATGGAGTCTAGAATAGTGCATCTAGTTCTGCCCCTCATCTCCCCACCCTCATCCCTCAAGTACAGGAAAGATTTTGATAACGGAGTGAATTCAGTGGGGGCCCATCAAACTTGTCAGGGATTGGACCTGCCCTGGGCTTGTTCAGTCTGGAGAAGAGACAGCCTTGTAGGTACCTAATAGCAGTATCCTACCAATACCTATGAAAGACCATCAAGAAGACAAAGTCTTTACAATGATGCATGGCAAGAGAACAAGAGAAAGAGGTATAAAGTATTGGATATAAGAAGCTGTTTTTAATCTGTGACGAGAGGACCCTGTGCTACAAGGCCAAGTTCAAAAAGTTCAAGTGCAAGGCCCTGAACCTGTTTCAGGGCAATCACCAGTATCAGTACAGATAGATAAGTCATTGAGAGCAGCACTGAAGAGAAGAAATTGGGGATACTGGTGGATTAGGAGCTGGACATGAGCCGGCAATGTGCATTTGCAACCCAGAAAGTCAGTCAACTCTGAGCTGTACAAAAAGAGTGGCCGGTATGTAAAGGGAGATAATTCTTCCCCTCTACTCTGCTTTTGTGAGTTCCTGCCTGGAGTAAGGCATGCAGATACGGTGTCTCATCTCCAGAATGAGATGGACCTCTTAAAGTGGATACAGAGAAGGCCCATGAAAACAATAAGAGAGTTGGCACATGTCTCCTGTGAAGAAAAGCCACAAAAGTTAAGCTTGTTTAGATTGAAGAAGAAAAGGCTCTGGAGAGACCTACCTGTGATGTTGAAATACTTACAGAAGGCTTATAAGTAAGATGTGGATAGACTGTTTACCAGGATATGTAGTGATAGGACAAGATGTAGTAGACTTATACTAAAAGAGGTTATAAATAGATTGCATATAAGGAAAAAATTCTTTGTGATAAGAGTGGTGGGACACTGGAAAAGGCTGTTCAGAATAGTCATAGATGCCCCAATCTCTGTAAGTGTTTAAGGTCAGGCTGGATGTGGCTTTGATCAATCTGACCTCATGAAAGATATTCCTGCCCATGGCTCAGAGGTTGAAATGGGATGATCTTTAAGGTCCCTTCCAACACAAATCATTCTGAGTCTGTGATTCTGTGACTCTGTGATTCCATGACAATCCAACAGTGAAACATTTTTCCCAGAAAAATTTTGCAGTCTCCATTCCTTAAGGTTTATAAAACACTGGTGTAAGTCTTTTCATTGTACAATGAAATGCTCTTTCACAAATACTCAAGACTTATTTTGTCAAGGTGCATCAAACACAGTCATTAAGACTTAAATTTTTTGTTAATTTGTTTTAACAATTAGAAAAGATAGTGAGTTTTCAGCAGAGTTTTTGTCAATATTCGAAAAGGATTTCTCAGGTCATCTTTGATGTAGTGCTTGTCAGTAAGCTTTGGATTTACTAGGTTTTTGGTTTGTGTTGTTTTGTTGTTCTATAAGGAGCCAGTAGAAAAAGTGGTATGTTATACAAAGAAGAAAGTTTTCCTTTGCACTGAGAACTAGTAATCCTTAGATGTAATGTCTCTTGAAAATGAGATATAATGGAGAGCAGTGCCTAAAGGACTTATAATTATACTGATCATAAAAAGAGAAAGATAAACATAATCCATGTGAAGAATCTGAACAAGAAGTTAACATGCTTGAGAGTTATACTGTTGGATAAAACAAAATTGAACCTTTTGTTTAGTAGTTCACAATCTTCCCAGTTTGATGACTTGAGAAATGTAAATACGCAAAAAAAAAAAAATTCACTTGCTATTACATATATCAAAATTCTGCCAGTTCTCAGCTGTTATAGTGATGCCAAAGAGGTTTTTGATTTTTGATTTTTCACATTTTGTAGATTTTAGAAACACAGTGGATGTAGCACTGTAGATTTTAGTGGATTAATATTTAGCAGCTTATAGTATAAGGTCCCTCTATTTCTACCCCTGCTCCAGAACAGGCCGCTAATATCTGCCAGCTATTTAGTCTCTTTCTCAAGGTACCAGATTGGAGAATATCAGAGAGAACATGAACACAGAGCAGAGTGACTCGAGGCCCTGGAGAGCATCCAAAAGACCTTTATGTGCTGAAGAAGCGGAGGAGGATGAAGACGGAGGGTCCCGGCGACCCCAGACCCAATTCAGCTGGGGGTGGGAACTGGGAGGGGACAGAGGTGGAACTGGACATGTGGACCGTAGTGATTGGATAGATTATATTATAAAAGCTATGGAAATCAAAGCTTGCACGAGAGCAGTTATGTATTCCTGGATGGGTGGGGTTGCTCATTAAAAGTAACTACCCCTTATCTTATCTCCTACAAAAACTTGGCTCGGAGTCTTTTTTACAGACTATTACGGCAACAATAAGGAATGGATAAATACAGTTTTCAGTCAATCTGTAGGTTAAGAAATTGAAGTAACTTGAGATTAATCTAATTGTTTTATCATCAAAGCAGAGCAGGTAAGTCATATTTAGAATTGCAACCTTCATGAAGACATGTAATAGAAATATTCAAGAGTTTTAATATGCTAGTTCAGCATAAAAACAATTTAAAAATTATAATTTAAACAAGCATTACTCAATATGAAAGTTTTGCTTTTTGGTTGTCTCTTGTCTGCCTTGTAATCAGAATATGAAAACAATGAATACAACGATGGACTCAGCAATAAAGTATGTTAGATTTTAATTAACAATGTTTTATGGCTCCATATATACACTTATGTGAAACTGGAGTTGAGCTCACATTGTATTTAAAGTAATTGGTGAGATACTTTGGCAAACTGGCTCACTTCTGAAAACTTTTGTGAGTCACATCAGAAAGGAAACACTTAAGACTGCAAAGTCTTCAGTAATGTCAATGGCATCTTAGCCTGTTAAAAATAAAGCTGGATGCATGATGCCGTATGAAGAGACACTTACACTGTTGTGAAGGACAGCTAGATATTGAAGTAACAGACAGAATGAATTTTAGAGAGAAAAATGTAACACCTAAGTAGTTTCTTCCTCTTGGACCTTTCTTGTTACTCAACAGGAGGCAAAGGTCTCCCTCTTCTGTGTGTAAATTTTCCAGTGGTGAAAAAGCCAGCTCTAGAATCACAGAATCAACTAAGTTAGAAAAGACCTCTAAGATCATTAAGTCCAATCTTTGACCTAATATCACCTTGTTTACTAGACCATTGCACTAAGTGTCACATCCAGTTTCTTCTTAAATACCTCCAGGGACAGTGACTCTACCACCTCCCTGGGCAATGCCCCAATGCCCAATCATTCTCTCTGTAAAGAACTTTTTCCTAATATATAACCTATATCTCCTTAGGCACAGCTTAAGATTGTGCCCTCTTGTCCTACTGCTGGTTGCCTGGGAGAGGAGACCAACCCCCATCTGGATACAACGTCCTTTCAGGTAGTTGTACAGAGTGATAAAGTCTCCCCTGAGCCTCCTTTTCTTCAGGCTGAACAACCCCAGCTCCATCAGCTGCTTCTCATTAAGGCTTATGCTCCAGTCCTTTCACCAGCCTCATTGACCTTCTTTGGACATGCTGCAGCACCTCAATATCCCTCCTAATCCGAGGGGCCCAGAACTGGACACAGTACTAGAGGAGCAGCCTCATGATTGACAAGTACAGGGATTCATTTGTCTGGTCCTGCTGGCCACACTATTCCTGATAGAGGCGAGGATGACATTGACTTTCTTGGCCATGTGGGCACACTGCTGGCTAATGTTCAGCCTCCTGTCAATCAGTACCCCCAGGTCACTTTCTGCCTGGCTGCTCTCCAGCCACTCTGTCCCCAGCCTGTATTGCTGCATGGGGTTGTTGTGGCCAAAGTGCAGGACCCAGCACTTGGCATTGTTAAATCCCATACTGTTGGATTTGGCCCATCTATGCAGCGTGTCCAGGACTCTCTGCAGAACCCTCGTTCCTTCCAGCAGATTGACACTCCTTCCCAACCTGGTGTCATCTACAAATTTGCTGATGATACACTCAATCCCCTCATCCAGATCATCAGTAAAGATATTAAATATGAACAGGTCCAACACTGACCCCTGGGGAGCCCCACTAGTGACCAGCCGCCAGCTGGATGCAGCCCTGTACATCAGCACTCTGGTCCCAGCCATCCAGCCAGCTCCTAACCCAGCAGAGAGTGTCCCTGTCCAGTGTTCCCAGTGTGCTATGGGAGACTGTGCCAAAGGTTTTGCTGATGCCCAGATAGACACATCCACAGCCTTCCCCTCATCCATCAGGCAGGTCACCTGGTCATCAAAAGACATCAGATTGGACAGGCAGGATCTGCCCCTTCTAAATCCATGCTGGCTTGGCCTGTTTCGCCATCTGTCCTGAAGGTGCTGTGTGAGCTCACTCAAGATGAGTGGTCACTCTTCATCCAGGATTGGAGGTATTGTTTCCATCTCTTTAACCCAGGCAGTTATTAGCCTATCATATTCCCTGTTTCCCTTTTTATTCTGTCATTAATTAGTACTGTTATATGTCAACATGCTTTGTTATTGTGATGTACCACAAACATTTGTATTCTCTCAGCTTGAGTTGTCCTACTGGTCTTATTTCACAGGCGCTTATAATTAAGCCCATATTCCATTTAATACAGAGTTTAATCATCTACAGTATTTTTGTTTAGGTAAAATTTCCTGAAAATTATTTATTTTAAACATAGATAATTTGTTATTTATGTAGTCAAAATATATGAGATAAACTCATTTATACATTTGAACTGACACATTAAAATAATGTTTTATCTAGTCTAATTCTGAAAATTAAAAATCCTGTATTTTCATGTTTCAAATTTAAAGCAAATCCTTCCTCCCACATCTGATATCACATAACAACTCCTTAAGCTTTTACAGAGGTTATTTAACATCACTATTAGCACTTTCTTCCTTTGCAGCTGCTTAGAAAGTAACCCAAAATTTGGGGATGTGCGTAATATTGGAGTGTGGTTGGTTTTCCAAGGGAAATACCCAGTTGTAATATTTTGTCACCTCTTTTGACATTTTCTAAAATAAAGTATTTAAATCACAATTATGTGCATCATAGTTCTTTATAATTAAGTAGCTTGTCCCCAGCAATTATAAGATTACAGCTGTCCATTTTTCAGTACCCATTTCTGTCAATTTTGTGAGCAGGGGTTTGTTCCACAATACCTTGATGCTATAAACCCACCATACTTTATAATCTCTTGAGTTCTTGCAGAATGAGAACCTGCTTGAAAATTTCTCTGCATGGTTTGCTATCCCTTTTGAATGACCATAGCTCCTTCATCTCAAGCACTGTCTTATATTTCATTGCAGACCCACATGCTCTGGGCGTGGTGACCTTTTTAAATATCTCACCTATAAACCTTTCATTCTGGTGAATGCTGCATACTGTGGCAATTTGTCTGTTGGGATCATCAGTCTTGCTCTTGAGGTTCACATATGCTCTCTTCAGATGTCTTCATCCAGGAAACACCACATCTTATTCTGCTCACAGATCATAAGATTCCTCTTTGGTTCAGGTCCCTAATCCCTCAGACTCAGAGTCTCTTTTAACTTGTAAGAATAATACTGAAAGGGTAAAAAAAGACAATAAAACTGGATGTAAAGACAGCCAATCAGTCAGTAACCCCCTCCCTTATACCTCCCTTTCCCACTTACAATCAGCAGCAGCTGTAGTGCAATTAAACTCAGCAGGTGTTCGGAGGAATTACATTTTATCACCACCATCCCCTCTCCTCCTTTGCTCCCCCTTTTCTTCCCCACTCCCATAAGACCAAACTGCCTTTCTTTATGGGTCTATAAAAATAGAGCTAGTCAGATATATAACAGCACTAAAGAAACCAAAGAATTAGTAATAGAAGATGATGACATATGGGAGAAAATGGGTTTACAGAGAGTCACAGGGAATTTTAGAATAAAAACATTAATATTCCTTAAACTGATAGTTATAAACTGTTCAGAGTGTCTTCATGGTCTTTTCACTTCATGTAAAGCCCTTAACTTGATTGTAGAAGGTTCTGAATGTCCTTGTCTGGATTCAATAATGTAAATTCATCACATGCTTATGAAAACCATGATGATGCTTTCATGTGGGCTACTTGCATGTTTAAAATTACCACTGCATGCAAGTGCCTGATGATCATAGTGCTTAGCACCTTGCAGAATCAAATGTGAAATAAGTAATATTATTATCATCTCATGAAAATACTAAATCTGAAAGACTTGAATGGAATACTCAACCTTCATGTTACTAGCCACTACCATTAGTCACTTTAAAACTAATTCATAATATATTTTACACTGTACATTGCCCATTAGAAGGAAGAAAATAAATCGTTCCTGTTTAGTACATTTTTCACTGATTCTTGTCCAGTGTTTCTTTGGTTTCTTAGGTTTCTTCAGTCTTTCTTTCTATGATCAATCTTCATCATGTTTTCTACTAGATGTTTCTCTTTGTATTCATTCGGCTTCACCAGTATATTGAATCACTGTAGGACAGCATCCAGACAGCTGACAGTGGAAGTGACAGAGTATTCTAATGTTAAAATCTTAAAATAAAGTTTAATTTAAAGTTTAATGTAAAAGTTATCTCTTTTTTACTCAAAAATGTGACTTTTCTCAGAACTTGCTGCACGTAAATTGAAATCCACAAAGAAAAGTTGTAATTTTGAAACATTCTGGTTGTTGCTAATCATTTTATAGAAACATTTATTTTGAATTGATGATTTTAAACACTTTCAAAATTCTACATTTTATTTTAGTTTACTTTTCTCTGTGTTATTGTTAATACAGTAGTTTTCTTTACAATGTGATCACCTAAGAGTTTAATCAAAACTGGATCTCATGCTCTTCTGCTAAGAAAATTCACTGGGGTGAAAAATAAAATAGTTTTAATTAGTAGGACCACATGTTGCAGCATCACATGGTACACTTGTTTCACTGACTACGTATCCTTCTTTTTACTGGAGCTGTATCTGCATCTGAATTAGGTATTTTAGTAATAGCTAGTAACAGTTTTATTTTTCCCCAAGAATATAAAAATATAGTCTTCTAAAAATTTACAACTGTTCTTTAAAATCTTTAAAAGACTAAGAAATATTGGATTTTTTTCTTAAATGGAGTTTAAATACATGCCAACAGGAATTTGTTTATAGTCAGTAATTTAATTTCATATAGGATGCTAAAAGGAGGCATACTTCTAATGAACCAAGTCAGTGCAAAAATTCCATACTTCTCATGGAATAAGCATGAAAAGGTCCCGTGAGAAAGGCAATCATGTACTCAAAGACTGTAAAAATACACATAGAGGCAGATGAACATTGTGCAGCCAAACCTAGTTGCTGCCTTTTTTATCCTCAGACTGTTGAAATTTATATTTTTTTGTCATATTTTTAAAATAGAATTGTCAAGTATTAAAGCAGCAAACATATGAGTAAGGAAAACTAGAACCTCACTGACTCCTCTGAACAGCTTTAGTAGGACTGGGAAATTTAGAACTGATAAGGCTTTTCAACAAGTGAAGCTTTGGAGTAATATAAATAGTGAATTTTGGCATGTTCTATGGATTGACCAGGATAGTAGTACTTGGCCCTATATTATAGGAGTATATAACTGCTTAACCCCTACATCAGAAAGGATGTGAGGCATATTAAGAATCCAGGGCTGTAGTTCAGGTTTTATAAGGCAGTGTGCTAAAGGTGTTTCTATTCTCTCCATCTCAGCCATTTTTTCCCCCATTGCCTTTGCTTTAGTCTGTCTCTTTCTCCCTCTAAACAGCCAAGAAATCAATTGGTCTAGCATTCCTTTCCCTCTGCATATAGTTGGAACATTTCTAAATCTTAGTTCATTGTAAAGTTTTTAGTTTGGCTTGGAAGATATC
>VWZD01007649.1:1832-15370 GCA_013396695.1 Sakesphorus luctuosus | reverse complement strand
AAACATCACATCAGGCATTCTGGAGTGGGATGTGTTAACTTTAGTACAGTAAATGGATGCTGCAAGTCAAAGATGTTAACCTGATCCCATCTCTGTATAATAAGCAATTAAACAAGGTCTGGGATTTTGAGTACAAAGAGACTTTGGTCTGCCTCACAGAAATTCCTGTGTAAGTGATCACCATGGAGTAAAGCTTTTTTGAATTATTTCTCAAGATGGAGAGAAAAATGACAGTAAAGTATTTTAAAAAGAAAGTACTGAAAAATGCTTTTATTTTTAACAGTTTCCTGATTTTGTTTTCTTTACTGAACCAATCTTTATAAAAGAAAATCTTTTAATGCTGTAGGTCAGACAGTACTATGTGCAATTCTGGTCTTAGTGTTTCAAGAAAATATCATGGAATTAGAGAAGGTACATGTAAGGGCAACTAAAATGATTAAGGCGATGGAGCATCTACTTTATGAAGAGAGACTTAAAACACTTGGCCCTTCAGTTTGGAGAGGAAAAGACTGAGGGGTGATGGTTTATGAGTGAGGTTTACACAACTGTAGAAATGGTGAATAAACTGAATGCAAAGCTGTTATTCATTAAATCCTACAGTAAAAGTAGAAAGTGCTCAATGAAAAGAACATGTGATTAGTATAAAACAGTTAAAGGAAGTAGATAGTGAATTTATGGGATTTGCTGCCATAAGACTTTGTAGAAGTAGAGAATATCAGTCAATTCAAAAAAGGGATTAAGACTAAAAGATGGATGATAGGTCCATAAATAGATACTAAAAGCACTGAGCAGAGATCTACCTCTTATATCTCTAACAAAATAATTGTGGGTGCTGGTGAAGGAGATGGACTGTAGAGTGTCCAGTCTTGTGCATTCTCCCTATACAGCTTCTCCTATTATCACTGTTGGAGACAGAAAGCTGGACTTGATGGTCTGACCCTGGAGAGCATTTTTTTTAAGTACCTGTCAGTGTTTTAAGTGTGATTGCAAAAGCTGGAAGAGATGGGAGTAATGTCATCTTGAGAGAGAGAGTGGTATCTGTGAGAAGCAGTGACGTCCACCTTCTGATGTTATCTTAATTCAGTATTAAGTACCAAAAGAGATTTTCTGTTTCCATAGCTGCAATATAACAGCTAAACATCGGCTTTGTTTTGCTTTCTTGGAAGGCAATTTTCTAGTCTGCTAAATATTTACTAACATCCAATCTTCTTTTTATGGATGAGGAATACGATACTCCATAACATATTTGATCATTGCTCTTATTTGAAATCATTAAGAGTAGTAGTAAAGTTGTTTTGTTTGGTTGGTTGGTTTTTGTTTTGTTTTGGGTTTTTTTGTTTGTTTGTTTTCTTTTTTTTAGCAGTGTAGAGGGACAAAATTAGTTGGTTGATATTTGCTACTTAATATTGCTTGTCATTTAGCTTTGCTGTTAGACCATTCTGGATGAATTGGATTGACACAGAAAGATAACAAAAATGGAATTAAATAGAAGGCTCCAGTTTGATTTCTATCACACATAGTATAGAAAAAATAACTAATATGTGTGCTCTACATAAATATAACATGAAGGGACATGCCATAAAATTCCGTTTTATTTCAGACCTGTTTGAGCAAAGCATTAGGAGGCTTGATGCCCTGCATTCAAAGGTATTTACTTCCTTTCATAGAGCAAAATAAATCCAAGATTCACCATTGCCAGGGTCTTATAAACTATCTAACCAGACTATGGGTCATTATTATTGTTTACTGAGGTAGTATGAAAAGTGTATCATATATTTCCCTGGTGCATTCTATTTGTATGTGAAAATTTATGTGTAAATTTGTCAAGATAAAAAGTCTGGTGGACTTGGTAGTTTTAGGTTAATGATTGGACTCAATGATCTTAAGGTTCTTTTCCAAACTAAATGATTCTATGCTTCTATAATAATTCCTAGCTCACACACTGGCAAGCCTCCTAGTGACCTGTCATTCCTATATTCTTTTGTGCATTCTCTTTACCTGCTACCATTAAAACTTAGATTGTTTACATCTGATTCCTAATTCTTTCACAGAAGGTTTGAAAACCTCAGAAAACCCATAGTCTTCCATGCTGTATGGTATTTCATATTTTCTGCTTCCTGGAGGCTGTCCTGGGGTAAGGCTACAGGCTAATAGATGTTGATTTTGAGTTAAAGCTCTGTTCCATGTTCCTGCCTGTATTGTAGTTTCTCTCCTACAACTTCCTGCCTATGGCTCAGCATCTATTATGGACTTCACTGATCTTTCTCACCACTTCATTCTCATACAGACTGTATACTCATCATCCTAGACAGCATTGCATAAATTTACATAATGCCACAAAATATTTACTCTTTTTAAAAAACATAGCTAAGACTCCTACAGTGCGGGAGCAACCTCTTACAGTGTTTTCTGATCCACTCTCATTCTCTGATCTCCCCGAGAGAGGTCTTGGTCTTCATTTTCTCTTTTGCTTGAGAAGGGAGTATCATTTTACTCTTCTCTCACAAACAATCTCTCCTAATCGTCTTACCTGCAGTCAGGTTTCATGCATTTTTAGGGATAGAAATCTATGCACTAGTCCTGCGCTTGAGTCAGATGAGCATTTGCTGCTGAATTTCTCGCTATGGGAACCAAACAGGCTAGTCACTAGGGAATGTATAAGGTATAAATGTTTTATTGGTTCTCCACCTTACCCCATCAATCTTTGCCCGAGGCATCTGGTGTTTGGAATGGCACTGTTGGCTAACCTGAAGGACTATCTACCTATTATATTTCTTAACAGTGTAATTGACCTTACAATTACAGCCAAGGGAGTACGTCCAGATTTTTACAGGTTTTTTTTTGTTATTGTCAACTTCTAAGTAATCTCTGATTGTATGCCAAATTCCATGCTTTTCCACCTCAGTTTTTCCTTCCATTTTTCAGAAATTGTAAATTATCCATTAGGTTTTAGAGGTGCATCTCTTTAAAGTACTAATTATGTTTATTACTCTTTATGACACTATTTTTTCTTTGACCACATTGAAAGTAAGCGCTTAACAACCATGGATTCTTAGGTGACCATCAGTTTTCAGCTCAAAAAGGAAACAGTCAAAATGGCAATAACATTAGGCAGTAGCTGTATTTCTTAAAAAAAACACTAATGATGTGTTCTTGGTAGATACTTTAACACTAATTTCTAATCAATTGGTTTCTTCTTGTTTCTGTGTGTACAACTTGGACAGTTTCCATTCTCATTTTTGTAAAAGTTACAGAAGCACTTTCTGTTCAGTCCTTAATTTTCAGTTCTGCTGTCTGTTACTATTAAAATCCCAATATGCAAATAGTTATCACAGAAAATTCTGCCAAATTTAGCTGAAAACTGATCTGTTTCAGGTGGGCTGTTCAAGCAAATGGCAATCTAGGGGGCACAGCATGTTACTGGGTTGCCTGCAGGGCCCAACCTTGGCAAAATGCAGGGATAACAGTAGCTGACAATGTCAGGAATGTAAGAGTAACAGGGTGGATGAGTAGGACAGTGGGACAGCCAAACTATTCATCCCAGAGTGATAATTCTGAAGAGGGAGATGACCCTCATCTGGATTAAATGCTAACTGAGAAACTTCAGACACTTTTGAAATAGCGGAATCAACTTGAAAATAAATAAGTCTAGAAGAGAAGCTCTGAGACTTGTAGTATGGGGATGTGCTGGTTTAGAGGTAAATCAGCAGGAGAAATGAACTCAACACAAGAGAGATTATAAGTCAGAGCTACAATTTAATAATAATAATACAGTAAATACCCTGATGCAAAGGGAAATTGCTTTCAACTCCCAAAACCCAGTCGTATAACCCAGTGCCCTGGGGTACAAACCCAAAGGGGTTTGTTAGCCCTTGTGCTGAGACCTGCGTCGTTCCCCAAGTCCAAAGCAAAAGGAAGTGACAAACCTGTTGGTGCAGGTGATGGCTGTGGTCTGGTCCAGAGCAGTAGTCTCCTCCTGTCGAGGTCCTGCTGCTCCTCTGGGTTCAACAAAAAGGTTCCCGAGGTCTTCTTACCTACCCCTTTTTGTGCCCTCAGGGAGCATCCAGTCCCTCCCCCAGGGCGGGGACTCACACAATGGGTGATTAACTCTGTGAGTCATGGGGTATTTTTGGACTGTTGATGGCCCATTAGCACCTACACCCCCTCAGGCTGGGAGTGGAGGTGCTAAGGACTCCCTGGGAAGCTGCTACAAATGGGCCATTGACCTTGGGAATGAATAGAGGGGGTAGAATACATAGCTTTGATCACCCCCACACAGTGAAAACTGGTCCCACCTGCTGAACTAGGACAGGGGAAAAAAGGTGAGGTCAGCAAGCAACAGGGCTGGCATGACCCTGCCAGATGTGACCCAGAGGCACTGGGGACTCTGACTGGCCCTGGAGCATGATGTACCTTTGGGTGCCCCCAGGCACTGCCTCCAGCTCACTCATGGCCAGCATGGAGGCACCCAACTTGCACCTCATGAAAGGGTCTTTAGAGATTATAACATGTTATAACATTTTGTAGCGTGTGTTATAACATTTTGTAGCATTGTGGTATATCTGTTGTGTTGCTGATACATATCCTAATGTGTAGATAACCATTTTACAGTTAAATATTTAGTAAATAAATGAACCAGTTTGAACCTGATTTGATTTAAATAATACAAATATTTTCCCATTTTTTAGAGGGACATATACTAAACACACATAAAGTACTCAGCCAGTGTATATACATTCTTGAACAAAATGAGAATATATAAGGAGATTATTTGTGGAATTAAATTAAGCCACACTGGATAATGTAAATACAACAAAACGTATTTTTGGATATAAGCATACATTCAGAGGTTACTGAGTTACCACCTATCAGATGAACAACTGAACACTGGCAACTTCATCTCCATCTGCTTCATCATTGAAGAGCAATTTTAAGTCAAGTTTGAAGCAAAAAGCAGCATATCGTTTAATTTCTTATCATGTACATTTGATTGTAATGATGTTCCTATTTTTACATTTGAAAAAGTAATTTTACTGATTCAGGTTGCTATAAAAATTTAGCAGGAATATATTTTTTAGCACTAACCTATTTTCTGAATTTCTTGCTCTTTAAGATGTTTTCTCTTAGACATTTATGAGGAAACATTCCACTGTTGAAAATGAGATTTACTTTTTATAATGACAATGAGAATTTTAAAGGATTATAATTAGGTAAACTCCCAGATGAGTATCTCCTCAAAAATAATTAATTGTAAGGACTTAGAAGGAAATAACTTTGTAATTTCTGATTTCCTTGCCTGTAAAAATCTGCTATTTACATTATATTAGTTGAAAGTTAAAAAGGTATAAAATCTTTGTGCTGTTTTTTCTGAACTGATGTTTGAAGTCAGGCTTCTGTTAGACTAAATAGTGAAAATCAAATTTGTCATGGATCTCAAATATTGTATAGACAGAAGAACTTTAAGGTTGGGAGGTGAAAATTGCTGGGTTCTTTCCTGTACTAGAGACAGGAACAATTTGCACTATATTATCTAAAATTTATTTCTAGGTTTTTCTTTAAAATTGTCATATAAATAATCTTTTAAATTTAAAACCTTAAGAAATTGAAATCTGGAGGAGTTTTTGGGTGGCATTCTTTTTGTTGTTGTTTTTGTATTGTTGGCTTTTTTCTTTTTGGTTATAAATCTATAAAAGATGTGAGATACTACTTTGTAGGAAAATCATTTGTGCTTCTCAAGCATTATCTTCTGATTTTGCACTCATCACTGTCATAACTTGGATAGGCATTCCATTTTTTTGCAATTTATTTATTTTCTTATTTTCTTTATATGTATCCTGGTATGTCAGACACTGGCAGTGGCTTCATTCCTCAGTAGAGTATGCCAAGGCTATTATTAATGTTGATGACTTGCTTCAATTATATTCTTTTTTACAAAACACAGTTATGCCAGGTGAGTCCAAAATTATTCTTTCCAACCACTGTAATTTTTTAAAAAAAATAATTATATGCTCCCAGCTGATGGTCTTTAAAGGAATAGGGAGAGGAAAGATTTCTTACTGTTCTAAGGCAGACTAATTAACTCTAATTTTTATCCTTTCATCAGAGGAAAATTCTTGTCCAGTAAGAAAAAGGGTAAGCAAAAAGCACCCAACTGATGGTTTCCAGTAACTGACCTGATGAAGGTCAGTTACTCATGGCTGTCATTCATAGGATGGCTGTCTTACTCTTATGGACACTATTACAAATCTTTCATCTTCTATAGGTGGGACATTTTTGCCAGTATATGTGCTTGTATATGATTTGCCAAGATGTTCATTGGCCTTTAAGAATGCCCTCCTCATTTACAGGCTTTCTAATTAAAGGAAGTTCTGCAACTACTTATAAGAGCACCTGTTTCTTGAAGACAAACACATTTTTAAGTGTACCCCCTTTACTGAGAGAAAATAGGATCCAGTGTGTGTGTACAGAAATAATGACAAATCATCTTGACATGAGTATTTCAGTATAATATGCCACACATAGATTTCTTTAAAAAGTACTTTTTCATAACTACGGCCATGCCACCCTGACGCCTGATCCCGTTAGATCTCGGAAGCTAAGCAGGGTTGGCCCTGGTTAGTACTTGGATGGGAGACCTCCTGGGAACACTGGGGGCTGTAGGTTCTAGTCCTGAGGACTTCACTGTCATGGTCCAAGCTCGCTCAGCCATGGCAGATGAACCTTAGGAGTTAAAGGGTGGGGCCAGTTCTGCCCACCCTGTGCCTCACCTAAAAATCCACTGTGCAGGCTTGAAGGACACACCCATGTGGGTAGAGCCCTTTCCAAATCTTCATTTGTGAAGCCTAGCCATGATGATGACGTTTTTCATGTAATTGGCACATTGATACGTTCTGCATCCTGAACTTTGCTAACTTTTTCAACGTTATTGAAAATATCTATTCCTCAGCCCTATGCCAAGCTACCATGGCTGAACACCACTGCTTGCTGCTGGGGTAAGTGTTCCCTGATTACTGAGCCTCTATTACTGCTCAAAAGACACCTTTCAAAGGCAGATATTTGTCTTGTATTTGCTACTGTAAATTTACACTTAGCAGAACAGACAGTCAGAAAACAGAAAACTTCAGTAGCTTACTATCATTAATGATATTCCTCAGTTCTAGTGTTTGTATACAATTCTTCTGGACAATCAGAGTGGAACTTACACTGACACACTTGAAAAAGGATGAATGTCTTCTTATTCTTGAATTGAAGTCCTCATAGATGTTGTCAGTGTAGCTTATATTGTACTCTCATTGATCTTGCCTTGAAAGAGGCAGAAGCATGGTGGATTTTTTTTAATGAACTGGAATGGGAGTGCAATTGTGCACAACTATCATAGAGTAAGGGTCAAATTTTCCTGAGAAAAACGATCTAAATGAACTGTTGTTCTAACAGAGCACCTACTTCCACATGGAAGTAAACTGTATATTTGTCAGTAAGATTTCCCCCTGCCCCTCCAAACTAGCTTATTAACACCACTGGAGTTTAATGTTTTATGCATGCTCCCTTTCCTTGCAGTTCTGTTAATAAAATTCCTATCAGTGTGGTTATTTTCCTGTATATTGAGTGATATGAGGAAACTGTTAGAAAGCTAAACTTGGATATTAAATATTTACCAAGCCTCTTTGGGGTTCTTAAAAAAAAGCTAAAGGATGGATGACTATTGGACAAAAGCTTCTACCTGCAATGCTATTACCTTCCAACAAAAATATCATGTTATCATAAGTGTAATTAAAGGACAAGACAAACAATTATAGAACATAGAAGAAGATTAGGAATCAAGAAATACTGTATTGAATTAGGCTTAAAACCATCTATTTTAAATATATTAATACATGACTCACAGAAAGAACAAATACTTAAAACAGGAGAAGTTTAGATTGAATAATTATTTATTTGGGGGATAAATGCATGCTTTTGGATAAAATCCTGAGCACATATTTTTGATATTTAATTGGTAGAATATGAAATATATTTTATTTAAAATAATATCCACTGAAATATTCATTAGTCTTTCCCTTGACTCTTTAAAAGGACATACTGTTCAGTCATCCCACAGATACTTAGCTTAAGGAAAATGTATTGGAAAAAAATACTGTGTAATTTGGTCATAAAGACACTTTAATGGTATGTGTCTTTAATGTGATTTGCTTGCCACATGCCATGTGTGAGTTTTCTGTGCAAAGCAGACAGAAAGTCAGGGCAAAGGTGTACAAGTGAGAGAGTTAGAAACTTGTTAGTAGGCTACATGCATATAACTCTGTATAAGAACTGACTACATCAGTTGAATTCTCTTAGTCAATGGGATATAATGAGATATTCTAAATTGAATTCAATGTCAGTCATGCCATTGAACCCTCATTTTCCTATAAGTTAGACTTTGTTCTTGATTTGAAGTTTTCCTTGCACCTTACTTGTTTTCAGTGAACTGAGGAAGCCTAGTACAGACATAGGTATCAGGACTAATGCAGATATTGCATTAGAGTATGGACTGGATTTGCATACCTCCAGAAGATCTCTCCCCTTTTGCTGTAACAAACTATGACAAACTTTTCAAAATAAGCACTGGTTCCACAAAGACTTGTCATTATGATTATAACTGTTGGAAACAGCTAATGTTCAGGAAGTCAGTTTGCAAGATGGAAACTGTGATGTAGATGTCATTTAACTTCCCTTATCCCACCATGTGAAGAATTAGATGCCTCAAAATTGGGTCATAGGTAGCACTATAAATGAGAGATGAAGCTATCTAATCTGGTAAGCAGGGAATGGTAGGAAAATTGAAATGTAACCCATCCTCTTGGAATTTCAACAATCATACTTTTCTTTTAAAGTAGGGTAGAGGGAAGGAGAAGACGACCTTCAACTCTATTAAATACAAGTAACTAAACTTTTGCAAAAGTGTGGGACATTTGGATTCAGTAGTTCTTTTTTTTTTTTTTTTTTTTTTTNNNNTTTTTTTTTTTTTTTTTCTTCAGGGATTGTGAGGAAGACAGAGCAAAGTAAACTGAATTTAACCAGATGTAGTTTGGAATGATAATGGAAATTCCCTCCCTGACACTAACCCCCATGCCATCACTTAACAAAAGAAGTAGTTAACTGGTACCAATTCCTTCTTGGTTGTTTCGGGTGGGGGCAGACTGGGTTTGCACTGTCTCTTTTGGTTTTGGGGACATCTCACAGCTCTGGGGGTAGGTCACAGCTGTGTGTGTTGTCTGTCAGAGAGAGAAACTGTTCGGCTGCTCCTTGCTGCTCCTGTGGAGTAAGCTAGTTTCTTCTTGCCACTGCTGTTTCCCCTGGTTTTGGCACTGGGGCCCCAGCCACCGCTCCGGCCTCACCATGGCCGGCAGTGTCATGGCTGCCCACCCCACCACGGCAGCGACCCGGGAGAGAGGAGTCACAGCTGCTTTCCGGGACACGCTAGGGCTCTCCACTCCCAGTTTTCCTTCTTAGTTTGGGACAAAGAACACAGAGAGAGACAAAATACATCTGAGTGCTTACCGCTCGTCTCTGTCTCGCTGGAAAAAAGACTGAGAATTCACCCTGCAGCTAGCCAAGGTGTGACACTGACACTGTCCATAAATATAACTTTCTCCAGGAGGAACCTACTGGTTTGGGGGTTGTTCTCTTTTTTTTGTTTTGTTTTGGTTTTTTTGTTTGTTTTTTTTTGGTTTTTTTCCACTTGTGGTGTTGGGGAAGCAGTTTGCTCTGGTCTGTTTACAGTTATATCTATACCTACATATATATATGTATATATATATATAGTAGTTAAGAACAGTTATCATTCTTATATCCATTTTCTAATTAAAGTTCCTTTTCTTAAATTTAATAAAGAGTCACGTGATTGTTGTGGAGGAATCCTCTCCTCTGCTTTTTGGTAAACATTTTGGTTTTTCCTCTCAAACCAAGACATCAGAAAACAGAAAATTCAGATGTCACTGAAATTTAGTTTTTATTTCAAGCCTTCTAAGCTGCTTAGCACTATTTTGTTACATTTCGTATTTCCCTTAATCAAACAAAAATTTGCATGAAGTTTTCAGCTTTCTTTTTTATAACATTTCTGTGATTTTTTTTCTGAAGAATCAGAAGCAGCAGAAGTATCAGAATCAGAAATAAGCGATTATGTCCAGAAAGACATAGCAAAATGTCTTATAAGTACCTTGGAAACCCTTCAGAGAAAAGAACTCCTGAAAAGGGATTCACTATGTGCCCCAGCTGAAAATTTTATTCTTCTGTAACAGATTTTTTTTTTTCACTTAATATTAGCAACTCATAAATGACACATCAGAAAAGTCCTAACCATAACCCTAAGAAGTTGTCAATGAATATATTGGTCATTTCAGATTAAGTATCTGTACACTTGAATACACTTGAAGATAGCACTGGAATTATGTTTCTTAAATTCTCAGCCTGCTACCAGTCTTCACCATCTCAGCCAGCAGGTATGTCTAAGGATTTTGCTGGTACCTGCTGCTAACTGGTAGGTAATTATCAAATGGTTCTGGTTAGATTCTTTTTAGATTGGGCTCTGTTTCTTTCCAAGCGAGCTGTTTATTCTACCTTCTATATCACCAGCTCAGAGACAGTATAATATTCCATTTTTTTCAGTCCTCTCTGATCACTAAAATGTTTAAAAATCAATATACTGTTTATTAATGTAATTTTGTGGCCTTTGCTGTCTTTTATGTTTGGTATTCTATGTTTCATACTTTGAAAAAAGTTTACCTGCTCTTGAGATCTAGAGTAGAAAAGTTTTATCTCTACAGTAATAAAGGTTTTCCTGTCTCAAAAAGTGTTTGTTACGTTCAAGTCTAGTATTTCATGTCTGTATAGGGTAAGAAATTGGAATTCACTGTTATTTAGGGCAATCAGTCCTCTGGGGACACTATGTGTGAAGAATGGAAAACATTGCACTCAATATGTAAGAGCACTATATAAAAATTACATGCGAATGGGAAGGACAGATACAGACACAGAATGTTTGATGTTGGAAGGGACCTCTGAAGGTCAACTGGTCCAACCCCTCTGCTCAGGTAAGGTTGATTAGAGCCAGTTTCCCGGGACGGTGTTCAGACTTCTGAGTATCTCCAAGGTGGAGACTTCACAACATTCCTGGGCAATCTATGCCAATGTTCAGTCAACCTCAGAGTGAAAAAGAGTCTTCTGGAATTCGGCAGGAGCCTCTTGCATTTCAGTGTATGCCCATTGTTACTGGGAACCACTGAATGAGCCTGGTTCAGTCTTCTTTACACCCTCCTTTCAAGTATTTACAGGCATTGATAAGAACCCCCTGAGCCTTCTCTTCTCCAGGCTGGACAGTCCCTGGTCATAGGAGAGACGCTTCACTTCTTTAGTAATATTTATGGCCCTTTGTTAGACTCTCTCCAGTATGTCCATGGTTCTTTTGTACTGAGGAGCCCAGAGCTGGATGCAGCATTCCAGATGCGGCCTCACCAGCACTGATTAAAAGGGAAGAATAACCTACCTCAACCTGCTGGCAATACTTTGCTTAATTAGGATGAAGACACCATTTCCTTTCCTGTCCTTGCTGCAAGGACACATTCCTGGCTCGCGTTCAACTTGGTGTTCACCAGGAACTCCAGGACCTTTTTGCAAAACTGATTTGCAAATGATCACATATATTGGTTAATGAGTTTATTTTTCCCTGGACTTTGTACTTCCCCTGGTTGAATTTCATGGCGTTCTTGTCAGTCTGTTTCTCCAGACTGTCAAAATGCCTCTGGATGGCNTTAGAAATCTTTTCTATCAATACTCTTACCTGGAGCACAACTTACCAATGCTGCCACTATTTTGTTGTAATAATTCAAAAGCATTAGGCTCCTACAAATACAAGGTTATTACGCAGTTTCAGAAAAAAACTATTCACATAAGACAACTTCAGATAAACTATGAGAAGGTGAAAGCCTTTCCAAAAATTTCACCCTAATCGAAGTTTAATATATATGGACTTCATACCTGATAGTTCAATCTGATTAATTAATAAACTATGGGATGAGAATTTAAAGAAATAGTATAGTTCTAGCTCAATGCACATCAGATAAAAATGAATTGGAGTTTTATATTTTGATACTTTCTGGGTTTTTTTTAATGTTTAGTAGATTACTTGGAAAACTAAGGCTTTATCAGATTTGCATCTTGCATAGTAAGCATAGATGCTCTCACACAATAGGAAATAGCAAGCAAGATAACAGTTGTCTTGACTTTACTTGCAGAAGATACATGGAAAAAGCATTGAACTTTTTGCTTTCTTATGTTTTCTTTCCTTTTTCCCCTGTGACATCTCAAACTGAAATATTGCAAAACCTTTCTATCTTTAGTTTTGTGTACAGCATAAACCACAGTTAACACAATAATTATTTACTAGGTATTTGTTAGAATAATTTTAGAGTCCAAAATTACTTCCTCCTCCACATTTTCTATGTAATAATTGGATTCAATGGGGATGTAGGCTGGCTGGTACTGTACATGGTAAGTTGGAATTTTGTCATGAAATTTTACTGTGTGTACCAAATTCAACTCCTAAAATCAAGAATGACATATTTATTTTCTTAGAAGACATTTTAGTTAGAGATGAAAAGAATGAAAATTAATGGTAAGAGATAGGAGATTGCAAATAGCTGATGAATGAAGCTAAATATGCAGAAATAAAAAATTAGGATTCTGAGGATATAATTAACTAAACTCTGATGTTTTTTGTTAATTGAGTAGGAGTATAAGATCCATTATGATGCAGATGGCTGCAAATGTTAGAACATATTGGGTTTGTTCTCAAAAGAAGCTGAGTAGGGCTTTGGTTTTCTGAGTACTCAGGTGGCAGTTATGTTCTAGGCAAACCTGCAGTCATCTCTCTTTCAGAATTTTTTTCCTTGAGTTTTTTCCATGTGCTGTCCAGACACAGCTGTTTCTTCCACCATAGGATGAACTATATCAGGGAGATTGCTTGGAGCTATCAGAGATATTAAAAAAAAAACCAAAACACAGGTGGGTTTTTTTTCAGCTGAACCATCTTTCATCTTCTGTGTACAATTCAAACTTTATTTTGTGTTTTTGNCAAGGACACATTCCTGGCTCGCGTTCAACTTGGTGTTCACCAGGAACTCCAGGACCTTTTTGCAAAACTGATTTGCAAATGATCACATATATTGGTTAATGAGTTTATTTTTCCCTGGACTTTGTACTTCCCCTGGTTGAATTTCATGGCGTTCTTGTCAGTCTGTTTCTCCAGACTGTCAAAATGCCTCTGGATGGCAACATGACCCTCTAGTGTATCAGTCACTCCTTGCTGTTTTGTGTTATCAGCAAAATTTCAGGGAGTACACCCTCTTCCATCATCCAAATTGTTAATGAAGATGTTTAACCAGAGCTTTGTAAAAGCTCTTCAAAACATATGCCTAAGAGAAGTCCCTATGCTGAATTTACGATAAATCCTGTTTGATGGAAGGGTCTCATTAAATAATCTGGGGGAAAAAAACCCCAAC
>VWZD01007639.1:2628-33846 GCA_013396695.1 Sakesphorus luctuosus | reverse complement strand
ACTAGAGTGATAATTGCAGAGTTGAAAACTGGTAAAAGTAGAATGGTCAAAACCACTAATTCCCTACACTAATCTCAACATTTCAGTTTATAGGAAAGGAGGGGAACTGAAGCAGTATTTTGATAGCATGATAACTGATCTGAGATTTTTTTTTTGTACATAAAGAAAAGCTAAAGAATAAAAAAGGGAATACAAAATAGCAGTACATGCATGTGCAATAAAATTCACCTGAGAAATACCATCTGCACAAGTACAAACAGCATGCTGAGCTTGTTTTGATAGCTCAATGAAAAAACAGTGTTTATGAAGACATAGAGGAAAAGAAATTATTGAAGACCAGGGGCCACTTACATTTATGTATGCAACTAAGTNTGAGACTGTAGAGACCCCTTTTGTTCCCTTTCTCACAAAAAAACTTACTTATGTGAAGTAGAGTAGGTCTTGATAGTAAGGACTGAAATTTCATCACTTCCTCCTCAAAAAAGAAGTAGGTCTCACAACAAGGAAGAAGTCTAAATTCAGGTATCGCTTCTGACTGAGGTAGGTGTTCAATTCTGGATTTGACTTGAATTTATTTGTCACTAAGTTACAGGTTTTGCTGAAAAAATGCTGAAAAAGAGAAAATTTCTCTGATTAAAATTATGCTTAAACTAGAATGTTCCCACAATAAAAGTATTTTAGGGAAGTTACCATTCCTCACCGGTGTGTATGCAACAAAATAGGTTTCAAAAATACTGATGAAGCTAATAAAAATCCTCTAACAATATCCTCTGATTAATTAACACAAAATCAAATTATAAGTGCGCATTCAATTACTGTCAATCCTACCAAGTAACGTATCTTGCTTTTAATAGAGTTCTATTTCTGCAGTTCTTGAAAACACAATATCTTGGAGTTAATTTTTTGGTGTTTTTAAGAGGGCTTATGAAGTACAATATTTGTACAATATTGTACAATATTTGGAAATACTTTGCTTCAACAAAATTAGAGAAATTTTGAAGAAAGAAAACCGTTCAAACCCTACTCCTTGAATGGTAATGTGATTCATATATACATTTAAAACTGATCTTTAGTTTTCCATCTGAAAAGTTTTGTCAGAAAGATGAAAAAAAAACCAAAAAACAAAGCTGGAAAATAAGAAAAACTCCTTCCTTGTGAGGACCTATAGATTTTGTTTGTATTGAAACAGGAATACATAGTCCATGTGAGGAAAAAATGTGGACCATATAAGTAAAGAGAACACAAGCTGGTTTTATTCATATCATAAAATCTTATCATTGACATGTTCATTCCGCATTACTTAAGACAAGTTCTTAAGAAACATTATATTTCCTGGATGCTGGTTTTGGTGGGTCTTTTGGGAGGGGGTTGGGGTTTTCCTTGGTGGATTTTGTTGTTATTGTTTTTATTTGCTTGTTTGTTTTTTGTTTTGTTCTTCTTTCTTTTTGTTTTGTTTTTTTTTTCCTTGTTGTTTATTCTTGGGGGTGATGGTATTACATAGAATAAAATAGCAATGAGGATATATACTTCACTAAATTAACGTGGGGTTTTTTAGGTTTACAAAGAGTATTCCCTGTTATTTTTGAAGAATATGCAACACATTTATCTTTTAAAGTGAGAAACGAGGGTCTATATAGGTACATAAGGGTAATAATAATAAAAATTAATGGATGCAAATAATATAATAGCAACAGAAGCACAAAAGGAACAGTGATACAATAGCAGCTGAGTATTAAAGTAATAAGTCACAGCTCTCCGATTTCCTGAGCTCTTAAGAGAAACAAGAAGGTTTGCTAGAGTCTCATAATGCACCCTGGAGTCATACCTGATGAAGATTCAAAATTGCACTCCTGGAAGAAATAAGCCAGTGGCAGTTGTGTTGAACATCCTGCCAGTGCCCTAGAAGATATGCCAAAGACCAGGGGACAGAACATATTCTGAGGGTCTGTTTGCATGGAAATTTTTGTCTTTGCTTAGCCATTCTTAGCACTAATTACTTTTGAGATTGAGTGTTACTTTTGAGATTGTGTTTAAGAAGTCTTGCTCATTCTGAGTCACAGATGAGCTGTGGCACATTTTCTTCACTGTAAGTAAATATGTGGTCCAGCAACTACTGAACAATCTGTGGAATGCAAATAAGTAAAGCATATTACTTTGAGGAAACTCTCCATTTGTTTCATGGGAGTTCTGCAACTGTAAAGGGTAACTGTCAAGGAGTCAGCAAATCCAAAGAGATTGAAATTCACTGTCCTAAATCTATACTTCAAGAAATGAGAGACTGGTGACAAGAGCAAGTGCAATTAAATACAGAAATGATGGGATCTTTGATGAAAAGACTTGGATGTCTCCCAGTATTTGTGCATATTTCTAAGTGACACTGCTTTAATTGCATCAGTTCTTGCTCTTTCCACAGTACACATTGGTAGTAAAGCACATTTCTACACACAAAGGACTTATACTAAACTGAACTGCAATATCTTTATACATTTAAAACAACATCCCCATAAGTANAAAAAAGGAACAACAGACCACACTAAAAGTAGGCATAATCCCTGGTTTTGCTAAAAACAGGGAAGGAGTTCACCATCTGCTTAATTCCACTGTATTTTGAATTGGGTAGGTAATTATCTATATTTTTACTTCATTTTTTTTTTCTTTCCAGATTCTGCCTTCTATGCCTGCTTCCAATTACAAAACTTAAAAGATACACACACCCCATATATATATATATATATATAGAGAGAGAGAGAGAGAGAGAGAGAGAGAGAGAGAAATCCCCATAGATGCATATGTGTATAAACTCAACATTTGCTTTAATCTCATTCAGGGAACAGACTGAAAATGTTCATAGTGCAGTTGCCCTGGAAGCTTGTTCCTGCTTCATTCTTTTTTGCTTGGAAGACACCTGCTCAGCAATTACATGGCCAGCAGTACATTAGCAACATTGCCTGCTGGATTGCAGGTGTTTGAATCTATAGGGAGAAGGTCATTAGATTACCATTTCTCTCCATCTGGCCCAAAGAATGCTAAGTGTATATGGGCCACCAAGATTGCTCACTTCAGAGGGTATCTCTCTGTCCATTTATCATCAAACACATGCCACACTTCCTGAATTTCTGAGATGCCAGCCATTATTGATTCTGGTTGTGTGGCTTATTAAAAATAGTAATGCTCCAAGTAAATACATTTACTCCTTAGTCTGCATGCACACTAACAAAAATACCTTGAAATTCCTGTGTGTGCATTCCATTTGTTTTTCTGTGTTTACTGTAACTTGCAGAGAAAAATGTTCTTTGTAGAAAGGTTCTTAAGCCTGGAGTTTTACATTGCCTGCTGATGTCAGACCAGCACTAGAAAGGTTGGTACCTTATATTCCAGTGTAGATAGCCATGAGGCATGAGACACTGACACTGACCTACTAAATATGAAAGAGTACGGGTATCTCTACGTATCTTTGTTTGTTGAACTTGCTCTTGATACATATCAATCAGATGGATGAAACCAGAGAAGGTGTGTTTTAATTGTGCTAAACCACACTAGTATAACATTATTTTTATAAAGTCATTGAAAGACAAACATTAACAAGGAAGGAAAATTATTTCAGCCACAACTTTCTTACTTGAAATACGCTGGCAATTTGCCACTGGCCAATCCAGTAATGAGTTTGAAAGCTTTATATTATTGTTACGACTGCCCAAGTACTTCACACTGTTTCTAAGTAAAACCAGATATATAGCTAAGCAGATGGTTATAGCTATGCCTTGTGTGTACAGAATGGATAAAATTTACCATGAGAAGAAGTTGAATGGCCCAAATGTATGAATAAGTTATGAGATTTAATGAAATATCTTGGCTGAAAACAGATTAATATTTTTGACCCTTTACATAGAAGGAAATTGGAGCAACTTGTGAAAATACAGAGGGTTTTATATTGAGAATTGATGTACTTACGGATATTGCTGCATGATTCCTGACTACAGCAGACAGGAATTCAAACCCCATGATCCAGAACATCCTTTGCAGTCCTACATTTTTACAGAGTCAATAAACAAAGCAGAATCTTTCCCCTGGAATGCTTCTCTCAAAGGAAAATATTTGGCTTACAGGTCCTAGTTTTCTATTGTTGTGGACTTCAAAGAACCACAGAATTGTTGATGTTCAAAAGGACCTTTGGATGTCATTCTGTCAAACTCTATTGCTCAAGCAGGACCATGTAGAGCAGAATATCTGGGTCCATTTTCAGGCAGCCTTTGAATACTTCTGAGAATGGAGACTCCACAGCCTTTCTAGGTATTGATGGCCAGACATCACTAACGAAGATTTGGGAAGGTCTCTCCCCACATATAGGTGTGCCCTTCCAGCCTGCACAGTGGATTTTTTTTTTTTTAGGTGAGGCGCAGCATGAGCAGAACTGGCCCCACTATTTAAGTCCTAAGGGTCCATCTGCCATGGCTGCGAGCTTGGACAGTGACAGTGAAGTCCTCGGGACTGTCTACAGCACCCAGTACCAACCAGGGCTGACTCTGCTGAGCATCCGAGATCTGATGGGATATAATTGCCAGGGGACGGTCCCACTGAGACTTGAACTCAGGTCCTTGGGATTCAGAGTCCAGAGTGCTCTCCTTTACACCATGGGACTACCCTAAGAGAAGCAGCCTTTCTAGGTAATCTTACAGCATCACAGTAAAAACATGTTTCCTTATGTTCAAACAGAATGTCTCATGTTTCCTCTTCTACTCATTACTTGTTACAAGTACTGCCTAGGATGATAGTGACCAAAAATAACTAACAGAAAGGAAAGAGAGGAACCTTTATGCAGACTACCCATCCTACGTAAAACTACTTGTAAAACATTTCTCCTTCTTTTCTGTATCTCTATGAAAATGATTTTACAAGCATATTCATAAAATTAGAAGGAGTTTTTTCTGGTTATATTTCTTAAAATGAAAATTTAACTACGGCGAAAAGATCCCATTATTCTCTACAGCTTCCTTTGGAGGGGAAATGGTGATAGAGGTGCTAATCTATTCTCCCTGGGATCCAATGATGGGATGTGTGGTAATGGCTCAAAGATGCACCAGGGGAGATTTAGACTGGACATTAGGAATCATCATTTTACCTCTACAGTGGTCAAACTCTGGAACAGGCTTCTTAGAGAGGTGGTCATTGCACCTGTTAGTGTTTGAGAGACATTTGGACAAAAATAGAAATAGAAGAGATCTGATGTGATGGAAATTATTGTAAGATTAGTTTGGCATTTGTGTAGCATGATTTAGTGCATTCAATACAAAAGCCACTTTGAGAAGCACTAGAACAATAACAAATAAACAAATATAAATAAAACTTGCATTCCACAGCAAAACAATTCAGTGTTAAAATGCATAGGCTTAGAGTTTATAGGGTTTTAGCTCTATAAGATATGTGTTAGGGAGGGGATCAAAACTGCTGCTGTTTTTAGTGTGTATTCATCTTGTCTTGTTTTGCAGTTGAATTTAAGAGACATAAATAAGAGAAACTTTAGCTGAGCTATTTGCCTGACTGATTAGGTTCAATTACTGAAAGCTTGAATTAGGCTTTGATAGTGCTTAGCCATCAGGATTTTGGCACATTAACTGATTAAATTTATAGTGACTAGTTTTTGCCATATTTTCTATTTCGTAATATGCAAGGGAGTAAAAACTGCATGTTGCACAAGGGGAAACTCAATAATTTAATCATAAAAAGTTTGAATTATTTAAAATTATTGGTTAAACTTTTTTGATTAGAGTATCTTTTTTGTCTAGCTTTCTGTAATAAACTAATTTCTGAAGTATCAAAATAATTTGCATATTAAAGGGTCATTTCTCAAAAAAACCCCTCCAGTATATTAAAAAAGATTTCTGTGTTAAACTAACAGCTGCATTTAAGATTGTTCATTTTAAAGTCTTCAAATCTTATTTTACAAAGACATGTATGAATTATAATTGAATTTGTCAGTGACTTCTGATTGTTGTTAATTACAAAACCACGACAGCTTTCCTATTTCTAAACACAATGGTTGCAGAAATCTCAGTAGATATCGAATGTATGGGAATTTTGAAATGGCTGCAATGAGGTGAAAAGAAACATTCCATAGGAAGGAAAACAGAAGACTAGTTTTACTCAAGAAGATACTTATAACTGGCAACATTTTAAATATTAATGAAGAGCATCTAAAGCAGGATCAATTGACATATTTTCTTGGGATTTGAACATGTTTCATACAGGATGCAACTAATAGAGACAAAGGAAAAAGCAAAGCATTTTCACAGATTCAAAGCACTCATAAAAACACAAAGTAATATAGAATCAGTTTGGATAATGTAAAAAACAGACAAGCGTATTTATTGTTTTTCAAGAAAACCACATCTTTAGAGATATTTGTTTAGCTAACTTTTCCAGAAATAGGTTATTAATCAATTGCAGCCAGTATATCCATTTGAACAGAACTTTCAGGTCTAGGCAGAGGAGAATATTCAGCTGCAAAATTTGATAGAACAGTTGTTTTGGGGTATATTACATATTTTATGAGTGCTCAGTAAGCTTCTAATGTTGAGCCAAAATGCTATGGGAATGAAAAAATGCCATTTGTGTGTTATGCTTTAATTTTCCTTTTACAACTTTTATGTTGGACTGCAGTGTGTGTTCTCTGAGCACATGGAGTTTCTGTATGAAGAAACTTCCAATTTTAGTATATTTTTATGAGGCAGATAGAAGGGCAGGAGAGCGGCGAATTAGGAATGGGGAGAGGTGGAGAGACAGAAACACTGAGGAGAACTGGTTTTGTCTCATCAGGGAGGTCCTCAGAGGTTTTAAAATACAGAAAGAAATATCTTTGGCTCATCTTAAACAAAATTAGAGGGTCTATGCTTGTTTTAAAAAGTAATGCAAAGACATGATTGTTTTTAGTAAAATATGAGCTGTGATACATCAGTATTTGTAATGCCTTCACTCCTGAAATTATAAAAACACATAAAGTCCTTGGCCTCTATATGTAAACCCAAATATTGACTTATTTTAATACCTTTCAGAATTCAGTACATAAATATAAGATTGGAAAAGTGATCAATTTAAAACTGATAAAGGAGTTAAAAGAATGTGTTTATCTAAGGAATCCTAGAGTGCAGCTCCACCAGGGAATCTCTTCTTCAGAGTCCTTAATACTTTAGTCTTTCAACTTCATCCCTAAGCTCTGCCACTAGGCTGAGCAGATCATCAACCTGATTGCACCTTGCACAGCTGTTGTCTCTGCTGCCCTCTGAGAGCAGTGCCAGGATCTGGCACTCACTGCCACTATGCAGATAAACAATCACAGAAAAATTACACTTCCAAGTTGCATTAAAAAAAGGATAAGCATTCATCTGAAAATTTACTAGGATAGTTTTATTCTAGTATAATAGCCTCCTCAGACCTTCATGGCCATTTGTTACAGGAAAAGTCATAGTCTTGTATGTATGTATTGAAGTTAACCAGTGCTTCCCAATACAGAGAAACATGAAGCCTCTTTATTATTCTTCCTCTTCTCCATGACTATTCATATATGACACCAGGACTTCAAATTGGGAATTTTTACAGGAAAAGTGAATTCTATTTCATGAAAACTTTCCATTTAAGTTTTATAGAATTGCAAACTGTCAGAAAGTCTAATTTTGTGCCTGTAGTTTGTGCAATGTGACTTGTTAGGTTTTAAGTTTTGCAGTGAGCCAGAACTCAGGCCACTGCTCAAGCTGTTCCCATGGAACCTCACATCAACACTTTTGATGAGTCAAACTCTGGACAAAAACATATCTTCTCATCAAAGAGCAGGAGAATTATTGTGACCTATGGATAGAGCTGTGGCCCAAGTTCCTTGGATGTTTCCAGACAACCATGGCTTTCTCAATGCATACACCTTAATTTAATAATTTCTTATCCCAGAATCTACAGTCCTACAGCTGTAATAAGAGGTCACTCATATCATTGCCATGTTCTGCATTTTGTGATCATCTTTCCATCAGTTAATGGAAAGCTCTGGATAAATGTCAAATATTAGTATTGAAAGTTCTTTTGGATATACAGAAAATGGGCCACACAAGGAATTAACTTTGACTTTTTCTATGGACAAGCATTTCAAAGACTCAAATTCTCACTACAGCATTCAGGGACCCAAAAAAATAATTTCAATCAGGAAAACTATCACCTTTGTCAGTGCTGGTGTTGGATCTGATGTCAAATCTTTCTCAGAAAGATCTACTATATTTTCCTCTTTGCCAGGTTTTGCTGCACAGAGACACTTCTCAGGTTTAATACAAGAATTGTTTTAGTGTGTGATGCAGGCCTTCCTAAGGTCAGATTCCCAGGGGACAAACAAAAATCTGCCCTAGAAGTTTAGGGTTGGTGAAGCAAAATTTTTAGCATAAATAATAATTATATAATTTTAATGAAACAGTAGCAGTGTTGTTTTCAAGCAAATAAGTACCTAAGTCTAAAGTTACCTAACGTGTTATCAGGATGTGAGAAACAGAACAATGTTACTGCTTTGGCCATGTGTGTTACTAGGTAGGTAAAACTACACGATCGTTTCCTTTATTCCTGTGCTCCCTGCCTCATCTAGTGCTTAGGATGAACTGTATTAAATGAATAGACTTATTTTTTTTAAATGAATGAAACTTCTACTTACTGGAGATGTACACCATAGCACTGGAAGCTGTGAAGTGTGAAGACAAAGTAGAGAAATGGACAGAAGAAAAGGAATGGATAGCTTAATGGAGTAACTATTTATTCTACTGTTCTTCTATCAACTATTTATTCTGAAAGTTGATAGAAGACCCCTTTTCAGTGTAAGTCATTTAAATCCAGATATTTACAGATGACAATCAGCTACATTTTGCTTTCCAAACCACTAATTAGAATTAAAGAAAAAACAGAGTATGTTTTGTAAGAGACTTCAATATTTTTCTTTTTTTTTTTTTTTTCATTCAGATTAGGAAAAAAATTAAGCATACCACTTTACCCAAAGAAATACTTAAGAGGATTTCAGGTGAAGCAAAATATGTAATTTTCTCAACATTTTTTCCCCCCCTAAATATGTTGTATCTTAAAAGAATGATACAAAAGTTTCTGTAACAGAAAGCTTTCAGGAACTTTCACTGTTTATTCTAAAATAATAGCTGAAGGCCAGGACAGCTGTCATACCAAATTCCTTAGTAAAAGAGGCAATGTGGTCTAGAAAAATAAGTAAAAAAACAGTAAAGCTGTATGTGTAATAGCTTGATTTGAACTACTAAATTAAATAATAAAAAATAAATAAAGAAAAATTCAGGAGGAATAGGGAGTGTTTGTTTGAAAAGAAACATATTTATCAGCTCACTTGAGATCATTGGAGAGGTTGTAAAACAAATTACTCTGTTTTCTGCTTCTGTTCTCTCATATGAAAAATGAAAGACTATTTTTTTTTTACATGGTGTGATGTCTAAAAGGCATGTTATGATTTATGATGACATACTTTAAAATACCTAAAAATATACTGTATCATAAGGATATATACATTTAAATAGAATTGTTTCAAAATTTTCTCAAATCTTATTTATTTTCCTAATTTTGGCCCATTCTGCATGTTTCATTGAGTTACCCTCATTTATGTCGAATTTTTTGTTTATGTGCAGGTTTTATATTTACCAGCTGATATTGAGAATTAAAGTTATTGTGTATTATGCATATTCTTGACTCCAAAACTATGTGAGCAAGCTTGTCTTTCAACCAAGTATTACAATATGTGAATGTACTATTCAGTTACACCACAGCCGACACTTTATTAATGTGTTTCATTTATTTAAGTGCAAATCATTACTGTTAATGTTTAATAATGTATAATTTATTAATGAAATTTTAGACATGATTAAGCAAAAGACCTAAACCTTGAGCCTTTTTAACATGAAAAATTCACTGAGTTCAATCAGACTTTATTTCTGAAGAATATTGTGCAGAAATTTTGCTCATTCCTCCTTCTCTCTGTCTTTTTTTTCCTGCTATAAATTGCATAAATTGTAGATGTGTCTGACTAATCCAGTGGTCTGCTATGGTGGAGAGATTGCATCAATGAACAAGGGCACAGCTAGGGATGTGATCCACCTGAACATCTGTGAAGGTTTTGATAGGGTCATCCACAATGTTCTTACTGCTAAATTTAAGAGATAGAGGTTTGATGGACGGACTGTTAGATAGATAAGGAAATGGCTGGAGAGCCACACCCAAAGAATTACAGTCAACAGTTCAGTGCCTAGGTAAAAATCAGTAATGAGTGCTCATTCAAAGTCCCTCAAGGCTCCATGCTGGAACCAAGACTATTGAATATCTTCATTGATTGCATAGGAAGTAGAACTGACTTCACCCCAACAAGTTTGCAGATTATGCCAAGCTAAGTGGTGCAGTTGATTTGCTAGAGGGAAGGGATACCATCCACTGCCAGCTTGAAAAGCTTAAGGACTGGGAGAAAGAAGTTCAACAAGGCCAAACACAAGGTTTTGAGCCCTTGAGTTCGGTCGATTACCAGCAACAAGACAGATTGAGGAATGAATGAATTGAGAGTGACTTAGCTGAGAAAGACTTGGGAATATTGATGGATGAAAAATTAGACATGATCTGGCAATGTGTGTTTCCAGCCCAGAAAGACAGTTGTACTCTGGGCTGCATCAAAAAGAAGGATGGGCAGCAAGTTAAGAGAGGCAATTCCCCACCTCTACTCTACTATCATGAGATCCCACCTGGAGTACTGGAGGTCCTCAGTGGTTGAAAGACATGGATCTTTTCAGACTGGTTCAGAGGACGGTGTGATGGTTTGATCCAAGCTCCTCCCTAGTTACATCTAGTTGCTATGGAAAGCCTAGATCAAATTGTCACAAAATGGCCAGAGGACTGGAACACTTCTACTATGAAGAAAGGCTGAGAGAGTTGAGTATGCTGTCTGACAAAGAGAAAGTTCTGGGAAGACCTTGCAGCCTTTCAATATCTAAAGTGGCTTATAAGACAGGAGAGGACCTATTTACTATAGTGATAGGATAAGGGGTAATGGTTTTAAAGAAAAATTGGTTATGTTTACATTGAAAAAGAGGAAGAAATTTTTATTATGACAGTGCTGAGACACAGGAGCAGGTTAAAGGTGTGGATGCCATCCTTGGAATTGTTCAAGTCAGGATGGATGGGGCTTTGAGCTAACAAACCAATATAATGAAAGATGTCTTTTTGCCCATCGTGTGGGCTTGGACTAGCTGACATTTGACAGTCCCTTTAAACTCCAACAATGATGCTATATCCTATGCTATATCCAATTATGCTATCTCTATGATGCCATATCCTACCAGCTCTTCCACAGGAATTGGTTGAATACCAGGCAATGAAAGCTTGAAATCTGTTGCTTTCTCTGCAATTGTTATTCTTGCTTTTATGATACTCCACCTGGGTCATGCTGGCCACTTCAGTTCACTTTCGATTCTACTTTTTGCTGTAAAAAATTACTTCTTTCATTAATATTTTGCTAGTCCAAGTGCTAAAACCCCAAACCTTAGCTCTTTCAGAACAGATTATTATTGATTTTTATTCCTTATGCCATCACTTGTAGAACTACGATGTGATATCTGTCAGGAACCTCTAGCTTACCCAATTATATAGGTTTACATTTTCACCTGTTCTGAAGGTTCATATTACTTCATAATTTTTATTATAATTACTCAAAAAATCTTCCTGTTTATTTTAAATACTATTGAATTTATTGAATACATGAAATTGCTTGCCTCCTTAGTGAATTAAGACCAACTATCATAAAAAAAACCTCAAAGGCACCAAGTACCTGTTGCAGTCCAATTGGAAATTGTAACTCTGTTTTTTAACTAACTCTCAGAAGGCTAGATTAAGAGATCTCCCAATGCATCGCACAGGATCTCATGATGTTAATTCTCAAACAGATAACTGCTTTATTTTAACTATAATTAGCAGGGGGAAAATGCAAGGGAGAGGGAGAAGTAGAGAGGCGACAGTCGTTTACCACCACCAGTGGGAAGCGTCTCTGAGGGTCTCAGCCAAAGCAGTTGCCAGTAGCCGACAAGGGATGGGGCAGGCAGAAGCAGGGCTGGCACGGTGAGGATGAGCAGAGGTGATGAGGATAACAAGAGGCTGGCAGGACTGAGAGACAAAGAGTGCGGCCAAAAGTTGGGCTTAGACCCTGGGTAAACCCAAGCTGGAATGGCCACCGAGCACCTCTGGCCACGGTCTTAAATGGCTTCTGGTGGATGCTTATTGGCCAGTGTGGCTCTGGGCAGACCTTTCCACGATGTTGGTGGGTTGAGGTATCCAGGTTCAGGCTGGCTCGGCCAAGGCAGGAAAAGGTATCTAGTTTTGCTGTTAGTCAGGCATCAGGGGCTCCTCAAGGTGTTGGCCAGCAGCCCAAAATGTCTCCTGGGTCTGTGAAGAGAGCCCTGCAAAGAGCTGAGGTCGGTGTGTGCCATTTTGTTCAGTCCCTATTTGTTCAAGCTCTGGTGGGACCTCCTGGAAGCTGCAAAAGCCCCATTTGGCGGTACCTCAGCTGCTGGGAAAAGCTCTGTCTTTGTGGAGTGATTGCTTGCTGCTTGCATGGAGTTAGACAGTTTCAAAGTAACCTTGCCTAGGGCATGTAATTGCGCCATTAACACTTTTTTGTGCCTCGGTGAGAGCAACTAATTACATTATGAATAGGTCTAATTATTTACTGCCCTGGTCAATGTAAAAACATATCAGAGAGTTAGAGACAGAATAGTCTCTTACAGTACCTCAAGCTCCAAACCGCACCTGCAAACTGCACATACCTTAAATATAAGCTATAGTAATGAACAAGTTATTAACAGTCAGACCTAAGAGAATGTAAAACTTTTCAAGATTAATATTCAGTTCAGGTGTAATTGGTATCTATTTGGCAACTGGATTAGGTTATCTTTGGAGGTCTCTTCAAATCCAAACTATTCTAAGATTCTATGATTCTGTTCAGAAGGAAATTCATGACAGCACATTTAATGGCTACTTTGAACTTTAAATTTGTATGGGCTAGAAATTGGCCTTACTTAGGTGTTATGGTGTTATGAGCTGTTATATAGTCATAGTTATATGTTTTAATCTGGACCCCTTTTCCACACTGATGTAGCTGAATACATACAAATATGCAGAAATCCATAATCATGTAATGTCATTACTGGCATGCACTGAGTACTTTATTATATTACAATTCAACCTTTTTAATTATGTCATGAAATAAATATCATTCTACTATGTTATTAAACAAATTACCAAAATCTGCCCACTCGCTAAATAAATGAGGCAGTATAATTGAACATAAATAGCTCCTGGTACCAACCTAATCTATTTAGATAGCAAAAATGTTCTTTCTGATTCTCTTGCTAAGTAAAGACCTTTGGCAGGTCAGGAAAGGCTTCAGAACATTTTTCTTTTATTTGGAAACTGATATCATATCCTCCAATTATCTCAACAGGGAAAAGATCATAGATGCTGGCACTTAATAAAAAAACTGGCCAATTTAAAATCACTTCTTAGAAAAGCTTGGAAAGGTGTGAGTTGCTTGCAATGAAATTTAACCCTAAATTGCTTAATGAAAACTAAACATAAAGATGTATTGAAGAGCATCTTAACTGGTTTTTTGTTGTGTTTTTTTTTTAATTAAAATATGCAACTACAGAATCAGAATTATGCTGTATTTCTATACAGAAATATTGCAAGAGAGGCAGAGATCAACTTGAGTTATTCTTCTGGGAAGAGATACAAAAGAAGACTGAACTAAAATTTTTCTATGATTCTGAGACTAAAGCAAAGCATAAAAACTTAAATCTGAGCATTATGTTCAGTTTCTGAAATTTCCCTCAATATCTAGAAAAGACTGATCTCACATATTTTATTGGATGTTTGGTGTGACTTCTCTTAACTCTGTTAAAAATTAACATAGATCAGAATCAGGCAAAGGGAAGAAGGTCTGAAGAAACCTCTGGCACACATGGGAAGAAAATAGCTTATTTTTAATGTTTATATTCACCCTTATTCAGTTGTTTCTTCCTTCATCTGTGTCTTCACACAATTATGATGATAAATGACTGTAAACAGAGGTGCCCTAATGCAATGGACTGAGAAACAGTCCTAGATGCATGAGATTTAGCTTTCCATTTACTTCCACTTCTCTGAAATCAAAATAGTGCTTAAGATACTGGTGCAATTTCAAACAACTATTTTGCATAACTACATATGGCTGAGGCTTCTCCAAACAGTGAAATAACATTTCTGTGCAGACTGTCAACATTTTCCTAATTTTTCAGGTTTGCCATACTAATCTGACATGTCCATGTCATTACAAATTTTATGGTAATGTTTTAGTGGTTTATTATTTTATGTTTCTACCCACATAGGAGGGTTCTAGACAGGGTCTCGGAAAACCTGATGGAACCTTTTATAACAAACAAATAGTCTAAGACAGGAGGAATTGTGTGGTTTGGCTCCAGCATGGGGCAGAGTCTCTCATCCCTTCCTAGCAAATTCATACCAGTATGCTTAAGGAAATCCCATTGACTTGTCTTTTTATCTGTTCTCCAAGGAAAGAAATAACAAGGCCATAGTCTTGTTGTGTGTTTATTGGCTGTCCTTAATGCAGAATGATAATGATTTGTGGCTTGATCATAGTCTGTATCAAAGTGCCTAGAAATGAAAAATAGGGTCGGTGAGAGGAGGGGAGGGGATAATAATATCTCTTATTAAATCCATAATACTGGTAGAAAATTAAGGACAGAGCTTCAAGCAGATCATCTCTGTTTAATATTGTGTGCCATAATTATGGTCCTCTCATCTACAGATGAGACCTCCAAGTTTTCTGGGTATTCACTTTAATTTTAGACTTCAAGAGATTTTACCAACACATACTCTTGCAAAGCCTTTTGATTCTTTGATACCTTGAGTTCATATCTGAAGAAAAACTACACATTTTTTCTCTAAACGATTTCTTTAAATCTGGTGGGAAAATAGGTGTTTTGGCAAAAAGGGTTTTACAGAAATAACATGCAACTTCAAAAAAGTATTACAACAGATTACAGGACTAGCAAGCATTGCTATAGTATGGAACTTTTGTTACACCCAACAAGCACAAACTCCATGCAACTTCAGTGAAATACTCACAACTTAAGTTAAATACAGAAAATAGGTGTTTAAGTTACCCACAAGAGGGAGAAAAGAGTAAATAAAGAGAGATTAAGAGAAAAAAGAATAAAGAGAGACAAAGAAGAGAGAAAAATACAGTTAGCACTGAAAAGTCGCAAGTTGACAGCTTCAGGATAGCAGTCCAGGGCAAAATGAAGACCTCTGCATGCCTCTTTATTTACTGTGGCCACTCTCTCCTTTGGACCTTTGGTTCACTGGCCACTTACTGTCCCCTTGGCCACAGTGAGGGGTGTCACAGACAAGCACAGGCTCCAAGGGTGAGGTGTGGGAGGGTTATCGGGCAGTNAATAATTACTGATCTGGTGTGTAAAAGGCAGTAAGGGACAAAAGTGGGTGCAAGTTGCAACATTGTAAAAGCTTCGCATGCAGATATTTATTTGTTGAAGGCAAAATGTTTGTGAGGAGCATACAGTTTCTGAGCAAAGGTGATAATTTCAGTTAAGAAATAAAGAGGTAACCAGTGACAAGAGCTGTTCTTTGCATTATGAATCAAATGCCATTTTCTCACTAAACACTACTATTTTGTCTATTTACTTGTCTTGATATTTGCTTAGTAATAGATGGAATTTTTTTTGTTATATGAAATCCATACAGAAACACCTAGGCATTTTAAATATACAAGAAAGATTTGTCCTCTTTTTACTTTGTATTGCCATCCTCTCTAGACCCTGTCACCTACTGTCAATACCTTAGCATAGCTGCAGTCCTGCCATAATGCTGCTATAAGGCAGTAATAGTCTTTGCTCTGTTAAATCTGTCACTTTTGGCAGCTATTCTCTTTCTTTTGTCATATTTCTCTTCCTCAACTATCTGCTTGATTCAAATGGAAAAAAATGTCCCATCATTTGCTATGAGAAAGACACGGACATACTAAAGTGAATACAATGAAGAGACACAAAGATGAATAAAGTACTGGACTATCTGACATACAAGGAGAGGCTGACGGAGCTGGAACCTTTCAGCTTGGAGAAGTGAAAGCTCAGAGGGACCCTATGCATGCTCATAAACACTTGACAGGGAAAGTAAAGACGATTTCACAGTCCTGAGTAACGTGCCCTAGATGCCTCTCCTCTGAGCAGGAAGTTGGACAAAATGTTCTCCAGATATGCCTTCCAGTCTCAACTTTTTCTGTGATTATCTAATTAAATTAAAAATAAAAAAGGTTATTGGCATGAAATGTGATCCCAATAAAATATCTAGTGGTATTAAAACTGGCATAGAAGAAAATTTATTCTAATATTTGGAATAAAGATAAATTTTATCAAAGATCTAACTTATTCAGGATAAAGTTTAGTAGATCTAGGGCATTTTCTTACAGCACATAAATTGAACCTAATTTTTAAATATGTCCCTTCAGGACTGCACCAGCTATGTGCATAGTGACAAAATGTAGGACATTTTGGTATTTAGATTAGGGAAATACAGGCTGAATATGTCTGTCTCTTTGGATTTTGAGAAAAAGGAAAGAGTAAACCTCCTCCTACCTTCCCAGAGTATAAAATCTGTACTATTTCCTAGTTTCTTTCAATGTCTATGATTTCATTTAAATAAAAAAGAAGCATGCATCTTCCCTTGTCTCTGTCTAGGACACTTTACTATACATCTACCCTGACTAAAATAAAAATTATTTTTCCATACAAAATTGTTATCTAGTGATTTTCAAACAAAGTAAAGCAAACACATGACAGCCAGACAGGCAAACTTCCTCTCTGTTTCTATTAAACTGCTCAATTTTACCCTTTTTAAATACCTTCCTTCCAGGGTTGCTGTTGTCTTAATTCAGTGAAAATACTTCTCTTCCATGAACAATGATTCCTGCTTTTCCAAATTCAATTTATCTGTGAGCAATATCTATTTCTCAAACTCTACAGTGTGTCAAATGACAGTACAAGCCCAATCACAACTCCCAGCCAAGGTCTCTAGGGAGTTTGAAATTACATGACACCAAGTAGCTAAGAAATAGAGATTATGTGCTTTCTCATGGGTGTGAATAAATTAGTAAGGCTAAACAGTTGCTGTTTGCCAACTAAAGCAATAGGCAATAAGGTAACTGCTAGTCTTAGTAATGACTGAATCCTTCAGTTCAGCTAGAAATCTGTAAACACAGTAATGTCCTGCATAACACAGCTTCCAAAAGCATTTTATTTTTCTTATGTGAAATTTTATTAGTAAGTTGTAGAAGATGGATGATATCTCAAATTTTATCACTTCAAACAGCAAAGGAAACTTCTGATGCAGCTTGTCTGTGACCCGTAATTTGATGGGCCAATATATATTCTGATCCTCTTGCACAGTGGTTTTCTGTTTGTACATTATGACAAAAAGTTCTTGTATATGGGGACATGAGACTAATTTCAGTTTAAAATCACCTTGATGACAACCTTCTATGTTGTCATAAACTTTGAATTAATCTTTAAAATAAATGTATCTAGAAAATTGTCTTATAAAGAAAAATATTTAAAATCTGTCTCATCTAGGCTAATATACTGACTAATTAGATGACATTTCTGTGCAACTATACCAGTCTTCTCTTTTATAAACCTTTCCTTAGATTCCCAAAAATTTTCACATCTGAAAACTAATCTGACTTTCTAAAGTTTTCCAGAAAATTAATTATGTTACTATCTTTGTTTTAAAATTTCTTAGGTGCATCTTTGTCCATATTTATAGTTTACCATTTATTAAGGAAAAGCAAAGCACCTTTTAAGGTTTCTAATGACTAATGATGTTGATATATGAGAAAACCCAAACTTAGTAAATGCTGAGATAATGGCTCCAAAAAACTAACCCAAACCAAACCAAAACAAAAAAACAATCAAATTAAAATCAGAGAATGAAAAGTCAGCTTTAATATTAAGTGGTTCACATATAATAACTAAGTAACACTCATAAAAGTTAAATACAAGGCCAAAGAGCACTTGTCTGTTACTGAATAAGCTTAAAGTTGTCATCTCATATTATGAGCCTCAAAACTTTCTGTTAGTAAACAGCCACAGAAACAACAATAACAAAAAGAAAGCTTTTCAGTAGGGATGAGAAAATATGATCTTGCCCACAATAATTATTAATTGTTATTTGCTGTGTTCGAGTTGAGAAAATATAAGAACCATTGACTTTGCATGTTTAATAAATTTTTTTCACATGCAGTAAAACTGTTTAAGAGTATTTGAGTTTTCATTTCAGTTTTTCTGTAGGTCTTATCTCACTGTTTAGGAGATGAAAAGCACAAGTTCAAAGGTGACTAAAGTAACTTGACAGTGTAGCCATCAACACTTCCTGTCATATGAAATTTGCCATTTACTCTAAAACTGCACAAAAAAAGAATACACTTAGCGCAGATGACCAGAAGGGTGAAACAGAAGAGAGTGAAAGGCTGTGTAGCTTTCACTGTTGCTGCACAGCTGAAATATGTGCTAGCTCAACACTAAGGATCTGTGCATGGCCATGGCTTCCATTACACTGAATGGAACAGTATGCATTTGACTTTCTTTCCTGTAAGTTCCTGGAGGATTTATCTGAATATATCCATATACATGTATTTCTAAATGTACATGTCCACATCTACGTGTCTGGATTTCATTCGTAGTAACAGATGAGAAACAGAAAATTCTATGTCATCATATATTTCTATATAGGTCTCATGAGTCACACTCTTAAAATGCCTATTTTTCTGTATTGACTTCTATTGTTCCATATTATTGCTAGTGTGACTAGTTCTTGACCAAACTTTAGACATATATACTCAGAATCTCATTTATCTCTTTCCTTAAGTAAATCTTCTTCCCTTACAACGCACTTCAAAAATGCCAGTGGGACAAAAAACACCAAGACAGAACCCTGGGAAAACTTTTTGCATCCATAATTTTTTGCTGGTTTTATTTTTTATTTTGTGTGATTGATTGGTTTAATTGGGTTTGTTGTTAGAGGTTATTTTTTGTTTTTCTTAGGGNTAAAAGAAAGTTCACAAACTTTCATGACTGTTTCATGGCTGGTAGTACAACAGAGGTTGTGCAGCCAAGCAAATACATTTCCAGCAAATCCTGCTGACAGCCAAAAGGGTTCTCAATTACGTTTCAGTTGAGCAGGTCCGAGGACAAATAAAACAATTGCCTAAGTAACCATGTGATACTGCCACAGGGAAAGGACACTGACAATTTAGGTAAAACTGCAAGCCAAGCAGTTTTCAGGAAAGAGATGTTTCTTATCCTTAGTCCTAATACCTCCTTTGCATGAAAAGCAGGTTAATTTATCTTCTGAATTTTAATCTTCTATACATTTTAAAGTCATAAAAGGATAACTTCAATTTGGATTGTGTGTTATAAATGCAGCATTATTGTCTGAGGAGTAGACTGCACCTGCACTCAAAAACTTGAAAGTATACAGTACTGTTTTTGTTCACATTCCAGTCATGGTTCCCCAAATTTCAACACAATATAACAATTATAATTCGTATAGAATAGATGTAAGTCCTTATGGGATAGATCTTCTATTTTAAGGAGTTACAATGTGTGTATTTTTAATAATAATTTCACACTCAACGTACACTTTAAAATAAAATTTTGTGTTCCAGCACATGTAGTTTATCTTGATCTTATATTTTTATGTATGCATATATTATTTATGTTGTTCATATTTATTTTCATATTTATTTATATTCTTACGATAAAAAAAGGAATTATATTGTTTGAAGCATTTTAAACATGTCTAAAACTGACTTCCTCTTTCCTGCTGTCTTATAATTTCTGTTTGCATTGCATATCATGCTCCTGAAAAGCATTTGCACTGTGTAAACTTAAGGAGTAAGAGATGAAAAAGCTCTATATCAGCTTAAGCAGCTTCGGTTAAATGTGATTTTTCTGTTAGAAATATCTGTGAGATAATCATGTACGTCCAAGCTTTCCAGATGAAAATATTCTTGTAAAGATTACTTTGAATTGCATCTCTGCACAGCATTCTGCACACCATTCAGCAAACCCACCAAAAATCTGAAGTTTCAGTTTCTGTGGTAGTGGAATCGCTTTCCTATGGTGCCAGTTTTTCAGTTTTATAAAGCACTGATCTCCCTGTAGCATCAGATGCAACTGAACTATGAGAAATAATTGGTGTTCTTTTTAAAGGTTGTATATTTCCACTTATCCTGCAATCAAGATGCTATTCCAAGTAACTGTTCTGAAACTGGAAATATGTATGCCAAATGGACAAAGAAAATCATGGGGTTCTGAAAGACTGAAAAGACTGAAAATCAATCTTCCTCCTAAGCTTGAAAGAAGAAAATAAATACCCCATATATAACTAAGAAAACAGTTTTTCCCTCTGTACTTATCATTTCTTCATATTTTATTGTAATGTCCTGCACAAGGGTATATAATACCTGCAGCCATCATGCATTTGTCAACAAAAAACTGTGTCAAACCAATCTAATATCCTCCCATGACACAGGAACAGCCTTGTGGCAAGAGACAAAAAAGATGTCATGTCTTGACTCTGCTGCAGTTTTTGATGCTTTCTCACATGACATTGTCTTAATGAAGTTCAGAAAATATCATCTGGTGGAAGCTGTTATAGCACGTAGAAATGTTTTCAAAAAGATAATAGTACCACTGTTTCACTAGCACAAAGAAACGATGACTAAACTGAGACAGACAGAGAATATTGTCAGGGTTGACCAGATAATGCAGGAAATAGTGTATTTGTTAAATTTTCAGATGTACAAAGCTGGAAAAGGTTGCCAGGATGCTGGAAGGATAAGAATTCAGAGGACTCAAAAAGAACTGGGAAAAAGGTTGGAAAACAGAATGCAATTTATGAGATATGAAAAAGAGTAAGTGTAGGAAAGAAATAGAAATATCAATATAAGTATCAATAGAAAAAATACATGTTAAGTGGGTAATCTAAGTGCAGATCAAAATCTGAAGAATAAATGCAAAGTATCAGTTGGGGTTTTTTTTTAATTGTGAGAAAAAAAAAAGAGAAAGAAGAAAGAACGGTAGATAGTCTACTTATCCTACCCATTTGAGATCAACTTCACTAGGCAGGTGAACTAGATTTTATAGTCATAAGGTAAATGACCATTAAAAATTTCACTAAAATTTTGTCCATGGATCTCTGCACACTATATGATATAAGATTGATAAGACAATAAATAAGTGATAGGGTTATATATTGTAATAAAAGACAAAACCTTCTCCTATCTATTTTTAAAATTATCTAACATCTATTTTTAAAAGATTTTGACTTTAAAAGCAAAATAGAATATAAATTGCATTAGTTATATTTCTTTCAGCAGGCTTCAAGGTAAATCTGTACATTGAGGCAAAACCAGGTCCAATTAGCAAGCTGTGTCACCAGGCCAGTCACTATCTCTATGATTTTAAGGTTTTTCAGTTCAGGCATGGATAATCTTTCAAAGTGAAGGCACCCTTTAACCCAGGTGCCTCTTCAGTGCCATATTCTGGACAGTGTTGTGTTCTCCGGCTCCCATTCTGCCTCTGCACATGCAATACCTGCAAACACTATGGGATACAACCACAGGGTATCACAAGGAACATGGACATGATATAATTAATTATTATATAAAATGTATACAAACAGTCTCTGACACCCAGCCATGGGAAAAGAAAATGGCACTAGCCCCTTCTCATAAAAATGGATTCAAATGGCCTAAAAAAAGACACTTATGTCCTTTGGAAGGACACATATGAACAGAGAGTGCAGTGTTATTAAACAAAGTACCATAAACCAAATTTTACTACAGCCAAATATGAATAAAGTTCTATGCAGCATTCACTGACGAGGGTTATAGGTTTTTCAGTACAGGCTAAGATGAAAGGGATCTCAATAAAAAGACTAAGAGAAAGGGAAAGTACATGCAAAGTAAAGTTGTCCTCTTCTGGTTTCAACCTGCCTATGAAAATAGATTCTGGGAAAAGGACTATATTGTTGTATTACTTCCTAAAGAAAAAAAAAAGGTCCTGATAAGGACTGCTACAGACACAGCTGAAAAAGTTGACATATATATGTACAAGACCAGCTATTTCATCTATGAAAAATTCAAACCAAAAATAGATTATTTCTCTGGTACCTAATATGCCTTAAGTAATTGACTCCCTCTGCATGCATAATAGCAGACAGTTCAAGTTCAATTAAACTGAATTATGAATAGAAAAAAGGATGCTATTATGTTTTCCTCATCTAAAAAAAAAACCCCAAAACAAACAAACAAACAAACAAAACCAAACAAAATCCCAGCCCCATAATTCTCAGAAGAAAAAGACAAAAATAAAACAGTAGGAAATTAAAACATTAAAGTGCTTGTCATTGATACAAACATCCAGAGTCAGACTTGCTAAATCTGCAAACAGTAAATCTGAGACATAAATATCCTAGTTCCTGGTAAAGTAAAATGAAAAATACCATTATCAATTATGTACTTGTGCATTTTTATAACTTATTGTGGTTTACATGTTTTCTAAGGAGTCCTCACCCAAGATAGCATTTTTTCAATAGGATGCAAACCAAATTAAATCCTTGATGTTACTCTAACATGTGCAAAAATTAATTTATTGGTTTGGTTTGCATACTTTGGCAAAATGACAAAGGCTCCCTTCACCCCCTGGCCGAGAAAAGGGAGAAAAAACCTGGACAATTAAGCTTGAAACAGAAACTGGGATATATATTTACATGAGAAAGGGAAGATTAAAAGTAGACTGCAATATAACACACACCTACACAAGTTAGATATAACAAATAATTCCTTCACCTCCTCACCCAACAGAAAACCAAACCCCTCTGAACACAAATCTCACTATTTCTGGCTACAAAACCCCTCAAAAGAACTCAGTCCCCTGAGGGACAGACACAAGCAAGGAAAACTAAGAATAAATATTTGCTTCCCTGTAGGTAACATAGAAGTAAGGTGGTGCTGGTCCTAAAGCGTCAGAGGAGCAGCAGCATCGTGCAGAAGTCAGCCATGATCAGAAAAAACTCCTCCTACTCTACTGTATTTATACTTGAAGTGACATTGGAATATGGTATGGAATACCATTGACCAGTAGAAGTCAGCTGTCAGCTGTCCTGACCCAGCTCGAATCAGCTGATAATTCAAGGCCTACTCTAAAACTAAAGCATAAATCTAGGCCTAGCTAAACCCATAACATTTATCCAAACACTTCAACTTAGTTGTGCTGAAAAATAATACAGTTTTTTTAACTCTTTGCTAATGCACTAACAAACATGTCCAGCAAATATCAATCCTCTGGCTGAAAATTCACACCCGATGTAGTGGAGCTTAGTTGATTTAGCATAGTCAATTTGCTATAAAAAAGTGTTCTGAAACAAAAATGCTTTATTCAAGGAAGACAAAACAACCAGGGAAAACAGACCCAGGCAAATAAATTGACACTGGTTATTTAATGGTTTTCTGACTTGTTTGCAGTCTGCTAAAGAAAAATTTTCTCTTTAGTCTACCAATTTTCAAGTGAAATATGATGTAAACAGATGTAATTTATAGGCACCTTGCACTTGTTATTAAGGCAGTTAAATGCCACCCTGACACCTGATCCTGTCAGATCTCAGGAGCTCAGCAGGGTCAGCCCCAGGTAGTACTTGGATGGGAGACCTCCTGGGAGTACCGGGGGCTGTAGGTTCTAGTCCTGAGGACTTCACTGTCACCATCCAAGCTCCCTTGCCTGTGGCAGATGAATCTCAGGAGTTAAAGGGTGGGGTCAGTTCCATGCACACTGAGCCTCACTTGAAAAATCCACTGAACAGGCTCAAAGGACACACCCTTGTGGGTAGAGCCCTTCCCAAATCTTTGTTCACAAAACCTAGCCATGATGACTTGTTATTATTGAAAATTCTAAGGTTATGGATTTTATTCAGCCATTTAATTGACTTTTGAAAGAGAAGGATAAAATATTTGATCCTTCATTGTATTGAAGATTAAAAAACAATAAAGTATTGTTCTTTTCCCACTGCTTTCAGGAGCTCAAACACATAATTTCTTTTATATTTAATTGTCTTCACTATAGTGGAATATTAAAGTAAACAAAGTTTCACGGAGACATAGTAATTCACCTCACAAACCCATAGGATTTAGGTGAAGACATTTTATTCTACACAGCACACAGGTTATATAGGGTTACAGGTACATCTTATTGGCCAAAAAGAACTTACTCTCACACGTTAGAACTTCTAATTGGTTACAAGCTTAATACCTCACAAGTCCAGTGTTTACATTATCTCATCCTGATGTTTTGAGGTTGGTGTCCGGAGTAGAGCCAGGCCTGGGAGTACTCCTCAGGATGAGCTAGTTAGGGAGTAACCAAGGCCTAACGGACAAATAGCAGGTATGACCTTGCTTTTACTGCCATATCTGCAGAATCCACTTTTGCTGGGATATCAGCAGAATTCCCATGGCCAGAGCAGTTTGATTCCCATGGTCAAAGCACTTTGGATTGCTCAGAAATTCACTTTCTGCAACAAATCTCTCAACAGAATATAGATACCTAGTTGTAAACTCTCTATGTTCAAGAGCTGCTGGTTAAAAAAGAACCTGTTGTCTAGTTAGACTAATGACATAAAGTTTGGAAAAGTGTCCCTTGCTATTTCTTCCACAGCTATGACCAGGATAAATTTAAATTGCCTAGTTTACTTATTTATCTAAAACTGTTAGTTCATATAATAAAACTCAAGTTAGGAGAAATTTAACAGAAAAGAAAAAAAAAGAAAAAATAGAAAATAAAAATAAACTCTTGAAGTATTCTCCACTTTTGAATTTGTGTCAGCAGAGCTGAACTATTTTGCAAAATTTTTTTAACACAGAACCTTCACACATATTGGAGTGAGGAGAGGCAGAAGTATCAGCTTTTCTAATTTATCTTTGATTCACCTCAGAGACCAGCTGCTGTTGAAAACATGATTATGTGAAGCAGCTATTTGTCTCTCTGGGCTCAAAAATCTGTAACCAGACACATACCATAGATTGCCTGAATTTAAATAAAACAATAAAAGAATGGGTTGCACAGCAGCCACTTCCAAATCTTAAAGTGGTCTTGATCCTAATCATTTTCACGAAAGCTTATTGGGGCATAACTACTTGTCCTGACAATTACTCTTCTCATATGTCTTTGTAGCTGACCAGTTCTTGGCAACTACTTTATGATGTTTAGGATCCCAGGATATCATCAACACTAAAACCAGAATTCAATCAAGCAGCAAATTTACAGTCTGGATCAGGCTAAGCAGATTAGATGTCTGCTCCATAACAACAATGTGAAAGGTTGCCATAGACAAACACCACCAAACACAGTTTCTGCCAATGAATTTTCATTCAGATTCAGTGGTTCGCAAACAGTAAAAGCTGACTAAACAGCACGTCTCTATTTATATTCTGTAACTGGAATTTTAGGAAAGCAGCCAATGCGTATTATATGCGCTAAAGTACATTTTGGCTTTGTCTTCATAATCTAGGGTCAAACAGTGCAATGTAATCAGGGTGCAGTATAAGTTTAAAAGTGGATTCAGGAGAGATGATTGAAAGATATAAAATCTTTTATGAGAAGCTTTGATGCACTCTAATTTGGTACAACCACAATACAAGCATATAGTACATGCTGAATTTGTGGTAAAGGTGTGATAGTGTGATGCGGAAAAGGCTGGAAGGAAGCTGCTGACATTAGTAAAGAATGCAATGCTGTACGTAAAGTTAGAGAATGAAGTTGGATGGCAGTTAAAGAACAGCTTTGTGAGACAAATACTTCTATGGACATGCTAGGATCATTTATCATCTGTGAAGCTATTCCTCTGCTCACTCACTCCAAGATGGGGCCAACACTTTTGAACTGGTGTTGTTGTTGTACAAGGACGATGTGGTGTTGCACAGCAACACATGGATAGGGTGTTTGTTATAAAACTAATGTATTGCATCTTTTACAAAAGGTAGTATTTGCGGTGGTTCAAATCTGAAACAGGGTTGTCTTTCCCTGTCTGATTGGTGATGGCAGTCTCCATTACATGTGCTGACACAAAGGAGTCTCCGACTAAGTCTGATTAGACATCCTGAACTGCTGCTCTTGTAAGTTCTTATAACCAGTTGTTCCATACAAACTGTGACTACTCCAGTTCAAGCATGATCTGTTTTGGTTGACTATCTTAAACTACCTGCAAAGCACATCCTAACTACTCCATACCCTAATTAACGTATCTTAGATACTGCAACTGACTGTCCTATGTGTCCATTCCTGACTATTTACATATATTCAATCTATGCTCAATTACTCAATTCTGTAGCAGTAACAATCCTCAGAAGTCTTCATGACAGCCAGATTCTCCTCTAAGCATGCAAAAAAAATCTATTAATGAGTCATCCAGAGTAGAGGCTGCCTGGAAGGTGTCTCCAGGGCTGACTGAAATTCCCATCTTGAGAACTCTACAATATTAAGTCAAACACTTTTCTGTGGAGATGGCTAATACTTCTGTTAACCACTTATCTCAAATCATTTTATTGCCTCAAAGAAGTTTTTAGACCACCCAAAGAAATGATGACTAAATGTGTTAGATACGCATGCAAAGCCAACCCTGATCCCCTGCTACCCCATAATTGCAACCATGTAGAAAACTAGAATTCTGTGCTGATATAGGACATGTGACTTAAAATCTGTAGAGATTTTATCAAAAAGGGCATGAGAAAGGAGAGAAGAGATTGTCAGGATAGTCTCTCTATGTTCTCTATGACCTTGTGGGAAGATGGATGGGCATAAAACTTAGAGGAGACTAAGAATTACAGGGTAAAATGCAACTGATACTCTCTGGATGGAACATGGTCAATATGCTTCACAATGACTTTCTATACAACCATAAGCACCTGCTACAGGGGAGGGACTAGAGGGTGGAGTGGAGTGAAGATACAGCTGTCTTGTCTCTCTCCACAGAAATCCCTGCAGGGAGTAGTACTCTGTATTTCATAAGACTGTATAGTGCCTCTCAACCAAGGGAGGGAAATGAAAATGTCCTGCTATTGAACCAACGACTATGTCAAAGTCTCTCTCCTCAGATGAATTTGATTCATTAAAGCCTAAATGTAACTTTAGCGCATACTTCCATCCCAAAAATTCCCACCTCCAAGGCAGGATCAAAACCCACTGGCCATGTGCCCTATATTCTTTTGACTGTTATCTTTAAAAGTGGAGCGAGATAATTTTACACCAATTAGAAACAAAGGTATTTATGACTAAAGTCACTCAAGCTCCACCTAAATATAAAGAAATAGTATAAAACTAAGTTGAGAATGGGGAGAAAATCATGGAAGACTCCATCAAAGCTGCTGGGATCAGTCAACAGGCTGAACCTGTCTTCTACCCCTATAGGGATGCCTATTGGGTAAGAACCATACTCTACACACACTAAATATTGCTATTAGGACTAGAGCTTGCTTACAGTATAGTATATTGCTTTAAATATGTTTTTGCAGTCAGATTCCATCACCAGCAATCTTTGAACCTTATTAACCTGTTACAAATGGTATCAATAAAGACTGTTATTCTATAAACTGTTAGAGTGGGTCCTTCACAGGTGCTAGCAGTTGCTGATGGCAGATGACACAATCAAATAAAATGTGAAGATCTGTTGAGCACTTTCCCTTATGCTCTTGGTTTAGCCCTTCATGAAAAGGGCAGTCAAATCACCTCCAATCCAGTGGAACTGTTGGGTGAAGGGTCCCCATTACAGATACTGACAGATTGATCAGGCAAAAGGTGTTGTTTTTTTTTTTTTCCACGGGGTACTGACAGACAAATAAATTACTAAATGCCAAGGAAATCTCCCCACATTAAGGGTTAAGCAACTCTCCCCTTTTCATGTGACAAACATATAGGAGAGCTAGTCAAGATTTATATAAAAATATGCTCATTTTCATGAAGATAGCTTATTGTCAAATAACTGTGAATTAATTTACTCAATAGACTCCCTATAGCTAGTTTGAACATTCTCCAAATTTTAATCCCATTTCACATGTGTGAAGTTCACCCTAGAATATCTCTAATGGTAGAGCTCAAACTTTTTCAGATCTCTCAAGCTGGCTTTTAAAGTGCTCCAAGGGATCTCACTTCAAATTATTGGACTTCAAGTTATCTGAGCTTGGGAAATAGAACACAGATCTTTGTTGAGTATGAAAAGTTATAGATATTTGCCAGTGTAATTTGATTTCAGTTATCATGTGCTTCATAATCATCTACTTTTCTTCTGAACTAGACTCCCTTTTAACTTATCAGTGAGAAATAAGTTACTCTACAGAGTTCAGAGGTTCAGATTTAGACATCTGCTGTAAGAAAATTAACTGCAACTTGAAAGTTTCACTTTAGTTCCTTAGATAAAAAACAAAGCTACAAATTAACCCTGAGGTAAACACACCCAATATAAATATCTAAAGGTGACTCAAATGTCTCAAAACCACCTTTGCTGGTGAGAATACATGTAAATTGAAAACAGAGAGTTTAACATCAGAAATCAATTAATGCAAATTCCCTACTGAGGAGGCTATTCCTGTACTTTTGCTCAGAAAGCTTCAAACACTAGAAAGTTGTTATTCAGTGGCATTTATAAGAAAAAATATAGACAAGAAAAACTCATCTTTCAAAAAGGAATTATTTTTAAAAGACATTTTCATACCTAAATGTTCTACTTTTATTAACTTTATGATATAGTATGCTTACAGAAACATTATTTCTGAAAAGGAAATAATGATGATATTTCATTTTGTGATGTTTACAGTAAAAACAAAACAAAACAAAACAAAAATACCCTAAAAATTAAAAAACAAAAACAAACCACAAACCCACAAAAACCAACAGATACTGTGAGGAAATATGAATCCTTTCAAGTAATCAAGATACTATTTCCAAAGTATGATAAATGGATTTTGTAGGCAACAAATAAAAGGCTACATGACAATCAGAAGTACGCTTAGACCAAATTTCATTTTGAAACACTGGACCAGCGGGTCATTTAAAGGAAAAGGGAGGGAAAGAATTGTATAATAGGGAAATAATATTGTTTCCTCTTCCCTTATTCTATTAAATAAATCAGCTTATTATAAAATCTGTAAAAAGCTCTTATGACAAAAAAAAAAAAAGAAAAAATATTAATACAAAAATTTATCTGACAAAGTAAAAAAAAGAGAAGCAGATTTTAAAAGGAGGGAAATATGACTCATCTGTCATGAAACGTGGTATTTAACTTGCAAGAAAAGGCAAAAACTTCTGTTATACATAACAATTATGAGGACAATCTCAAGCACAGTACTCAAAAATAGTTTATATTTTTACATTCTTCAAAGGCTTTTTTACCAGTGATGTAAGTGTAAACAGAATCAAGTTGTCTTGACTTTTCTGTTTATCCTTATACTTGCTTATGTGTATATGTGTAGTTACAGGGAAGGTATTGTTTTAGAAATAAGAATTTCCTCATTTTCTGCTTTGACCATTTTCTATGAGCCAGGTTAGGACAGCATAAACACTTAGAGGATTAGCATAAGCTGGAAAAGAGGAGCTGAGAAGAAGCCAGAAGGCAGGGGAGTGGTGTAGTAAGAAAAGTGCAGACATGTAGGTGACTCTCCTGCTGTTCAGTGTACCTCTGGGTCCTTGGATGCTTCAGTCTCCTGCTTGAAAGTATATAGTCATTGACACAAAGACCCACAAAAGCCACAATGTTGAGCACTAGGTCAGAAAAATAACCAAGAGAAAATTCCAAAGAGGATTATGCCTGAGAATTTTTCTATTCTGTATATTCACTTATCTCTCTGTACTTGTATCTTCAGAGCTACGACAGAACAATTCTTTGTTAAAGTAGAACAGGACCTGGAATGACTTTATACAGATTATTTGAGGTTTTGTGGGGTTTTTTTCCTCCTTTCAAATCAAAGACAGCTGAGGACAGAGATGCTGCTACTGTCTTTTGAATGCAGTCTACTGGCAAAAAACCTTTGGAGAAATAGGAAAGCAAAGTTCATTCCTCTCCTTGTATTGGAGGAATGCTGACATATTTCTTCTGCCTGCTGGAGAAGTCTCCTAGTGAACAGATTTCAAAGTATAAAATGAAGATTCAGCTCTGGACTCAAAAAAAAAAAAAAAAGAAGAAGAAATATAAGGGCAAATAAAGAAAAGTAACCTAACAAAAAATATCGCCACCCCAACTAAAAGTCAAGAACACCATCAAAAAACCCACAATCCTTTCAGTCTCTGGCTTCATGCTGGACAGAGCATCCTGACCCAGTTGAGCAACTAAACTGTGAAAGGAAGTTGAATTTGGGATTTTGTGGTTAAATAACTGGAAGTACTGCCATTTCCCCATTTAAGTGTTTTTTATTTATTTCTCCAAAGATTCTAACTTACCCTCCAGCTTACAACTCCAAGTTGTGAACCTTGATTCCATTTCAGAAAACATTTATGAAGCATCACACTTTATTGAGCCTGGTCCAAAGGCCAGAAAACTTTGCTATACTGATTTCTTTTTATCTCTGTTTTCCATTTTCTTTTTTTTTTTTTTTTAATGAGAATATTTGGTTAAAAGAATGAAAATATAAAAGGTTTGACACTTGGTAAAAAACCCCTGAAAATGCAAAAAAACAAACAACAAACCCCCCTAAAAACCACAAAAACAAATGAAACCAAACAAAAAAAACAAAAGCAAAAAAAAAAAAAAGAAGGAAAGAACAATGGTTTAAAAATAAATAAATGGGGAGCAAATCTCTATTATTTTTGGTTTTATTATAGATCTTTACTCTGTGGTATTCTTCATGAAAATAGTTCCCTAATGCACTGAAATTTTTATGATCTAAAATGTTGTTATTGCTCATTCACTTGAAAAGAAACTGCCTTCATACTGAAAGGACAATTCTTCAACAATTATTCATGCCAACTGCATAAGCTATATAGTAGCAGTGGTAGTAGTAACAACAACAATAATAACAGCAATAATAATAATAATAAT
>VWZD01007637.1:80279-98029 GCA_013396695.1 Sakesphorus luctuosus | reverse complement strand
TATTGTGTATTAGTTTTTTATTTTAGCTTGTACCTTAGTTTGTCAGTTCTCTTAACCATGCACAGCTTTAGGCAAAGAGGAATTTAACCCTGTAAGATGAACTTTAAGAAATAAACCAAAACCCTGTTTAGATCAAAGGCTGAGCTGTAAGAAATAAGTCAGAAAACCTGTGTAAAGTCTTGAANAAGTCAGAAAACCTGTGTAAAGGCTTGAAGCTGTGACATGGCTTAGTTAAAAGGAAATACAGGGATGCAGAGATAAGAGCAACTCATCAGAGCTGTTAAAAGTCACCCAAAATAAGGATATTTAACTTAACTTTGGGGAGGGGTTATCAGCTGTAACTAAGTAGATAAACCTGGAAACACAGAAGTAGATAAACCTGGAAACACAGAAGTTTCACTGAACGTGTCTTCAGTGGAATTATCCCCATGATCCCAGCACTGAATAAAAGGAAGGATTTTGTTCTATCTGTTGGATTTGATTGTTTACTTTAACCACGTTCTACACACACTGACAGACCCACAGGATGGTTTAAAGGGACCTTAAAGATGATCTCGTTCCAACCCCCTTCCCTGGGCAGGGACACCTTCCACATCCACACAAACATTACCATGTGTGACAGCCAATTACACAGCAGGTGGCTTTTGACAAGGGGCGGGAGCTTGGCAGCTCAGGGAGGAACGGGAGACAAAGGGGAAGGCAGAAATATCCCCACTGCTTCTTTTCCACCCTCACTTGGATGGATATAACTCCAAGAATTATTAACTTTAAGAACTAGTAACAAAACTTCCAGTGCACATTAACACTTATTTTCTCCTTCCCTCCAAGAAGGTAAGTGGAAGAACCCATAAAGTAGCAGCTTCCAAAGCCTTTAGTAACAAACACTCTCTTGTTTTCATGGAAATACCCAGCTAGGTGAGCTCACTTTGTCACACTGCACATACCCAACATCCTTCCTGAAACGATTTTCTTTCATACATCTATTTTCCCAAGTTCTCAGCTTTAAATCTGGCAACATCGCTTCATGCTGCTTCACTGCCTCTGCCTGAGAAAAGGTGCAAACAGCCCGGGCTGAAAGAGATTAAAAGATGAGGGGTTTGTTTATTTATTACCTGGGAAAATGTAAGCGTTGTTTCCTTGGCCTGGTTTGAAGGTTCTTCCATCTTTCAGAGTCACCAGCTCGAAGGGACTGCCACTGGCAAACAAGCACCGTCCCTGTAAGAGAGGAATAATAATCACTCTCAGGCAGCTGCTAAAGAGGCAATTTGAAAGCCAGAGACAGGCACAGACATCGAGCTGTGCAGCTTTCTAAGGCATGGAAGCAATTTGCTTGTTTTATCATTCATTGCTCATTATGATAGCGATGGCTTTGAGGAGCCTCTTGGGCACAAAATAAAGTGCGTGTTAGGAATTATTATAAACATAACCATGGATCAGGAGCCACGGGCACAAGGCAGGACCCCCAGAGAGGGCACAGAGAGCTGAGGAAAGGGGACTGAAAGAGGGCAAAAACAAAAGGTCACTGGATTATTGACGTGTGGGAGGGACTGCTGTGCCACACTTCTGTTGCCCAGACCTATGGCAGGAGGGAATAACATCCTCTGCTTATCCTTCCTTTGGAAAGGATCTCAACTGGCACAAAATACTAAAATAGATATATTTGAGTATGAACTACACCCTCCAGATAAACGACGTTTTTCTCAAGCACTAAAAACCCTGAAAGCATCTTGACTTGGAATAACAGGCTCAACGTTAGTTTAAAACATTTCAGGCTCCCCAGGATGACTGTGTTTGAGAACAAATTACCAAAGAAGCTAAAGACTTAAAAACTATGATTAAATGTCAGGGCACACCCACGACAGCAGCCTTTTTGGGAAGGGAGGAAAACCTGGATGCATTAGAGAACAGGACTAAAACAAAAGGCAAATTAAAACACAACAGAAGCCACACAGAGGCATCGACAGGTGCCCAGACCTATGTCAGGAGGGAATAACATCCTCTGCTTATCCTTCCTTTGGAAAGGATCCTTCCTTTGGAAAGGATCTATTTTAGTATTTACAAAATACTAAAATAGATACAGCNAGGATCTCAACTGGCACAAAATACTAAAATAGATATATTTGAGTATGAACTACACCCTCCAGATAAACGACGTTTTTCTCAAGCACTAAAAACCCTGAAAGCATCTTGACTTGGAATAACAGGCTCAACGTTAGTTTAAAACATTTCAGGCTCCCCAGGATGACTGTGTTTGAGAACAAATTACCAAAGAAGCTAAAGACTTAAAAACTATGATTAAATGTCAGGGCACACCCACGACAGCAGCCTTTTTGGGAAGGGAGGAAAACCTGGATGCATTAGAGAACAGGACTAAAACAAAAGGCAAATTAAAACACAACAGAAGCCACACAGAGGCATCGACAGGTGCCCAGACCTATGTCAGGAGGGAATAACATCCTCTGCTTATCCTTCCTTTGGAAAGGATCCTTCCTTTGGAAAGGATCTATTTTAGTATTTACAAAATACTAAAATAGATACAGCTGAGTATGAACTACACCCTCCAGATAAACCACGTTTTTCTCAAGCACTAAAACCCCTGAAAGCATCTTGACTTGAATAACAGGCTCAACAACACTAGTTTAAAACATTTATGGCTCTTCAGGACCACTGTGTTTGAGAACAAATTACCAAAGAAAGACTTGAGAACTATGTTTAAGTGTCAGGGCACACCCACGACAGCAGCCTTTTTGGGAAGGGAGGAAAACCTGGATGCATTAGAGAACAGGACTAAAACAAAAGGCAAATTAAAACACAACAGAAGCCACACAGAGGCATCGACAGGTGCCATCTAGTGGAAAAAACCTAAGGAATAAAAGGTTGGGATGGTATCTTCATATCCTTGCTGACTTCCTTGTTTAGCAGAAGTGTCCAGTCAGTAGTTCTGGATTTCACAGACTATCACAGACTATTCTGAGTTGGGAGGGACCCACAAGGATCACCGAGTCCAACTCTTAAGTCAGTGGCCTACGAGGGGATTGAACCCATGACCTTGGCATAATTAACAACCAAGTTTTAACCAACTGAGCTCATCTCAGGGTTTGACACCAGACAGGATTAGGCTGTTCACAAGGCCAGGAGACACGCGGGGTGACAGCTCTGATCCCTAATAAATAAAATTAGGGATAAATTTGGGTAGTTATATGACAAAGTAGGTAAAGTTGGGTATTTTCCCAGAATCACAGAAGTGCCACTGCTGAGGCTGTACTGCTGGAAACTGAGCCACAGTAACACGGGAAGGAAAGGAGCTCAAAGGTTCTGCATTAAAAAACAAGGAAAGAGCTCCATGACTGATTTTCACACAGGAGTCACTTGATTTGGGACTGTATAAAAAAAATAGGAAAAGGAAAAAAAAAGCCTTTTCAAGAGCCCCAGCCCTGGAGTCTGCAGGACAGAGAAGAGACCAGCCAGCAGAGCAAAGGGAAGGCACCACCAGCCAGTGCCAAGCCTCAAAGCCCCAGGCTCTGTCTGCCTGATGCTCCCATGCTCCCACCTCCCTCCCCTCAGGCTCCCTTCAAAGATCATTAGTTTCACATAAAAAGTTGTGCAGAAGGATAAAAGACCTTCTTCATTAAAGGCAAACCCAAGGGCTGGATGCGTTTTTAAGATAATAGCAGAGTTAACAGGAACAAAAACACCCCAAAGCTTCAACCTCCAACCCCTCCAGGGTGTGTGCAGAACGAGATGTGTTTGTTCTTGGGTGATTTATTTTGGTATGTGTGGGACACAGATGGTGGGAGAGGGGACAGAGGCCACCACGTGCCAGAGGTCCCCAAGGGTCACTGTGAATGGCACAAGTTCTGACCTGCATGGCTGAGTTCCTGGACTGGTGTAAGAACATCACCTACTTTAAAGACTCTCCTCAGCCATCACAGTACCAGGTGGTCACCGTCTTAAAAACTCATAACAAGATTTAGGCTATTTTAAGCTTTGCAAAACGTCATCTAAAGAACCAAGACCTCTTTTCAAGTCACCTTCATTTAATTTTGCCAGAGGGCAAGAAATATCTGTATTATTATACTACTAAGTCCAGTGGAATAATCTGAGTTGATTTGTGGAAAGAAGACTCTCTATCCAGTAAGGTTATAGGGAGGTTTGTTTACTCCAGGCCTGGGTGCAGCGGGGGGAAGCTCCTCCAAAAACATGCACACCTGGTCGAGTTAACAACTGGTTCATANGCTGTGTTAATTAGTCCAAGAGGCTCTGGGGCCTCTTGGTGTGGCATCTTCAAGGACAGGTCTGTACCTCGTGATTTTTGCCATATAGAATCATAGAATGGATTGGGTTGGAAGAGACCTCTGAGATCATCAAGTCCAACCCTTGATCCAACCCCACTGTGATCACCAGCCCGTGGCACTCTGTGCCCTGGGCTGGTGATCACAGTGGGGTTGGACCAAGATGTGGTGGATTCTCACTCAGTGCCACATCCATAGAATCATAAAATAGATTGGGTTGGAAAAGCCCTCCCAGATCATCAAGTCCAACCCTTGCTCCAACTCCAGTCCCTTTACCAGATCATGGCACTCAGTGCCACGGCCAAGCTCACCTTAAAAACCTCCAGGGATGGGGAATCCACCCCCTCTCTGGGCAGCCCATTCCAATGCCTGAGCACTCTCTCTGCAAAGAATTGTTTTCTGATATATGCTACACAGTGAATTTTATAATAACTACTAAGCCAACTCTATGATAGGTATATCAATTAATAACATTATCAATTAATAAGGATAAATCCCCCCAATCTGAGTTCCTGCCCATCACACTGAGCCAGCAGTGCAATCCCCCAGCATTTCTGCCCATCACACACCTCTGTTAACGTGTATGCCTCCTCTGCTGTGCACTCAGCCTTCACTGTGGGGTTACTCAGGGCAAAGATGATGGGTCGCTCGTTGATGGCAGCCATTGCTTTGAGCACATCGTGGGAGAAGAGCCTCCCAGCCCCTGCAACTCCTGGGAAAACGGGAACACACAGACACAGAGTCAACACTTGGCTGCCTCAGGGGACAGCAGATGAAGCTTGTGTCATCCCCGAAGTCCTGCACGCAGAGCAAAGCTTCTCTGGCAGCTGGAGATGGAAACCAGGCACTGCTTACACTTCACTTTGCACAGGAGCACCTAATCAATGTGTTCCAAAGGCCTATTTCACATGACCTTTTCATAGAATCCTAGAATGGATTGGGTTGGAAAAGCCCTCCGAGATCATCAAGTCCAACCCTTGGGCCAACTCCAGTCCCTTTACCAGATCATGGCACTCAGTGCCACGGCCAAGCTCACCTTAAAAACCTCCAGGGATGGGGAATCCACCCCCTCTCTGGGCAGCCCATTCCAATGCCTGAGCACTCTCTCTGCAAAGAAGTTTTTTCTGCTCTCCAACTTCAATTTCCCCTGGCAGAGCTTGAGCCCCCCGTGCCCCCTTGTCCTATTGCTGAGTGCCTGGGAGAAGAGACCAACCCCCACCTGGCCACAACTTCCCTTCAGGCAGTTCCAGACAGTGCTGAGGTCACCTCTGAGCCTCCTCTTCTCCAGCACAAACACCCCCAGCTCCCTCAGCCTCTCCCCACAGCACTTGTGCTCCACTCCCTTCTCCAGCCTCGTTGCTCTTCTCTGGCCCCGCTCCAGCCCCTCAATCTCTTGCCTCAACTCAGGGGCCCAGAACTCAACACAACACTCAAGGTGTGGCCTCCCCAAGGCAGAGTCCAGGGGAAGGCTCACTGCCCTGGGCCTGCTGGCCACGCTACTTTGGATCCAGGCCAGGATCCCATTGGCCTTCTTGGCCACCTGGGCACACTCTTGGCTCCTGTTGAGCTTCCTGTCCCTCAGTCCCCCCAGGTCCCTTTCTGCCTGGCTGCTCTCCAGCCACTCTGTGCCCAGCCTGGAGCGCTGCAGGGCTTGGGGTGGCCAAAGGGCAGGACCTGCACTTGGCCTTGTTGAACTCCATCCCATTGCAATCAGCCCATCTCTCCAGTCTCTCCAGATCCCTCTGCAGAGCCCTCCTGCCTTCCAGCAGGTCGACACTCCCTTTTGTACTGATGTGTGCAAAGAACACCGTCCTAGATAAGCAAGTGTGAATTACAGGCCCCTCACAGGTGATTCATCCCAGCTGGGTGTTCACACTGCACACCTGACATTGCTGTTTCTGACCACACCCAAACCCTGAGGTACAAGCTCACAAAAACACTGTACACTGTTTGTACAGTGGCTGCAAACCTTGGCCAAAAAGCACCTTTTCTTTTCCAAATAAATCATGTGCAGAGGTAATTGCAGTCATACCAGGAAATACCTGTAATCCTATCTGCTCTCTGCAGACAGCCACAGTTATAAATAAGCACCTGCAGGTGCCAGTGACCTGACAGGCATTGGAGATCTGCAGTGTGAAACTGCTCCTTCAATCCATTCTGCTGGCAGAGTCTGACCAGAGCAGATCACTGCGGGGGGAGGAAGATCACAAAAAACCAAAATAACTCCAGTTAGGGAACTCCTGTAGAGCAGCAAACATGGTGTTTGTGGCTGCTCCCTGTTACCAAGGTGCAGAAGGAGTACTCAGTCTCACTGCACTGAGACAGAACCTGCAGCTCAGTATATTTTCAAGCAGAAAACTGACCTCATATTTTTGTCTTTATTTGTAGCAGAAAAAATGCAGATCATTCTCACCAATCTCCCTTGAGCTATGTTAGCAAATCTGAAGGCAGTAAATAACCAAATTATAGAAACAGAATTAACTTTACTTACCAATGATAGCTGAAGGCCGAAGTACATTCACTGCCTCTACAAATGTCTTTGGTATCTGCTCTGGAGCCTGATGTGTAAATGGTTCTTGATTGGAATCTACCTTTTGTTCTCGGCCCTTTAGGTAAAACATTGGTTATTTTTGTGAGAAGGACACAGGGAAAGCACTGGAAACCTGCAGGGTGGTATTTCAAGGCATGGGGCAGCCCTACCTGAACCAGCAAACCGTGTTTGTCAAACATCCATATTCTCCTGTAGGCTTCCTCAGCAGAAACACCACCTTCCACCATGGCCATAACAATGAGGTTTGCAATCCCCAGGGCAGCCTTGTGGATAAAAGGATTGGGATTGTTAACAAGTCACAAGAGAGGTCTGTCATCACAAACACCATCCTGTTCAGGACACCCCAAGAATCTTTTAGTTAAAGTCAGCTCTGAGACACTGCAATGTTTGCCTAAAGGGGGTGTGAGAATCACAGAATCATAGAATGGATTGGGTTGGAAAAGACCTCCCAGATCATCAAGTCCAACCCTTGGGCCAACTCCACTCCCTTTACCACATCATGGCACTCAGTGCCACGGCCAAGCTCAGTTTAAAAACCTCCAGGGATGGGGAATCCACCCCCTCTCTGGGCAGCCCATTCCAATGCCTGAGCACTCTCTCTGCAAAGAAGTTTTTGCTGCTCTCCAACTTCAATTTCCCCTGGCAGAGCTTGAGCCCCCCGTGCCCCCTTGTCCTATTGCTGAGTGCCTGGGAGAAGAGACCAACCCCCACCTGGCCACAACTTCCCTTCAGGCACTTCCAGACAGTGCTGAGGTCACCTCTCAGCCTCCTCTTCTCCAGGCTAAACAACTCCAGCTGAGTGTGATTCGTGTCAGTAAAACTAATGGGGTTTTGGGGCCCCTACAGTGACATGAGAAAAAACCATATGGCCAGCCAATTAAACAAAAATTACAACTTATACCCACATGGAGAGATAAACAGGATAGTGTTAAATCACTGTATCTCCTATAACTTTGTCAAAGACCACATGAATTGTATCAAGAAGGTTGAAGAGCTAAACCTTCCCACATCTAAGGGGAGCAGAATTTATGGTGGGGTTATCATTAGAGTTGTTAAGAGTGACTTGGCTATAGCAGTACATGTTAAACTGCTTAACAATGTACTTAGAATGGTTATGCATGAGTTGAATGAATGTGTATGTAGAGACTAAATAAATGTTAGAGTTTGGGGTGCAATGGTGAGCAATGCTGTGCCTGCACCCAGCATGCTGAAATTGCTTTTATCATATAACAAACTTTAATTGGAAACCTACGAGGTTGAGAGTCTGTTTCTCACAGGGGGCAGGTTCCTGGGACAACAGTGATATATATCCAAGCAAAAACCAGAGGGGCAGCTTTCCCACTGTGCTCAGCAGCCACAACAAAGCAGCCCAAGCAGACAGTAAGAACCAGTCAGTGCTGCAGGAAACCACAGTGTGGTGTTCTGTGCCCAACTCCAGAACTCCAAACCTCCCTCTGCTCCTGCTGCCCGAGGGAAAGGATTGCAGATGGCACAGAGGAGATGCTGAGGGCTGGGAGGAGAAAATGCTGCTGGCATTGCTTCCCCCATGTCCCTGCTCTTGGCTCACTGCACATGCCACTGAGTCTGGCAGCAGAAATAAGGCAGAGCTCAGTGCAACAGTGGCCAATTACTGTAATCAGGGCCTACAGCTAATTAAGTTATTTTGTCAGCACCACAGAAGCAATTGTGCTGATGTACCAAGAAGCTGCTCCTGACACTGCTGCACCAGTTGGTGCCTGCTGCAAACAGACACTGATTTCACCTTGGTGAAAAAACACTGTGTACTTCTCCCCAGTGCTATAAAAATTAACAGGGAGTTCTTCATAAATCACACTTTTACAGGAAATCTCCCTTCAGCTACACACAAGTCCCTGATGCTTTTTCAAGTCCATGCAAGAAAATTAAAATGGTGAGTCCTTGCAAATGTTAAACACCTTTCATATAGTCCTGTTTAAGCAGGTAGTCCCTTCTGCTCAACACAACAGCTGTCCCTATATAAAAAGGATGGAAATCAAGAGGATGGAAATCAACATGAGACCCACAGGGTGAGAACACACAGTTAAATCTCCTGTTGCTCCAGAGAACTCACCTCTCCTGCCCCAAGGAACAGCACTTTCTGCTCTGTTAGTGGTTTGCCAGTGGCTTTCTGTGCTGCCAGCAGTCCTGCCAAGGCCACTGAGGCTGTCCCTGTAAAAGCAGCACCAGCCTCAGGTGAGCTGAACAGATCTGCGTGGTTTCAGGCAAAGTTTCTCTGTATCCATTAAGGAACACAAACAAAGGGTGTACCTTGAATATCATCGTTGAAGGTACAGTACTTCTCTCTGTATTTCCTCAAGAAACGGAAAGCATTGTGGTTTCCAAAGTCCTCAAACTGGATCAGGGTGTTCTGGCCATACCTACAGAATATGGCAAAGGTTTGTGTCACTGGACACACAAAGAAGAACAACCCATTTAGAACAAATCCTGCACCTCAGTAATTTTCTTTGGAAACAGGACGTCCTCAGGACTTCCACTGCTACAAACAGTTCTGTTCTGTGCCTGTTTAACAAGTAACTACAAGCAGGACGTTGTGGGTCACAGAGAAAATCACTACAAGGCCAGAAATACAGCCATGTGTCTTGGCTTGTTCCTTTCCTTATTCCTGAAAAATGGCTGCTTCAAGGACAGCCTGGCAGGGCCTTTTTGTGCCACATTTCCATGCAGAAAACTCAGTGTCCTACCTGTCTGTAATGGCTTCCATGAATTCATCAATCAGGTCATCATAGACCTGCGAGCGATCCCTTTTCTGGTACAGGCCCATATAAAATGGATCTTTCAAGAGTGTCTGGAACAGAATAAATCAAAGAGAGCAGCAGGATGAATCACTCCCTCTGCAGAGTTCACAGAGGCACATTTCACACCAAAGGGACTGCATCTGCACAGCCCCTGTAGCTGCCTCAGGTTCTGTGATTTCTGCTGGCACTTGGGGCTGGTGGTGGCTTCTTCTAAAATGGAACTAATCAATACAAATAAATTGAGCCCACACCTCCAGCTTCTTGAAGTCAGCTCAGAGCTGGCTGCCTATTTCACAATCTATTCCCAGCATTCCAGCTGCTTCCAAATGCAGCAAATTAACTGGCACTTTTCAATCACTGGTGTGTAACTGTGGAGTGAATTCCAAATAATTTATGTGAGATATTTGGTTTTCTCTTAAATGGTTTTCTCTAACATTTGGTTTTCTCTTAAATTTGGTTTTGTCTTTAAATTATTTTTCTCAAATAAAAATATTCTCTGGTAGTACTGAATACTCAAAATAGATAGTTCTCATAGGGGTAAATTATGGCAGGCAAAATTCAGTCAACTCACTGGATTATCAGTTCCAACATCGATGCACACAGGCAAGCATTTATCTGGATGTATTCCTGCACAGGCTGTATACAAACACAGTTTTCCTACTGGAATTCCCATCCCATACACTCCCAGGTCTCCCAGACCCAATATTCTTTCTCCATCAGTGACAACAACAGCCTGGAAAGAAAAAAAAAAGGCAGATGAAATTCTATATAATCACTGGAATCTATAAAGGTTAAATCAATACCAGTTGTGATTTTTCCAGGAAAAGGTTGAGCTACTTTTGCACAGTCAAAGAAAGAACAGATCACAAGGAATATTTTACTTAAGGCAATGATGTTCAATGTCAGGATCTGCTGAGCTCCACTTTCTTTGCTGAAATCCACTGCTCAAATCTTTTGGAATGGTCCAAGCAGGGATCTGCAGCTTCTAATCTGGATTTAAGATTTCCACTTGCAAATCCAGGCACCAAAAAGTTTGTGAGGTATAAGGTGAGGCTCAAATCCCCTTGTGGTTCTCAACCCACCAGGGCCATACAGAATTCAATGGCAAAATCCCAACTATAACTTCTGTCTCCTGATCTTGAGGACAAGATCACCTTTCTTCAGCTGTGTGACACAGTGAGTAAAACCCAGAGGTGCATTCCCCAACTTTATGAAGCCAAGTCAAAAATTTGGCAGGTCTAGTTTTCATCATCACTGCCTCCTCAAACCAAAAACTTCATTATTTAGAATAAAACACTGCTTTTCAAGATGTTCATTATCTCCAGTAGCTGCATTTTGCCACTGCCATCAAAGAGCCATTATTTACACTTCCATCAAACACTAATAAATCTTTACAAGCTCAGCTGAGGGGAAACAACAACTAGAAATAAAATTAGATAGTGGTGGTACCTTAACATCATTCTCTGGCCAGTTGTTCACAATTGACCTTATATGGCCTCTGTCTGAGATAGAAATAAATAATCCTCTGAAAGAAAAAAAAAAGCAGAAATATTTTATGGGTGAAAATTACAAATGTCACATTGCTTTGTAAAACCCAAATGTCAAACAAGACAATTTCCTTAAAAAAGTGTTACAATCACTGACAAAAATAACTGAAAGGACAATTACTAATACAAAAGGGTGTTTGGCTACTTGGAAACTCTAAAGTAGGAACACTCTTCATGATGCTACTGGGATTTTACACTGCCACAGACACCTTTAGTCTCCTCTGGGGCAAACCTGGTGTTACCATCACACAACAGGACCCTGTAAGGTGGGAACTCAACCCTAAGCCTGGCTCTGCCTTAATCAAAGCCCACCATGTCTTTACACCAGGTGAGGGGAGGGAAAAGAAGGGAAAGAGACAAGGACTGAGCACCCTGGCCAAGAGGAGGATTGTGCTGCTCCTTGGGAATGTGGGAGGGCAGGCAAAGAGCAGAGGGGAAGAGAAGTGTCTGTATTTCCTCTGCTCCAAAAGGAAAGGGGCACAAATAGATCAGCAGAGGTGTAACAGGTAAATTACCAACACTTGGAAAGGGCTGGTTCTTGGAAACCCTTCAGGGGAGTTCTCTGTTCAATCCTGAATCACAGAATAACAGAGAATTCTGAGCTGGAAGGGACCCACAAGGATCATCAAGTCCAACCCTTGGGCCAACTCCACTCCCTTTACCAGATCATGGCACTCAGTGCCACGGACAAGCTCAGCTGAAAAACCTCCAGGGATGGGGAATCCACCCCCTCTCTGGGCAGCCCATTCCAATGCCTGAGCACTCTCTCTGCAAAGAAGTTTTTTCTGCTCTCCAACTTCAATTTCCCCTGACAGAATCTCAGGGTCAATGCTGCTGTTCCTTCTACAGACAAGGAAGATTTCTGCAAGATGGGGGGCAGTTTTCAAATTCATCTACGTAATACACACAGAGAAGTGGAAGAGGGAGGGAAGTGTGTGAGAACTACCACACATCCTGTATCAAAACTAGCGTGGCCAGCAGGCCCAGGGCAGTGAGCCTTCCCCTGGACTCTGCCTTGGGGAGGCCACACCTTGAGTGTTGTGTTGAGTTCTGGGCCCCTGAGTTGAGGCAAGAGATTGAGGGGCTGGAGCGGGGCCAGAGAAGAGCAACGAGGCTGGAGAAGGGAGTGGAGCACAAGTGCTGTGGGGAGAGGCTGAGGGAGCTGGGGGTGTTTGTGCTGGAGAAGAGGAGGCTGAGAGGTGACCTCAGCACTGTCTGGAAGTGCCTGAAGGGAAGTTGTGGCCAGGTGGGGGTTGGTCTCTTCTCCCAGGCACTCAGCAATAGGACAAGGGGGCACGGGGGGCTCAAGCTCTGCCAGGGCAAATTGAAGTTGGAGAGCAGAAAAAACTTCTTTGCAGAGAGAGTGCTGAGGGATTGGAATGGGCTGCCCAGAGAGGGGGTGGATTCCCCATCCCTGGAGGTTTTTCAGCTGAGCTTGGCCGTGGCACTGAGTGCCATGATGTGGTAAAGGGACTGGAGTTGGCCCAAGGGTTGGACTTGATGATCTGGGAGGTCTTTTCCAACCCAATCCATTCTGCGATTCCAAGATTCTTTCATGTCCCCTGCCCCAGATGAGGAGAAAACCCATGAGTTTCTCACTGTTTTCTCCCTTGTGGCAGGGAAAGACCAGCCCTTGCTCCACACAGCACTAAAGCCCTCAAGCCAAAGTGCTCTGGGAACACACTTTGAACTGCAGTGAGAGCACCATGGAAATGGGCTGGAATGACTGCCAGTCTGAACTGGTTCCCTCAACACAGAGCCAGTAACCTGAATATTTGCCCTTCCAGTCACTCCTGAATCCAAACCAGATCCCAGCCAAGCATATTTATTGTGGGTGTTGGTCTCTTCTCCCAGGCACTCAGCAATAGGACAAGGGGGCACGGGGGACTCAAGCTCTGCCAGGGGAAATTGAAGTTGGAGAGCAGAAGAAACTTCTTTGCAGAGAGAGTGCTCAGGCATTGGAATGGGCTGCCCAGAGAGGGGGTGGATTCCCCATCCCTGGAGGTTTTTAACCTGAGCTTGGCCGTGGCACTGAGTGCCATGATCTGGTAAAGGGAGTGGAGTTGGACCAAGGGTTGGACTTGATGATCTGGGAGGGCTTTTCCAACCCAATCCATTCTAGGATTCCATGAACTGAAAGCTGCCTCCTGGCAACACAACAGGCACAAACACATTAAAAATGATAATAAAAGCAGCAGCAATATATCCATGTGTGTATATATATATTGTACTTACTTGGGTCTCCTGAAGATGTGTCCATACTGGGAGCAGGCAAGGCCCACTGTTGGTGTGTACACAATTGGCATTAACCGTTCAATGTCATCTTGTAAAACCCTATAGAATAACTTCTCATTTCTCTCCTGGATGCCCATTATGTAGATATACCTGTCATTAATCAGAACAATCAAAACCAACACCTACTGTCTCATACTTATTTAAATCTATGGGAAAAAAAAAGTTAAAAAAACCCTTCTTTCATAGAATTTCTGTTTCTACTAAGGTCGGAATTTGAGCACTAAACAAAAGCAGGAAAAGAGAGAGCAGCAGGACTGAAAAACTGAAACAACAATACTGGATGTGACACACCATGCATGCTAAAAAGTTAAAGCACAAACACACAGTAAAAGATAACCCTTGGATTTACTGCAGGATGCAGTTGGGAGTCTCGTGTTATAAACAAAATCACCAGTGAAAGAATTTCTCATCCAGAAAATTTAAGGTCCTGACAGTAAGGTCTTGTTCATCCTAACATTAACACATATTTAAAATTAATTAACTCCTGACAGCAAGTTCATTTTGAAGGACTAACCCAGGTGTGTAAATTGAATCAGAATTTTTGCTGATTTACCCAGCAATTCACTGTATATCAGTTTATACTCAGTCCTGCTGACCCATCAACACAAAGACAGTGATTTGGCAATTTGTCTCAGGCACAGCAACTGGGCCCTTGGCCAATACAGAGGACACGACTGTTTCAGATCAGCAAGTGACATGGTGTGGATTTAAGACTCATCTCTCAGTTTTCATGAGAACAAAAGGGCTTTGATGTAGTCCAGTGAGCCTCAAACCATTCCAGCTCTCCTCTTGCCTTTAGGAGACTGTGATTTTTACATGCAGATATACATAATATGAACACAGTAACAGGATGCTAAAAACACACCATTCTAAAAATTAAACAAATCAAAATCCTTTGCATTTTTGCTCACCAAAGCAGTGGGTAAAACAATAAAAGACTGATACAGAAAAAACACACATCATGAGACTCAGAATTCAAAGCTTGTAATTCCGTTCTAGCAGGAACTACTGAATATGTTAAACACTGGTTTTCAAACCTCAAACCCTCAATTTATCTTAATTATTCGTATTTTTCCAGCATGTGCTAGCTGTCCCCTCCTTCCCCAGGAGTTCTGTGCTCCAACAACCTGCCACCTAATCTTTTATGTTACAGAAATACATATTACAGGTTACAGCAAGCTCTGATAACTAATTTGCACATGTTCTTTTTCATTATCTTATGACCATGGAATATTACAAAAAAGCTCTTCAAGCTCACTCAGCCCACGTGGTAAAAGCATTTCCCAGTAAAGAAGTGAAAATTACACCCACCCACTGAAAAGCCCAGTGGGGAGATCACAACCTTTGGTTATCCCCACACAGTGTTTTTGCATTCCCACGTTGTTCCCATTCTCAATTTCCACTTTACTCCCATTCACTTGCATGACAGAACAAGGCCAGAGGAGTGCTTACTTTTCCAAGGGGTCAGTCATTTTTGCCAAATTCTTATGGAACCGTAAGGCTTGGATGTCCTGTGTCTCTATTTTAGGAGGTAGAAGTCCTTGCAACCCGAGCATTTGCCGTTCATGTAACGTAAAGGCCATTCCCTGGAAAGCAGAGGGGGGAAATAATTAGTTCTGCTGCTAGAATTTCTGGGAATAGAATCACAGAATCACAGAATGGATTGGGTTGGAAAAGACCTCGCAGATCATCAAGTCCAACCCTTGGGCCAACTCCTATAAATACTCTATTCCTGACTATCCATTGCCCTTTTTCTCATGGCAGGTGGCACAGCAGGCAGGGTTTGGATGTGTCTGCCTCCTCTGGGGTTTTCCTCATGCTCTGTGGGTATTCCTTCTGTCATGAGAAAGGGAGGAGAGACAGAAATGCAAAGATTTCGTCTCACCTGCTTACCCCTGCAATGTCTGATGGGGTGGGGGAGACAGGGTGGCTTGTGGGTTGCCCTCCCTGAGATGGTGGAAGGTTTATCCGTAATTTTGGCTTATACTCCATCTCTTTTTATACCTTTTTTTCCCCTCTAGGTGGTTTATGTGACTAAAGTCAATACTTTGGGGGTGACAGGCAGATGCCTGAGGGGTGGCTCCTTGGGTCTCTGCAGGGAGCCACAGGGTGTGTAAGGAAAGGCCATGATAATTCAATAACATTCCATTCTTTGGTAACACCATCATCCTGTCAGCATCCCTCCAAGGATCAATTAATCAACTAATCAAGACCTCATCAGGGACATCACCCCACACCTTCTGATCACAGCTCTCCCACATCTCCCAGACCTCACATCCTTTGCTAAGTCCCATTTCCCTTTGTGAAAATGGGGAACAACTAAGAGGTCCCACTGCAGGCAGGCTGAGAGTTAAAAATGAAGTAACAGCTGCTTTTTCATAGGAACTTAAGGCTGACCAAGAACATCTGGGACACCCAGGCTGGTCCCTACAGCCACAGACACATTTAGTACCATGTCCCAGTTCAGCAGGTGGGACCAGTTTATCCCTGTGTGGGGGTGACCAAAGCTGGGCATTCTAAACCCTCTATTCATTGCCCACCAACTCTTCCCAATGGCCCATTGGCAGCAGCTGCCCAGGGCACAGCTGAGCCCTCAGCCTGGCAGCTGGCTGGGAAAGAAGCCGGGCAGAGGAGCTGGGAGAACTCCCCTCCAGGGACTCCTTGGCACCTCCACACCCACCTCAGGGCTCAGCTCTGCTCAGGGGCCACCAACCAGTCCAAAATCCCCCCTGACTCCCACAGTCACATCCCCCACTCTGGAACTCCCTGCCCTGGGGGAACCACTGGGGGCTCCCACCTGGGCCTGAGGGGACAGAATCTTGGAGTTTGGGACTGGGGGAAACCACTCATCAGATCCAGAAGAGGAGCAGACCCTGGACAGGAGGAGCCCACCACTCTCCACCAGACTGTGCCATCATCTGCACCAACAGGTTTGTCCCTTCCTTTTCCTTTGGACTCGGGGGAACCACGTGGGGCTCAGCACAGGGGCCACCAAACCCCACTGTGTTTGTGCCCCAGGGGGCTGGGTTACACTGCTGGGGTTTGGGGGTTAAACCCAATTTCTCTTTGTGCCATTGCATTTATTGTAATATTGTTATTAAATTGTAACTCTGACTTATCATCTCTTTCACGTTGGGTTCGTTTCTCCTCCCAGTTTACCTTTAAACCAGCACATACACAGATTTTCATCTAAACTGCTGCATTTCCTGTTTCCTTCTGCATAATTCCAGTAAGAAACCCAGATCCCAAAGTCACTGAATTGCCTTAATGTAACATAATGTAGTAAGATTATCATAATTCAACCCAAATCCTTCATTTTCACTTAGGGATAGATCATAATTCAACCCAAATCCTTCATTTCCACTCAGGGATAGAACTAATCCATTTCTCCAATCCCAAAAAGCCTCGTGTGTAACAAATGAAGTTAAACTGCACAGATTTCCCATTCTTTGCTGTTTCAGGGTGGATGAAGGGCTTTCATTCATTGTTGTTTACACACTTAATTTGAATTGTGTGTTGATACATTCAATAAAAATGGGGTTTTTTGCTTGCTGGTGGAGACTGACAGGCACTTTCACAGAGCAGTGAATTCCTGGGTGTGACTCTGCAGGCACTCACTGACCCCCCTCCTAACCCTGCCACTTCCAGAGGGACGAAGAAACTTCCTTATTTCAACTCATCCAAGTGGGTCAGTGAATGATTAAATCAATATCTGGGGCGGTGGGAGCTGCAAAAAGCCAGGAAAGCCTTTGCTGTGCCAAGGCTGTGCATTAACCCGAGAGGAAAAGGGGAATCTGAAAGGGAAAGGTTTGACAATTTGCCCAATTTCCAAGAGATGGAAACAAGATCTGCTCACAAACAACATTTCCTTTGTTGGGTAGAGCAGCCAGATTAGAAAACAGGGGCACAGCTCCCCACGCTGGAGGCTGATTCTTGCTGCCAAGTTAGAAAAAAAAGAAATTAAAATTTAAAAGAGCTTTCTATGGTTTGTTTTATGCCCTGTAATTACGTTCCAAATGTCCCCTGCAATCAGAAAATTCACAGTTTTGTGGAATATCATGACTTGGAAGGGACCCACAAGGATCACTGAGGTCCAGCTCCTGAAGTCACAGGGAAAAAAAATTAATATTTTCCCAAATGACAATAAAATATATAAATTCAGATTAGAATACATGACAATAAAATATATAAACTCAGATTAGAATACTTGACAATAAAATATATACATAAAATATATAAATTCAGATTAGAATACTTGACAATAAAATATATATATAAAATATATAAATTC
>VWZD01007637.1:29600-52064 GCA_013396695.1 Sakesphorus luctuosus | reverse complement strand
CTTTGCAGAGAGAGTGCTGAGGGATTGGAATGGGCTGCCCAGAGAGGGGGTGGATTCCCCATCCCTGGAGGTTTTTAAGGTGAGCTTGGCCGTGGCACTGAGTGCCATGATCTGGTAAAGGGACTGGAGTTGGCCCAAGGGTTGGACTTGATGATCTGGGAGGTCTTTTCCAACCCAATCCATTCTGTGATTCTGTGATTCTAAGAGTTAAAACTTTCCCATATCTGAGGGGAACAGAATTTATGGTGGGGTTCTCACTGGGGTTGTAGAAGTGACTTGGCTATAGCAGTACATGTTAAACTGCTTAAAAATGTACTTAAAATGTTTATGCATGAGTCAAATGAATATGTATGTAGAACTAAATAAATGTTAGTTACACTGTGTTTGGGGTGTGATGGCAAACAATGCTGTGCCTGCACCCAGCATGCCAAAATTGCTTTTATCATATAACAAACTTTAATTGAAAACCTACGAGGTTGAGACTCTGTTTCTCACACTCCTCACTGTTTTATCAGTTGCATTAAAACCAGGTGGATTTCTGTGTGCTGTGGTCACCACTCACACTGGTGCAGACACAGCGACCCTTTCCCTACACTATCCTCATAACTGGCAGCTTTCTCCCAGAAATTATCAACCTTCTTCTGTCCTCTGAATGCTCTTCACTGACATCACGTTTCTGGTATTTATTCTCAAGTGGCAGAGCTCCTTAGCCTTGAAGGAAGGACAGAAGGACATTCAGGGCTTGGATCCACATCCCTGATCAGCGTAACCGTATCAGCAGAATTAATTTCTGGCTGTGAGACTCAGCTCGAGCGTGAAGTAGAGCAAGTACAGAGGGGAAGGACTGCCCTCTTCTGATCACTCAGCAGATGCCAAGTTGGAATTGTCACGCCTTTGTTTGAGCAGAGCCGGGATAAAAAGCACCAAATCCACTAAACTCACCATGAATTTACAAGTAATAAAGTCCCACTGACCACGGTTAAGCCGAAAGGAGGTGTTAAACAGACGCCTCAGGGGAGAGTCTAAGCCATCAGTTGGGGTTTGGTGACATTGCATTTGGGTTGAAGATCTTGAAATCAGCACAAGGTGCTTTTCAGACTCTCTCAACTGACTCCTGTGTGCTGCAGGAGGAGAAAGGACCTCAAAGGGACTGACCAGAGCCTTGAAACTGAAGGATGAGTCCCATCAGTTTATAGAATCATAGAATCACAGTGGATTGGATTGGAAAAGGTCTCCAAGATCATAAAGTCCAATCCTTGATCCAACCCCACTGTGATCACCAGCCCAGGGCACGGAGTGCCCTGGGCTGGTGATCACAGTAGGGTTGGATCAAGATGTGGATTCTCACTCAGTGCCACATCCATAGAATCACAGAATCCTAGAATGGATTGGGTTGGAAAAGACCCTCCGAGATCATCAAGTCCAACCCTTGGGCCAACTCCAGTCCCTTTACCACATCATGGCACTCAGTGCCACAGCCAAGCTCAGCTGAAAAACCTCCAGGGATGGGGAATCCACCCCCTCTCTGGGCAGCCCATTCCAATGCCTGAGCACTCTCTCTGCAAAGAAGTTTTTCTGCTCTCCAACTTCAATTTCCCCTGGCAGAGCTTGAGCCCCCCGTGCCCCCTTGTCCTATTGCTGAGTGGAGAAGAGACCAACCCCCACCTGGCCAGAACGTCCCTCCAAACGGATGTGACTGACCAAAATAATAGATAAAACCACTAAAAAAGATCCACTAACCTTCACAGGTCTCAAATTGCACTGCCTTGAAGTGCTATAAAGTGAATTTTCTGTATTTGTTAGCACAGTGTCATCAGCTCAGCCCTGACTTCTCTGTCCAGCAGAGTCCAACACAACTTAGTTCCCTAAAAATAAGTGAGAGAAGAGCTCATAAACAGAACACCAGCTTGGCCCCAAGGAGAAATGGCTCTTACTTTTTGAGTTATCGTTCACCTGATGAATGTTGGTGAAGGCAAAGCAACCTGTGGGGCTCTGCCAAAGAGGTGTTAGAGCTGCTGACCCTCAGCATTCCACCTGCATCCTGCCTGGACTCCTCTGCACTTCAATCACCTCCATTCATTATCACTGGCCAAGAATTTCCAGCTGTGTCTTAAAATCTAACTCTTCCTGCAGGAGAGGGTTGACATTAAAACACAGGATCATTCAGGCTGGAAAAGGTGTGATCAAGGACAGACAAGTACATGAGTGTTGTGTTGAGTTCTGGGCCCCTGAGTTGAGGCAAGAGATTGAGGGGCTGGAGCGGGGCCAGAGAAGAGCAACGAGGCTGGAGAAGGGAGTGGAGCACAAGTGCTGTGGGGAGAGGCTGAGGGAGCTGGGGGTGTTTGTGCTGGAGAAGAGGAGGCTGAGAGGTGACTTCAGCACTGTCTGGAAGTGCCTGAAGGGAAGTTGTGGCCAGGTGGGGGTTGGTCTCTTCTCCCAGGCACTCAGCAATAGGACAAGGGGGCACGGGGGGCTCAAGCTCTGCCAGGGCAAATTGAAGTTGGAGAGCAGAAAAAAGATTCTTTGCAGAGAGAGTGCTCAGGCATTGGAATGGGCTGCCCAGAGAGGGGGTGGATTCCCCATCCCTGGAGGTTTTTAAGGTGAGCTTGGCCGTGGCACTGAGTGCCATGATGTGGTAAAGGGACTGGAGTTGGCCCAAGGGTTGGACTTGATGATCTCGGAGGTCTTTTCCAACCCAATCCATTCTAGGATTCTAGGAGTTTTTACATCTCAAACAAAGAATAAAAGCCATAAATCCTTTCCATCAGCTGTGCATTTATCACTTTACAGAATGCAGAGACATCTGCATTAGGGACAGGGACAGATGTCTCAGTTATGAGACACCCAGAAAGGGAGTTTGGGATACCTGGATAAGGAGTTATGAGCCACCTGGATGGGGAGTTATCAACCAACTGGATAGGGAGTTATCAACCACCTGGATAGGGAGTTATCAGCCAGCCACAGGACCTCTGTTATAAAGCAACATTTGGCACTTAAGCAGAAGCTCTTCTGTAGTTTAAATTACAGAGAACAAAACTCCATCAAGATTTCGTCAGCACTGCTGTCAATGGAAGTCTCTGATTCCTGAAAACTTCCACAAACAACATTTTTCTTTTTTTTTTCTGAGAGCAAGGGAACTTGAGTCTCTTTAAAAATAGGATCTGTCTTGCTAGCAAGGCTTGTTATTTTTTTTTCCCCTGGCTTAGTTTTGCTTTCCTCAATTCAAGGATCAGGTGGGCTGAGGCTGGATGAAGCCAATGCCAAAAGGCAAGTGAGGATTGAAGATGTCAGGGCAGAGCTGCAGAAGCCACAGCTCTCCCCTCTGCTCTGAGGTGTAAAGGCAGAAGGAACAAAGCCAACCCAGAAAGCTGCTAGAGCAATTTATCCTCCCTAGATCTATGTCAGGTTTTTCCCAACCACCTTTATCCTCTTCACGTTCTCCAAAACACCTTCCAGGAGGAGTTGCTGCTCCCTTTTCCCTGCAGGATCTCAGCTCAGGCTGTGCGGGGTGATGAGCTGGGAAGGCCTGATGGGTTGAGGCAGACCCTCAGCCCCCTGGAGAGATGTTCCAAGCAGAGGACAGAGGCTTTCAAAATGATAAGATTAACAAAGGATGGAGTGTTAAGACATAGCATGGCCTTCTTTTGCAATATCCTCAAGGGCCCACCCCACCTCAGGGCATCTGAGGTGACCATTGATTGACCATTGGTCACACAATAGATTGACCATTGGTCACACAAACACCTGGAGAAAAGAAAAAAGATATAAAAGAAGTTCTGTTTAACTCCACCTTGGGGAGAAAAAACTTTCCACCTTTGGGAGGGCAACCCAAGAGCTGCCCTGTCTGCCCCATTCCATCAACATTGCAGGGGTAAGCCACGGAATTCTTACTTTATTTTTCTTATACCTTATTAGTTGTAACTTGCTATAGCTCACTGGGTGGATGCAGGTTAATGATATATTTTTCCTGTTGCTTTTCCTTTGGGTTATTGTGTTTACTGGTGGTGTTGAACTGTCGTGTTTCTGTTTAGTAATCCTCTGTTAGTTAAGTTTGTTATGGGAGTGGTGACACTGCTGGGGTGGCCCTTGAAATGTGTGGTGTGATGTCTTTGGGGGGGTATTTTGTCCAATCCTGCAGCTCGATGTTATCACTGAATAAGTAACCCATATTAGTTATTGTCACATATTTGTGTTAATAAATGTTATTTCAGGAACTATCATGAGAAAGGTTCTTTTCTGTTGTTGCTGTTAAGTGTGGTCCTCATAGGGGAGGCAAAATCTTCCCAGCCTGTGTTCTGTCCAGGGTTTGACGGGCAGTGCTGGGGTCATAGAGTTTGATTACTCTGAGGACACTCACAGCTATTCCTCCCTGGCTGAAGTGTGGCTTCATGTCAGGGGTCAGAACCCCTTCCATCCTGTGTGCTGTCAGTTAAAAGACAGCCAGAGTTGGGTACATAATGGTCTGATTGTCTGGAAGCACTTACAGCTAATAACTTTTAATTGATACAGTTAAGACTAGAAATCTTTGTATTTCTGTCTCCCTCCTGCCTTTCACGTGACAGGCTGTGTGACCTGCAGCCAGTGAGTATTTTCTGCTCAGCTGAGCCCAGAACAGTCAGTTATAGAACCATAGAATGGATTGGGTTGGAAAAGACCTCCGAGATCATCAAGTCCAACCCTTGGGCCAACTCCAGTCCCTTTACCAGATCATGGCACTCAGTGCCACGGGCAAGCTCAGCTGAAAAACCTCCAGGGATGGTTCACTCATCCCTCAGCCTCAGTCCTTCACCACAGCTCCTGCAACTCCAGATTGCAGAGACTGGAGAACAGTCACAGGAATAACAACTGCACGTGTTGCTTTTTGGATATTTTCTTTTCTAGCAGTGCTTACAAAGGCCTGGACAAGGCATTGTACTTTTTGCATTGTGCTTTTTGCATTGTACTTTTTGCATTGTACTTTTTGCGTTGTACTTTTTGCATTGTACTTTCTGCATTGTGCTTTTTCAGCAGCTGATAAACTCATGTGAGTGAAAGCTGTACATTATTATCCCTGCCCTGAATATCAAGGAGGGATGCACAAGCACAAGAAAAATGGTGGCAGCACCAGATTATTGTTCAGAAAGATTGTTTTGAGCTCTTCCAACAGATCATACGCTTCTCTCCAAGGCATCAAAATGAGTTTTCCACATAAATGGTTGAATATTGCTAGAAAGCATGAGCCTCTTGGGTTTTAAAAGCTAAAATTTAAATGTAGCAGGTACAGCTGTCAGTTCAGCCCCATATGGGGAGAGGAACAAAAAGTTCTCTCTTCTGCCTTGTTTGTCAGAAGGGGCAGTGAACGTGTTGTGGAAGTTGAACACGAAATTTTATATTTTCTACCCACACTGACACAATCCAGGTGACCTGCTCAGTGTGGACTCAGGTCACGATAAACACTGAAATGTCCTTTTCTCTCCTAACCTCTGCTGCTGAAATACCAACTCAGGCAAGCGTGTAGCCACACACCTGCAGACAACAAAGGCGGCTTCAATGACTCTGCCGACCTCGCTGATGATGATGTGCTGAAATATTTTGCTGGAAAAAACCTGCCCGATGTGATTCAGAGAGACAGAGCACTCCTGGCTCCATCAGGACAGCAGAGAGCACTCACCACCCTGCAAACCCAGACCTGCAGCTGCTCCTGGCTGCTCACACTTATCCCACACAGGTGTGATCCCATTATTTCTCCCTGCAGGGGGAAAAGCTTGGTGTGAAATCACTGACCTCCTCCTGCAGCTTTTCTGTTCGTCACAGGCACTAAAAATGGGACTCTGCTGGAGGTCAGGAGGTGACAGAAGGCCAATGGCATCCTGGCCTGGATCCAAAGTAGCGTGGCCAGCAGGCCCAGGGCAGTGAGCCTTCCCCTGGCCTCTGCCTTGGGGAGGCCACACCTTGAGTGTTGTGTTGAGTTCTGGGCCCCTCAGTTGAGAAAAGAGATTGAGGGGCTGGAGCGGGGCCAGAGAAGAGCAAGGAGGCTGGAGAAGGGAGTGGATGTGGCACTGAGTGTCCTCTTAAACACCTCCAGGGACAGAGAATCCAACATGTCTTGATCCAATCCCACTGTGATCACCAGCCCAGGGCACTCTGTGCCCTGGGCTGGTGATCACAGTGGGGTTGGATCAAGTGTTGGACTTGATCATCCCACAGGTCTCTTCCAACCCAACTGAGAAGAGAAGAGCAACAAGGCTGGAAAGCAGAAAACAATTCTTTGCAGAGAGAGTGCTCAGGCATTGGAATGGGCTGCCCAGAGAGGGGGTGGATTCCCCATCCCTGGAGGTTTTTAAGGTGAGCTTGGCCATGGCACTGAGTGCCATGATCTGGTAAAGGGACTGGAGTTGGCCCAAAGGTTGGACTTGATGATCTCTGAGGTCTTTTCCAACCCAATCCATTCTATGATTCTGTGATTCTATGAAATGAGCTTCTTGTACCCGCAGGCAGTCCCTGAATCCACCACTCAAGCTCCACTTCCCATCTCCCAGGATTTCTCCTTCCACACTCTCTTCTCTGTCCACCTCCTCACAAAGCAGATCTGGGCTCTTCTACAGCTGCTGTTCAACAAGTGGCTCAGCAGGTCCAGCAGGAACCTCGGCCAGAACTGGAGTCAGAGTAACTGGGACTGGTCTCTGCCCTTCCCCTGCATGAGCTGGTGCAGGAGATGGGCTCCCTGCAGGCTGCCACTCCTTGTAACTTCATTGCCCTAAACCAGGTGATCTTTAAAGGTCTCTTCCAACCCAAACCATTCTATGATTCTGTAAAAGCTTCACAATCAGAGAAGAAAACCAGAGCACACCTCTCTCTTTCCATCAATCTTGGCTTTGAGGCCCAGAGAAGCTGTGGCTGCCCAATCCCTGGGTATGTCCAAGGCCAGGTTGGATGGGGTTTGGAGCAACCTGGGAGAATGGAAGGTGTCCCTGCCTATAGCAGGGAGTGGAATGAGATGGCCTTTAACATCCCTTCCAACCCAACCCATCCATGATTCTCTCTGCCTTCACCTCACCAAGCAGTTCTTTCCCAGGGGTGCCCATTTCCTTCCCCCACAGCATCCTTTCCATTCCTTGCTTCAGAAGCACATTTAGCATCCCAGATTAATTGAATCCTCAATCCCAGCTCCAGTCTGGGTGATCCTAAGTGGCCTGGACACTGTGTCCTCTCCGAGGTGTGCAGCAAAGGGCTGGATTAGAGCACACACTGAACGTGCTCAGGCACTCACATAATTTACCTGTAGCCAAGTTACAGTTCAATTACTCAAGTAATATCCCATTCAGGCAGAACAAAGGAAGAAAAAATATGCAAATGAGCACATTTAAATTCACTTAATTTAAAGGCCTAAAATTTTTAAGGGCACTTTGCCTCTCTGGGGACATTTGGGTTCAGGGATAATAAAACACATAAAGCTATAAACAGTTAAATGGATTGTCATTGCCTGAGCCTCAAAACATTGCATACATTATTTTTCTCAGTGAGTGCATTACATAATTAACACTGCAAATCCATAACATTCCTAACCATATCCTATCCAATGCAAGGATAAAAAATTGGACTAACCACCACCCATTACAGGGAGCTTTGTACACAAACAAGCTTAGCATACATTTTGTAGGATCTCAGTGGAATAGGTTTGTATGGAGAACGCTGCTTATCTGCTGAGTACAAAGATTATTCCAATTTTTTAGTGATGCACATGATAAGATTGTGAATAACTCAGCTTCTCTTGGCCTCAAAGCATTTTTATTCATTCCCCCATTTTTCAGCTGAGGTTAAGGACACACACACAGAGAGTTCAGCAGACCAGGCAGGAGCAGAGTGAGTCCCAGGGCAGAGCTCTGCCTTGCTCCTAAGCACAGCTTTGGAACACGAGGCTGGCTGACAGAAACTGAGTGTGAGCACAGTGATGCTCATCTGGAGATCCAGCAGCACAGAGACACCACATCACTCCTGGGAGAACAACTCAGAGTGGCAGACAAGAGGATGGAACAGCTTAGCATCTACTGGCAGCTCCTGTGTTTGAGGAACGTAATTTAGAGAGACGAAGTACCTGCTGTGGGAACAGACTCTTGGTGGAGAGATGACAAACAGGTCTTGCCCATGTCTGGGTTTTAATGAGCCAGTTCAGTCAGTGTGAAATGTCAGTCAGTGCCTCTGGAGACAGAGGAGTCACAGCCAAGGAAGACACTGAGGCTCCTGCTGTTCAGCCCCTCTGTAAATGGCTCTGTGATTAAATATTTCAGTTTGCTGCTCAGCAGCTCCCTGGCTGACATTTTTGCCACCATTGCCTTCAGCTCCCTGTTTGTTTCTCCATCAAAGGCTGAGTGACAGCACAGCCTGGCTGAGAATCACAGTGGGACACACAAACTGCCACTGCCAGCTCTCTGCGGACACACCACAACGTGCCAGTGACACCTCTGTCCCCAGCCACCCTGTCCCTCTGCCCTGGGAGGATGCAGGAGCTCACCCAGGCCAGGAGAAGCCTGTCCAGCTCCAGCAGCACTCAGAAGGTGCTGGGGTGCAGCTCTGGAAGCAGAAAGCTGGATGAGATGTACAGCAGCCACAGCCCAGAGGTGCCATGGGCCATGCATAGGCACAGAGCCCCTGATTTGCTGCAAATTTTGGCCAGAAAACCTGATTTCTCTGCATTCTTCTGTAGGAAGATAATAATGAGGTATCTGTGGCACCTCAGAGCTGCTCAGCAAGCTGAACTAGTGGCAGAAGCACTCAAATATAAGGCCTTGTTTTGCTGCAGTGACAGCCTTTTCAGCCTGTGATGAATAACCATCATATATACCCTCTTCTCTGGAGAGAGAGGCTTTTCTTCTTCCTTCTTTTCACAGCTGAAAGTTGGATGGAATTACACAAGGAAAATCTGGCTGCTCCAACTCATTTTTAACTGTTTCTGGGAGGGTTTTCTCTTGTTTCTGGACTTGCCTGGGGACTCTTTACCCTACAGTGGACAGACAGCACCAATGTCTCTCTTGCCTTGCTAAGCCTTCCCCACACCCAGCTGTGTCAAATGATCGAGTCTGGAGCCTGAGGAGCCCTTCTCAGGTGAGGGTCTCCTGCCCCCAGCAGTGACTGCTTTGGGGAGTGGATGAGTCTTCCTTGGCAGGATGTATAGAATTACAGAATCCTAGAATGGATTGGGTTGGAAAAGACCCTCCGAGATCATCAAGTCCAACCCTTGGGCCAACTCCAGTCCCTTTACCAGATCATGGCACTCAGTGCCACGGCCAAGCTCAGCTGAAAAACCTCCAGGGATGGGGAATCCACCCCCTCTCTGGGCAGCCCATTCCAATGCCTGAGCACTCTCTCTGCAAAGAATTTCTACCTCATCTCCAACTTCAATTTCCCCTGGCAGAGCTTGAGCCCCCCGGGCCCCCTTGTCCTATTGCTGAGTGCCTGGGAGAAGAGACCAACAACCACCTGGCCACAACTTCCCTTCAGGCACTTCCAGACAGTGATGTAAATGCTGCCCATCAATTTCATTAAACTCACTAAAATACGAGCTACTCTCTCAGGGATGGAATAACACAAGTATAAACCACCTACAGCAAACTGGAAAAGCAGATGGTTTGAATGTGGACAGCTCAGATCCTCAGTGCATCTGTTTTGTGGCGTGCTGAGCTGCTGGATTTATTCCTACAACAGAGCAGAGCAGCTCTCATCATGAAGAAGGAATTCACACCTCCAGAGGTGAAGGAGGGTGAAAAGACGTGGCAGAATGTGATAGTTTGGACCCAGGCTTCCCTTAGTAACTAGTTGTAAATAGGGAAGTGGCCATTTCCCAGGTATTCCACACACGGTTTTTCCACATAACAAGGGAATATACATAAGAGAGAGATAGAAAGTTCCTCTTTTCTTGTTCCAGCGAGTCTTGGGAGCTGTTGGGTGCCTGTGTTAGTCTTACTTATCAAAGCTTAAGGCCCTGTTGCAGTGAATGCCGTCATCTACCCCCCAGGAGATCAGGGAGAGGCTGGTTTTCTTGTGAGGGAAGTTTAGTGAGATTGTATTTTGCCATGTTTTTTAGGGGTTTTGATTGTACTTGTCTGTTCTGTTTCTGTTTTGTCCCTCCTTTGTCCCTGTTTCCCCTTCCCTTTTCCCTTTTCCCCTCAAGAGCTCCCTGTTGTATGTACAAAATATATAAATAAATGTAAGTATATTAAAATATTCTGATTTAATTCAGTTTCCTTCAGGCATTCAGTTTTCTTTCAGGTTTTTTCCCTCACTTAGAAGAGCGTGGGGAGAAGGAGGCAGCTTGGCCCTTGGCAGGAAGCCAGGTGAAATCAAGACACTGAGCTTTGTGATGAAAGGGGAAGATGGAACTGTAAGGATTGATACAAACCTTCCCAGTCCAGAGGCCGCCCCAGAGGCTGCCCCAGGCCTTCAGCACATAAAACATGTGTGTTTCTGTATGTGCACACACACAGAGAAGTTCTGCTGTGCCTGTCTGAGCCCAGTTTATGTACATGGTGATTATTTCACCTTCCACCTCAATGTTATTGAGTGTTTTAGAGAAAGACTTACCTGGGTGACTGGTGCCTTCCCAGCATCCAGCTGCTCACAAGCACATATTCTTTGAAGAACAGAGGAAAAATGCTTTGGGCTGAAACCATTTTCTTCCCTTACTGTGTTCTACTGCTTATCAGGGAATTTCTAGTAATCAAAGCGGGTTTGGATCAAGGGTTGGACTTGATGATCTCGGAGGTCTCTTCCAAGCCAACTGATTCTATGATCACCTCTGGATGCTCACGTGCTCTGTTCCCCATCCCATCTTCCTTTGGAAGTGTGTTTTTGCTGTCCTCACACAGGGAGATGCAGCACTGAAGTTGTGTCCTGGGAGACTGCACAGGGCACTGCTGCTGGCACTGAAACTGGACTTAGGGACAGACAGACAGCAGGATTCAGGGACAGACAGCATATATAAATCACAAAGGGAACCTCTCTTCATTAAATAGGGACAGACAGCATATATATTGTACAGGAAAATTCTCTTCATTAAATAGTCACCCTGAAAACTATTTCACCCAGTCCATATGACATCAACCCATCCTGTTCTTGCTTCAAGAGCAGCGGGGGGACCACATGGGAACACAACTCTGCCTGTGCCATCACCCATCTCTGCTCACAGCCAGATAGCAGCTCATCCTGGAGCTCAAACTCCCCTTATAAATGGGACCTGGATGAGTTCGAGCTGTTTCCACTGATCTCCACTTCCCTCCTGAAATGCCAGCAGGACTAACAGGAATGTCCCAGGATTATGAAATCATAATGGTAATACCCATAGAGCAGCAGCCAGCCTGGCACTGCCTTCTCCATCCTGGAGCCACACAGATCACATATCATAGAATCACAGGAGCACAGAATGGATTGGGTTGGAAAAGCCCTCCCAGATCATCAAGTCCAACCCTTGGGCCAACTCCAGTCCCGTCACCACATCATGGCACTCAGTGCCACGGCCAAGCTCACTTGAAACACCTCCAGGGATGGGGAATCCACCCCCTCTCTGGGCAGCCCATTCCAATCCCTGAGCACTCTCTCTGCAAAGAAGTTTTTCTGCTCTCCAACTTCAATTTCCCCTGGCAGAGCTTGAGCCCGTGTCCCCTTGTCCTATTGCTGAGTGCCTGGGAGAAGGGACAAGATGGAGACATGGAATTCCCAGCTGGCTAACCCAGCACCGCTCCTTCTGAAATGTCAGGAGAAAACACAGAGAAGCACAAAACCACAGACTGGTTTGGGTGGGAAGGGACCTTAAGTATCATCCAGTCCCACCCCCTGCCATGGGCAGGGACACCTCCCACCAGCCCAGGTTGCTCCAAGCCCTGTCCAACCTGGCCTTGGACACTTCCAGGGATCCAGGGTCAGCCACAGCTTCTCTGCCCAACCTGTGTCAGGGCCTGCCCACCCTCCCAGGGAATTCCTTCCCAATATCCCATCTAACCCTGCCCTCTGGAAGTGGGAAGCCATTATCCCTGATCCCAGAGCCAACCCCACACACTGGTCATTCTCACCTGCTCTATTCTGCAGACTGGACTATCAAAGTTTTGATCAATTACCCCAGTTTTTATACCACCCCCAGCATGACACAGGGAAGATTCCCATGAACAGGAGGGCAGAGCCAGTGCCCAAAAACTCAGCAGTCACTGGATGGGCTCTCAGCAGTTCCCACCCATGGACACTGGAGCACAAGCAGAGTCCAATTCACACCCCAAAGCACCTTCACCTACAACTATTTCCATTTTCTGGGAGGAATGTCATATATTGTTTAAACTTAAAATACTGTGGCACACACAAACACTTCACACAACAGTGACAGACACAGAAATTAATTCCATTTCTCAGTGTAGTCTGTGCTGTCAAAGATGTACTTGGGTATAATACCTCCAGTGCTTCATAAAAATTTATATAAACTTCCTAAACCACCTCACTTTCACTGCAACGTTAATCAAAGGAACCCTTCCGAGATCCTTTTGTTGCAATCAATTCTGCCACAACCCAAGAGCTGACAGAGGAAGACCTTGTGAGAAAAGGTTGTACTTTTTACAAAATATATGGCGCTTTTTTTTATTTTTTTAAATAAAATCCTACTCTTTGAATTTAGTGAGACAATTGTTACGAACCAGCTCTGGCAGTGCCCAGATGGCAGTTCAGAACACCATGGTGAGCACAGCTTTCAGAAAGTGAAGATGCACTTTGAGAGGGCTCCATTCACCCAAGTATTGTGGTGCTTCAAACCCAAACTCTGCCTTTGAAAATGTCAAAGGCAAGTATTCACAAGCAAACACCATATGGCGTATTTGTTCTCTTCAGCTCCTCTTAGAATCAGCAGAAAAAAAAACCAACAAAAAAAAGAACATTTCAGACCTTAAATGACTGTGTGCTGCATTATACAGTGTTCTCACTGCAAGCTGTAGATGGAACTGCTCAAAGGGACAGAATTGATCATTCACAGCCCAGTCCCCAGAAAGTCCACTTGTAAAATTCACTAGCACCATGTTGTGGTTTTAAGCTGGGATCCAGGGGAAATTTGCATGGGAAAGAGTTCCCAGGATGTCCCTATAGCCCCTTGAACAGCAAGCTGAAGTTGATTTTTTCATTATTTTAACAGTAAAGCTTTGAAGATCTGGTTAGTGCAGCTCTGTGGTGGTGAAGCAGCTGCTGAACTGCAAAGTGATTAAAAATAAACTGCAGTAAAAATAGTCACATATTGGTGACTGGGGGAGAACAATCTCCAGGCCAGCAACAGAACCCCCACAGACATTATTCTGATATCCAAAGGAGCTTCTGAATCACCTCTCTGATGGATTCCCAAGGCACAACCTGTGGCCAGTGGGTGGCTGTAGTGGAAGGACAGATCCTTGCATGGAGCCCACCATGAGCATCTCCCACAGGTTCAGGGAGGGTGGTTCTGCTCCCTCTGTTCTCTTTCAAATAAAACCCTGTTACCTCAAGGGCTGGGACACATCTCCAAATCCAGGGTGTTCACCCATCATCCCACATGGCCCAACACACCGTTCCATTAACAACACCCGTGCTCTTTTTTACCTTTTAAAAGATTCCACCTGCACACATTTATTGAAACACCTCATGGGTAATCTTGCACTGAAATGACTCTTCAAACTGCAAGAAGCACCAGTTTGCAGAAGTCACCACACTGGTGACAAGGCTGAAATTCCCTCCCCATGCCCTGAGCCCTCAGACAACTTGCACCAGTCAAAGCAAAGCTGGGTGAAAAGCAACCCCACACCAAATAACCCCAGCATGCAAATATTCATGCAATGCAGGTGCTGTGATCATTCCATGGTGTCTTTTCCAACCTAGATGGATGCTATGGTTTGCAGAAGAAACCTAGACACTAGAATAAACATTTCAAGTCTCATAATAAGCAAAATAATTACACGCTGCCACGCAAGGAAGGCTCAGGCCTTACATTTTATTGTTATAGATGAAAAACAGATCTGGCTTGTGATAGCTGAGCACACTCAGGTAACAAATTAAAGCCATCTCTCATATCCCCTTTTCCCAGCATGTGACGCTGAGGTTTTAGAACAACATTAAGTAACAGTTCATGAAGCAAGATGGAAAATCTGGAGTGGTGGCGACACGCTCCGTCTGCTTCGTAGGAAGTTCACATTACAACTGTGGGCCCTCAGGACAATATTCAAGAGCAAAACTGTTTCTTCCATGGCCACAATACATAGTCCTGTAGGCCTCAGGTGAAGACGTAACAATAGACAGAAAATGGCTTCTGGTTTTGGAGGACGAGGTGACCGATGCCGGCCGAGGAGATGCTGGAGTGGTTTGAGCAGAAAACTCCTCGCCAGTGCATCTCTGTGCCTAACCCAACAGCAGCAAATAGTTGTTCCATCTGTCAGAAGTGAGTTTTAAAAGTCACCTCTCACACTGTGACCTTATCCCTCAGGTTCAAACCCCACTGGCTCCCAGATAAGTGATTCTCCATTGATGCCTCTGCAGTGTTGGAGCAGAGGGTGGGCGTCACCAGCTCCTCTTCTGGGTGGCACCAGGGAGTGATGGGACACAGCTGTGGCTTCTGCCACTCCTCCTCTCTGGGCACACACTCCCTCGAGCCCAGCAATCCATTCCCAGGCTTTGCTGGGTGTACAGCAGGGCTGACAGGGAGCACAGGCAGCGAGCTCTGTGCTGCCAGGGCTGGGCTGGGATCCGCTCGATGCTTCCTGGGGTCTGAATTTCTCCCACCACCAGTGAAAGTGCTGAGCTTTAGCTGAGGTATATCAATTATCTGAGACACACTGCAAACCAATCCTCTGTTCCTCCTTTGATTCCCCTTTCTAANTCCCATCCATGCAGCTGAGAGCCTTCACACCTATGCTGTTAACCAGCTGGAGTGACGGCATTTCCACCACCCCAAGGTGAGATCTTCACAGTAACAAGATATTTTTGGGCTTGTCAAGGCCTAGCACAAGCTCTCCTGCAGCTAAGCCTGCACCTGATCCCATCAGGAAGAGAAACCAGGGTTCATCCAGCACATGCTGCTGTCAGTTATGGGAGTCTCGCATGAGTTTTCTTCACAGCTCAGAGTACTTAGTAGATTGCTTGTTAAAAAGGTAGAAATAATTTGTATAGGAGTAGTTAAATACGGACCTTGGAGTTCCCAAGTACAGCAGTTCCTCTTTTACAAATGGAAGCTGTGTCATTGGGCTGCACAGCACAGCAACACAACAGCAAGGAAAGCAGGGACCGGCTTTTACCACACTATTTACAGCTCTTCCATTTAAAAACCTGCTGAGTTTGGTTAAATATAAGTATAGAACATTTCTTCCACATACAAACTCTTGTTAGCTGGCTGATTAATTATTAAGGTGCTCAGAAGTGTGGATGAAATCAGAAGTTACAGCAGATCAGTTGTGTCTTTGTCTATTTACACACCACACTCAGTTGCCTGCTGACACCAGCATCTCCCAAGGAAGCTGGAAGCAAAGTGGCCAGTTATGAATCTAATGCCACAGGAACTGTTGTTTTCGTCACAGGATCTCTGTCAGGATGTAAAACACACTTTAATTCCTTTTTTTAGTAGCAAAGGTGTGTGCCCTTGCTGAGTCTGGGTAGCTGGTGGTGCCAGGCAGCATCACAACCTGTTTCCAGCTCTCAGCTGCTGTCCAGCCCTTCCCACTGGGATTTGCTGATCCTGCCCAAGGCAGGACTCACAGCACCAAGTTGTTACACTGAAATGCACCATATGTGGCCTTCTCTAAGTGCTCAGAGAGCTCAGATCTACCCCATGCAACAGAAGGCAGAACTCAGGTGTGAGAAACCAAACCAGGAAAATGCGCTTGGCAAAGATTTTATCTTCCTACCGGGAAAAAACATAAAACAAACTCCCAAGGGGCCCATATTTTGGTAGGTCAAATTTCTTCCCCATTAACATCCTCAAAGAGTTATTTTCTGTCTGATGGCCAAACTCTACCTCTAGCTCCATTCTCTGCTGACCAACAGCTGGCCACAGACACTGCCTGGCATCACTTCTCTCTGCACCAGTTCTCACACAGGTGCCTCAGAGCAGCTCAAAGGTTGTTGTTTTGGGAACCTGTCAAACCAGGATGGATTCTGACCATACTGAAAATGCTGAATTTGTCCTCGTCACTTTAAGTTGCTATAGAAAAAGAAAGGTAAAGAAGTTGATCTGACTTCTTTTTGTAAACCTACCATGTACTGTCATTTTTCCCCTCGTACATTTTAAGTTCCAAACAGGTCCCAGAGATTGCAAGGCAAGAGTGTTAAGGCAGTGTAAGAAACTCAGTATTCCATTCACACCTCTTGATTCCCTCAGAAGGCATCAAGAGGGGCATGTGGTTTGTGCTTGCCTTTCCTGGAAAAGGCATTTGGTACAGTGTGAAAAATGGATGCTCAATGACAGTGGGAAGCCACTCAGCCCTGGGCAATGACCACACCACCCAAGGGGACGAGGGAGACGCAGGGGTTCCCCTCACCACCGCTCCTTCTGGAACACCTCTGTCTGCACAATGTCCCCGGGGTGCTCAGAGATGCAGGCCCCATTGATCTCGTTGAGCTTGTTGTCTGGAAGATCCTCGGGTTTTGTGCAAAGCTTCAGTGCCCTGGAGATGAAGACATCCAGGTCAAACTCAGGGTCTGCCTCCCTGCTCACCTCCGCGGGCTCCGTGTGCAGGTGGTGAGGAGAGGATGGCAGGCTCCGCTCCTGGATCTCTGGGAGGGAGCTGGGACACTCCAGCCCCACCTGCGTGCTCTTCACCCACTGAGCAATCTCCAGGAAGAGGTTGGATGGCTCCTCTTCCAGCGACAGCTCAGCTGCAGGTGTTATGGTTGCTCTTTTCCAGTGGGATAAATCCAGGATTAACTTGGGCTCTGAGTAATGGTGGGGTTTACTGTCCCTCCACAGCAACTTGTCCAAGTAGGAAGGTGACCCCACTTTGTAATCACAGGATTTCCCACAATCAGCATCAAATACTCGGTCCATAGATGAGTGGGACAGCTCCAAGAACCTCTCTGAGCTGCTCTGTGAGTATTTCCGTGGGTCGACCTGTGCCTCCTCAGCCGTGGATTCAGACCCTGCCCGGGGATCCCGCTGAACCTCATCCATGTCGTGGTGTTTGTCGTGTCTCCAGTCCAAATCAGAGGAGAGGCTTATGTGATACCTGTGAAAGACACACAGACAAGGGCTCTGTTGGGAACAGCAGTGCCCAAAGCAGTGCCCACACTGCTGCTGACAGTTCTTTACCACTTACCTGCAGGTCTCCAATGTCTTATTGACAACAGAGACCTTTTCTTGTGTGTTAAACAGCCAAGGAGGTGAGTAACTTAAGGCTCTGAGGTGGGACCAGGAGCTGGAATAAAAGCCCAACAACCAAACCAAATGGCCCCTTCCTTTAGCCATTCATCACCTTCCCTCCACGTGGGATTAGAATATAATTAACAGCAGTAGTAATCAAGCTGTCCCTCAGCCTACAGACAAGCAGCATGGTGTGAGTGCTCTTTGTTTGGTGCCACAAAGCTAAAAGGGATGAGTTTAAATCCCACTGAGACTGGACATCACCAGTTTATTCTGACATCAGGGACCAAGATCTCCCCTGAAGGGTCACCTTGATAACTGTTAACTTCTCAAGCCAGTGCAATTACCTGACAACACCCACACTTGGCCATGGTTTTCAAAGTTACATCTAATTTACTCTTTCCTGAGTGATCTGCCTTTAAAAAACATGTTATCCCAGGCACTGGGGCTCAGTCACTGCCTTAAAATGCTCTTCAGGTGTCCCACAACACACATGAAAAGTGATTTTTGTCTCCAAAACACTTGGCTTGTGTTGCAAAATTTACAGCCCCATAGCAAAGGTCTCCAGATGGGTGGCAGGACAGTCTAAGTCCCAGCTTCTTGTCTCACATCAAGAGATAAAAAGGTGACAAGGTGACCTCCAGCAACTGATTTGCTGCTTTGGGGACTGTAACTGGCAGGAATGATGGAGCTGTGGGAATATACTGAAGACAGAAATACTGATAGAAACACTTAATTGACCTGGTTGTCCCGCATCAGCCTCCACCCTGACACTTATTCACTCAGGCAAAGAGAGTAATAACAGTGAAGGGCAAGGGATTTCTTTAGGTAACGTTTTCAATGCTGATGAAATACAGTGGCAAGGAGATTTAATTGCTGTGCAGAGAGGAACAATGCTGCAGACATCCTTATAAACTCAGAAAAATGAACCTAGTTAATTCTCAGCTGTTCTTATTTTGTCCTACCTGCTCCAGTACTGGGACTGGCCCAGTAACTTGGGTGATCATCTTGCACAAGAGAGACCTCAGCTCAAGCCTGCTCTAAATTTCCATTATGGCTTTCAGCAAATCATTTAAATGTCAACACAACCAAGGATTTTTTACAAGACCCCAGATCTGTGGTCTCTGGGGACTACATGCCTTGAAAAGGGATAAATATAATTCTCCAAACCATGCTCTGCCCCCTAAAAGATATAAGAATTACATTATTGTATAACCTGTGATGCCTCAGGGGTTTTTGATTTTTAATTTTGTAGATTTTAGAAGTACTTGTAACTGTACTGAAAATTCGAATTTAGTGTGTTAATATTTCTAGCAACTTAAGTTCAATGTTTATGTATTCTAACCCCTATCCCATATCAATGTCTAAAATTTCAATAGTATTTAGACTTCTTTTCAAGGTAGAAGGTTGACTAATATCTTAAAGTCTGTGCTACAAGACAAAAACATAAGTTAACTCAGTTGGTTAAAAATTGGTTGTAATAATGCCAAGGTCATGGGTTCAATCCCCTGTGTGGGCCATTGACTTAAGAGTTGGACTGGATGATCCTTGTGGGTCCCTTCCAGCTCAGAACAGTCTGGGATTCTGTGATTTTCCTTCCTCAATTCCAATTTGAAGTTATTTCTAGGGAAGCAGCAAGGATAAAGGAACTCAAGACAGAGGCAGATTGCAAATGTCTTGGCTAGGATGGTGCAATGCCACACTGTGCAATGAAAAACAAAGACAGAAAAAAATTACCTACACTAAAATGTGAAAACCAGAAAGGTACTCAGTAACTTGCAGATTCAACATCTGCTCTCTGAGGGAATCCATGAGGAGCCTCTTGTTGGCCTTGGCAGGGAGCCAGAATTACAATAAGGCATAAAGAAGGAAAAGCAGGGTCTGGAACACTTGTGATGGAATCCAGTCCAGAGCAGATCAGAGACTCACCAGGCAAGTCCTGCCTCAAGAATTGTTATGAGTTTAGCCAGGTAGGCCTAAATTTAGGCTTTAAAACTCAGATTAGGCCTAGAATTGTCAGCTGACTTGAGCTGGGCTGGGCTAGCTAACAGCTGACTTCTTCTAGCCAATAATATTGCATTCCATACCATACTACATCATCTCAAAAGAAGTAAAATCCAGTGTGTGGGAGGGGCTGGGGCAGCTGCTTCGTAGCTGTTGCTCCAGCAGGACACACGATGCTGTCCCAGGAGGGACGGGGAGGCCCAAGCCCACAGCACCGGCTCACCATCATGTTATCTTAGGGAAGTAAAATGTTTGTTCTTAGTTCTTCTCTTTGCTTAAGTCTGTCTTTGGGGAATTGACTTTTTTAGAATGATTTGTAGTCAGAATGGTAAAATCTGTGCTTACTGAGGAGTGGGAAGTTATATATAACTTGTGTAAGCGTGTGTTATATGCTAGTTTTCTTTCAATTTTCTCTTTTCTGTATAAATACATGTAGTTAGTTTCAGCATAAACCTAGTTTGGAAGTTTTTTTTCCCCTCTCTCCCTTCTTCCCTTTTCACTCTGTCTCGGACAGCTGGCGTTTTGCCAGCTCAACCCAAGACAGATAAATGGTGGAGAACGTGGGCAAGTCCAAGGACACTGGCAAGTGTCCCAGAAGCTTGGCAAGGTTCCCGGGAGCATTGTTATAGAAACATTCCTTGATATCTGCACTGTTTTTAGTACATCCAGAACAAGTAATATAAACAATGTTCTCTTGCTACTGGATGCTCGTTTTATTCCTTTTACTGACTGTTTTTGTGAGTTCACACAGTTCCAGTTGTACCTGCTGTGAATGCAGCCACTGCCTTACAGTGAAAGCAAGCTGTCTTTCTTTCCTGCCTCACCTCGACAGAGAGCAAACCCCAAGTGTGAGTCACATGGTGAACTGTCATCCTTCCTGTGTGACCAGAAAAAAGACATGAGGAGGTGGGACAGTGCATCTACTTCTGTGCTTGAAGTCCAGGTATGGAAATCAAAACAGAAGAAAGCTGGTAAAAAGCTGTCCACATGCTGAAGCAGAGATCCCAGAACAGAGCCAAGAACAGTAATGAGACTGCCCTGCCTCCAGCCAGGAGGAGGAGGAAGAGAACAACCAAGTCTACTGGACATTGCTGAACCAGAAAGGTAGTCAAGACTGTACTTCTACATTGACTTGTAGATGACAGCCAGTGCCCCTCTGAGGGTAGCTGGACCAACTGAAGAAAACTAATTAAGCCAGTGTGTGGTCTCTGGCCCATCCTTGGGTACCTTACCTGTCCCAGTTGGACATCTGGCTCTGGTTGGCTTCCATCAGTAAAATGTCATCGATCTCATCCTCAATCCGGAACGGGTGCTGGGACACCGGCTCGTCCTCAGGGCAGGAGTACTGACTCATGTAAGGATGCTGCAGACCCATCTCGGCTGTCAGTCGATCCAGGGGGTTAAATGTCAGTATTTTCTCCAGAAAATCAATAGCTGTGAAGCACAGAGAAACCAACTCACCAATTCCTGAAAAGCAGTAACAGCTCCTTTCCAGGATGAGTCCTGTGGAACCCCACAACAAATCCCCTCCAAGTAAGGAGGGAATTAAAGGTCACATCCCAAGTGCACCTACACCAGGCAGTTCTGTGCTTGCTGGATCCATCTGACCTGCCCTGGGAGCTGTGAGCTTGCAGGGGAGCAATCCAGCAGCCCTCAGGTGTCACCTCCTCTAGGAAGTCAGGAGAGATCACTGTGAGAGCATCATCACACCTCCACAGGTGTGTGTTACACCCTGTGCTGTGATCCCGAGCAGAACGGTGAGATCACACTCCAAAAAGCCCCTTGGATGGTGTCTGGATTTGATTCCACGCTCTCAGATCCCTTTGACAAGCATGCTGCACTTCAGACAGCTGATTCACATCTTTACATGCAACTGAAGGGGATCAGATTAACTGCAATTTTTAAAAGCCTTTGGCGTGACCAACACTATGAAATTATTTTACTCATTAATATTTAAAGAATTCTGAGTGACAGAAGTTATTTTAGAAAGACTGTGGTGCATGAACTCTTTCTATGATGATAAAGGAGGAAATTTAGGTGCAATTAAAGTGACTAGAATTATATCTAACAGAGGGCTTGTTGTGATTTCTTTCATTGTTCTTTTTACTGAGATTATGTGAAAAGACTAAATCCTGTCACTAAAGTTTTTGCTTATCCAGCTGATTCTTTCACGGAAAAGTCCCTTTGAGTTCAGACAACACAAATATCAATATGCTTTTTCTCTGTTACAACTTCACATGGGACCTTTAAAGGTGTAATTGTGTGAATAGAACAGTTTCTTTAGCTGCAAAATCACTCAGCAGAAAGGGCAGCCACAGCTCCTGCCTCAGTGCTTAAACATTAACCAATACCTGATTGTCTCCCACGGGATTATTTCACCACTTGGACTAATTAAGTAGGAAGGAATCAATAGCTTCATAAGGTCACTGGCTAAGCGTGGGGGAACGTCACACTACAAGTGGTGTATTACGATATATTGCGGGTCAGGGAGGCAGGAAAATGACCATGAATTATGTAAGGGGCACAGGTGACCTTTCCTCCTGCAGTAATGGCAGGGAATAAATCTGTTCCTGAGTGCTGGAGGCTGACATGGTCCCTGGGCACCCTGAGCTGATGGATTCGTGTTGCCAAAGCCATGCACTGGATGTCTTAAAATAACGAGCTACAAACATGAGCTGGGCTCGGTCTCGATGTCTTCCCAAAAGCTCGTGGAAAGTTTAACCCTTGCAAGGAGCTCAGGAGAGCATGTGGACAATGTTCCTGTAAAAACCATCTCATGGAGTTCAGGAAAAAAAAACAACAACAAAACCCTGAGATTAGCTCAGTTGGTTAAAACTTGGCTGTAATAATGCCAAGGTCATGGGTTCAATCCCCTGTGTGGGTCATTGACTGAAGAGTTGGACTCCATGATCCTTGTGGGTCCCACCCAACTCAGAATAGTCTGGGATTCTGTGCAGTGGATATTTGTGAAGTAAAAGGATGTATCTTGCTGCACTAAGAAATTGTGTTCATGCAAAAAGCACAGGGAGGAAACGAACAGAGTTGGAAAATAACCTGTGGGCTGAACCCTCACCGATCAAGGAGAGGCACAGGAAGGCAGGGATGCACCTTGGAATAGTCTTGGAAGACTATTTTATTCCTAG
>VWZD01007637.1:2922-28141 GCA_013396695.1 Sakesphorus luctuosus | reverse complement strand
GTGTGTGAGGGGACAGCAGGGGGTGTGTGAGGGGACAGCAGGGGGTGTGTGAGGGGACAGCAGGGAGTGTGTGAGGGGACAGCAGGGGGTGTGTGAGGGGACAGCACTGGGATGTGTGAGGGGACAGCAGGGGATGTGTGAGGGGACAGCAGGGGATGTGTGAGGGGACAGTGTGGGATGTGTGAGGGGACAGCAGGGAATGTGTGAGGGGACAGCAGGTTGATGTGTGACCTACAGGTGCAACTGCAGCCCTCTAGAACCTCAACCCACTCCCCCAGCGTTCATGTCTCTTTTCAGGACAACTCCTGTGCGAATTGTAGGTGTGAAAACGGGGCAGTCAAGGCAGTCCCAGGAGAAAGACAGTGCCAAAGCCAGCAGTACCTTCACTGTCCACTTCAGGCAGCAGCTTCCTCAGTGGCTTCCTCACTTCCCAGGTGCTGTTGATGAACATGGGCATCACCTTGAGCAGCTCCTCTTTGTCCTCCTGGTGGATAACGGGGATTGTCTCCAGAATAAGCTGCATCTGCTCCAGCTCATGACCTCCTAAACAGGCAGGAAACAGGCAGTGAGATGCAACACAGAAGTTAAATCTGGGAGAAGTGTGGTATCATGAGCTCCAGGGGTCACAGATCTTCATCTTTAAAGCAATCCCACTGCCCAGCCTCTGTGCTCTCCTGATGGGAAAGGCATTTTCTGACCAGATTCCACTGTCTGCTGGGCACCAAGTCATGGCTCTGATGGTGGTTATGCCCAAAAATACTCTGTGCAATTAGATAGTTTTAATCCTCTTCTTTCAGGACATTTTATCTACACACCCAGGCCCCACTCAGAACTGGGTCTGGGCAGGGAGAGCAGAGATTTGGCAGTGCCAGCAGAGCAGAGCCAAAAGCCTCGTTAACGAAGGCTAATCCCACCCTTCAGCACACCACTGGATGTGACCAAGGGCTCTGCTCCTGATTTCCAACCTCCTACATAGAATCATAGAATCAGTTGGCTTGGAAGAGACCTCTGAGATCATCAAGTCCACCGCTTGGGCCAACTCCACTCCCTTTACCAGATCATGGCACTCAGTGCCATGTCCAGTCTCACCTAAAAAACCTCCAGGGATGGGGAATCCACCCCCTCTCTGGGCAGCCCATTCCAATCCCTGAGCACTCTCTCTGCAAAGAATTTCTACCTCATCTCCAACTTCAATTTCCCCTGGCAGAGCTTGAGCCCCCCCGTGCCCCCTTGTCCTATTGCTGAGTGCCTGGGAGAAGAGACCAACCCCCACCTGGCCACAACTTCCCTTCAGGCAGTTCTGACAGTGCTGAGGTCACCTCTCAGCCTCCTCTTCTCCAGCACAAACACCCCCAGCTCCCTCAGCCTCTCCCCACAGCACTTGTGCTCCACTCCCTTCTCCAGCCTCGTTGCTCTTCTCTGGCCCCGCTCCAGCCCCTCAATCTCTTGCCTCAACTCAGGGGCCCAGAACTGAACACAACACTCAAGGTGTGGCAGAGTACAGGGGAAGGGTCACTTCCCACATGTGCAGAGAAACAGCCTGGTAGAAACACAGAGCTGCACTATTGATCTTCTGTCTGCCAGGAAGGCCAGTTATAAATATTCTGTCATTAGAGTCAGGACGAGCCATTTAGGCAGCGAGCTGGCTGGGGCTGGCAAACCAACCGGGATTTTTGGGCTGTCCCTGCTGTGCAAGTCATGGATTTCAGGCAGCAGTGGCTGGCTGATCCATGGGTGAATCGACCTTATTTATGGTACAGCACTTCAGTCAGTCTGCAGGGAGCATGGAGAGGCCAACTTGGAGGGGATGGTGGAGACCACCTGCCCTGAGGTAACGCTGTGCTTTGGGGGTCCCTGGCAGAGCCCCAGAGCAACATGACATTAGCCCAGCTGGTCACCATCACACCACACATCCACAGAGACCAGCCCTAGGAGAAGATAAAGCAATAGGAAAAGGCAAAAAACGACAGAGTGACACCCTCCCAATGTCAATCCAAGCCAAATAAATTCACTTTCCTACAGAAAATTGATTTTAGGTCACTTAGGAATTCACAGCATGGCTCCAGGGGAAACTAAAGGTAACTACCAGGAAACCAACACCTTGTTAGTCAGGCTAATTCCCAAACTGCGATCAGAATTGCAGGGCATTGAAAGTCACAAAGGCTTCACGGCTGTTCCCTCAGTGAAGCCCCAGCCACGCTCACCGAAGGTACCGGCAGCCAAAAGGCACCGTGTTTAGTCACACAAAGAAGCTGCTAATGCAACGATGGAAGCCTTGAACTATGGCTCTCAGGAAATGCAATTCTCCTCCATTATCCACTATTTATGTAATTCCCAGGGACCTTTTTCTGAAGGCATTAATTCCTGAAAAGAAAAACATGAACTACAGACAGAGTAAATGCGATGTGCTGTTGTTACCCAAGGAGGGAACAGGAAGCTCTGCATCACATCTTGAAAAAGGGAACCCTTTTCCAGGCTTGCAGCCAAGTCCTGGGGAAGCACCCAAGCCTTGTGAGTAAGCCCTGATCCCATGGGAAAAGTCCCTGGGCCTTCTCCTAGCTCCTGGTCACAGGTGAGCCCCACTGAGATCTGCAAGGACAGATCGTTCCTCCTTTTTACTCATTTTCTCCTATTTACTCCTGATTCCAGTGATGGTGCTTTCAGGTAAGCTCCAGCAGCAGAAGGTGAAAGAGTCACTGGAGGGAGCTGTAGCTGCTCAGTTAGGGATGCTCTTCCCTGTTTTCCATGCTGCTCGTGGTGGGGAGCTCTCCAAGGACCTGCAAACCAGATTTTAGTGGTTGGAGATGCACTCCACTCCTGTGAACTTTGGGACAACCAGGTTTGTTGTGTCCTCCCAGGGCTCTGCCAAACCCAGAGCTGCTCCTCCCGCTGCAGGAAAGAGGCTGCAGGGAGGGGTCTGGGGTCCCTCTTTGCTGGATGGTCACTAATTTGTGAAGGAGAATGGGAGTGACATCTACTCCTAATAACTGATCACCTTAATTTACCTGCATTGCTTAAGCACCCCAGACAGACTACTGAGTTAATTATATTGATTTATGCTAAGCACTCAATTTAAATTGTGCCACTGACGCACACTCAAGAAACCATTTATCCAGTGTAAGGCAATTACTGCAGGTTTGCAGCTTTCTGTGAACTACATCACTGTTACTTCCCACAGGGTGTTTGCTGTTGACCCTCCTGAAGTCTCATCCTGCAGGGGCAGGAGCTGCAGCTGGCTGGGAGTAAACTCTTTCTCCCAAGCAAAGAAGATAAAAGCAAAGATGAACCCCTGTTGATGGGTTTGTGGGTTTTAGCTGCTCTGAGAGGCTGGGCTCACTTCTCTTTGGACAGGAGCAGATGAAAGATGGTACATAGTGTGGGACACCACAGGCACACTGCCTGCCTGCTGCCAGGCTCCCACCCTGTCTCTTCCTTTCTTACTGGCCAGGAAAATAGGGCATCAGGCCAGAGCCTTCCCATAACAACTCCACAGACTATTTTTAAAGCAACCAAAAAGGAATATATATTTTGAGCTTTGATTTGATCCCCACCCATTAACTAAGTATCCTGCCAGTATCTGGGGGCTTATTAAACGTTTGCACTGGGCTGGAAAGCAGAGAAGTAGGGATGGCCACAGCATGTGTCTGGCTGAGCCCAGCCTGTGATCTGCCAAATCCCATCTCCTCATCTCTAACCTGCTGTGGATTCTCAGGAACCAGCCTGTGAAGAGGGTTTTTGGCTGCTCTGGGGCATCTGTCCCAGGCAGCAGGACAGGACTGATCTCACCTCTAGCCACGTGTAACACCAGCATGGGCACGTCTGCTTGTTCTCCAGATGCTCTTAATGAGCATTACTGGAGACATAAATATGCCTACGGCACAGGCAATCTCCTCTAAGGCAGACAGCAAACACAGATGAATCCCATCCTCAGGCTATTTTTGCCATGAAATCAGGTTTAATGTCCAGCTTGGACACCTCAGTGGTGTCAGCCAATGTAACCTCTACCCTGGGGTTCACAAATAGCCAAAAAAAACACCCCCAAGCTGGGACTGAGACAGTGGTCAAGCACAGTTTGAAAAGCCAGGAGTGCTTTGGTGCTGTGCTGGGATGGCCAAGGGACAGCCTGGACAAACAGCGCTTTTTTTGGTGTTTTGAGATGAGGAATAAGTACAGGAGAACAGAAAATGTCTTAAAGGACCTCCCTGGGGCTCCAGCCACACCAGTTTAATACAAAGCAGAGCATTGCTCTGGTCTGGTGTATATCCTGCAAGACCAGGACCCTGCCTGCTGTGCTGGGGTTTGGTTTTGCTGCTCTGGCTTTTACCTGGGTCTTTGGGGCTGGCTCAGGTCCAGTGTCCTGGTCTTGGAGAGCCTTAACCACACTTTGGAAAGGCACCATCCAGTTTGCTTCCACCCAAAAAGCTCAAAAACTCAGCACGGGGAGGCGACTGGCAGAGCTGGCTCAGGAATGCGCTCAAGTGCAGCATCTCCCAGCAAGAGAGAAAAAACTTCTTTGCAGAGAGAGTGCTCAGGCATTGGAATGGGCTGCCCAGAGAGGGGGTGGATTCCCCAGCCCTGGAGGTTTTAAACTGAGATTGGCCATGGCACTGAGTGCCATGATGTGGTAAAGGGACTGGAGTTGGCCCAAGGGTTGGACTTGATGATCTCAGAGGTCTTTTCCAACCCAATCCATTCTGTGATTTTATGATCTCCCAGCAAGACCAGAAAAGGCCCTGCATCTGCAGGGACAAGTGACATGTCAAGATGTCCCTGCTTCTGGAATATATCCCAAGGAAACAGCAGGAGCAGCCAGGCCGGATGAGCAACTTTCAAAGCTGAAGTCTCTGGATTTGAAAATTCTGAGGAGACTGAGGACAAGAGGAATGTAGGAATGGGAGATAATTTTAATGATCTTTTCAAAATCACACTGACTGCTTATTTTTCAGCTTTCACAAAAGGAATATGGAAGCTGCAAGCAGGGGTGGGGAGGGAGTAACAGAGCAGCTGCAGCCACGCACTGGCTGTGGAGCTCTGTGGTGCGCTGGAATATTGGTGAGGAAAACGTCCTTCTCCATTATTAATGGGTCTAATTATTTATTTACACAACTCTGCAAAAACAGCTGCTCACAAAATGTGTTAAACCTTGTCACTCAGAACACTGATGGGTGATGGAGAAGCAACTGCTGCAGACCTCGGGCAGGGAGGCAGCTCCTTCAACAGGCAGAGAGCAGCTGCTTTATTCCTCAATGAATAGCTCCATGTCCCAGCTTGGGAAGCACAGCTTTACCCCTGACAGTAGCATTTTTGGGACCCTATTAAATAAATATTTTCTTCTCAAGAACATCAGATTTGGGCTTCAGATGCTGCAGAGCTGGCTATGAGCTTCTTGCTGTGCTTCTGTTGTCTTCTTTTCCTTGCATTGCACCTTTACAGCTCCAATGCCTCCTTACAGGAAAATCCTGAAAATGGCTGAAAATGGGCAGTGGCATTCAAACGTCCATGCTCAAAGAAAAGAAACACCTTGAAGAAATCAATCACAATTAAAATTCACAGCTTAGAGTGCAAACCTCCTGGGACAGGGCACCATTATTTCCTGTCCTTATATGCCACCCTGTGATTTTTTTTAGCATCCTTGCTCCCAACAAAAAGCTCCTATTTTCTGCTGAAGGCACAGAAACAGAAAAAGGTTTTGTTGTTCCATCAGAATTGTCCTTTGTTTAAGGTTTTTCTTCTGGCAGAAGACTGTCCCTGCCTGACAAGGCTTGGCAGGGAGACACCACTGACCCCAGCCAGCCTTGGACACCCACAGGGTGCCACCACAGCCAGCCCTCCATGTGTCCTTCCCAGGGATGCAGAGTGAAAACCAAGACCAAAACTATTCTCTAACCCTTAGGGGAGTTTGCACCAACCAGGGGACCCTCTAATAGCAGAGGCTGCACAAGTGAAGTTTGTTCTGGAGAGACTCCTCATGTCTAATAACCAACTGCAGGATCCCTGTGGGGTTGTCTTGTTAGGGTGGTAGTTTTAGTTAGGCTTTTTGGTAAGCCTTAATTTTAGTAAGACCTGATAATGTTAAGTAGATTAGGAGAGACAGGTGTCATCTGACTTAAGCAACCAAAGAAATATTTCATACCAGATGATGAAAACTGAGATATAAATACAGTAAAGTAGGAAGAGTTTCTCAGTTCCTCCATGGCTTCTCAGTCCTGCCCAGCACTGGCTTGCCACCCTGTTATCTTAGGGAAGTAAAATGTTTCTTCCTACTCCTTCTCTCTGCTTGGGTCTGTCCTTCAAGAGATTGAGTTCTCTGGAGTGATTTGTAGCTAGAATGGTGAGATTTGTGCTCGATAGGGAGTTGTTTTTTGTTATATCTAACTTGTCTAAGTGTGTGTTATACTGTAGTTTTCTTTTAATTTTCTCCTTTCTGTATAAGTACATAAACCTGTTTTGAGTTTCCACTTATTTTCCTCCCTTTTCTCAGCAGGGGGAGGGAGGCTCTGACACTGTATTGGGCAACCCAAGACACCTTGGCTGGAGAGGAGAGTGGCATTCCCTCTGCCACGCCAGAAAGCCCCAGAAATGGGTAGCAGGGAAGAAGGGAGGGAGAAAAATGAACCAACAGGAGCCAGAAACCTACCAGCAAAGAGCATCCTTCCTGTCAGCATCTCAGCCAGGATGCAGCCGGCCGCCCACATGTCGATGGCTTTGGTGTAGTTGTTTGGGGAGAGCAGGAGGCGAGGGGAGCGATACCACTTCGTCACTAAGCCTTCAGAGAGGTAACCCTGGAAGAGCAGGCAGAGAGAAAAAGAGGAATCAGCAAGGAGAGCTGGCAGCAGAGTTCCTCCACTTCTGCCCCTCCAGCCTTTACTGCTGTGATGGTTTGATCCAGGCTCTTCCTGGTAACGAGATGTAACTAGTGAGGGGCTTGTCTCCCAGGTATTCCTCACCTGTTCTTTCCCCTCCCATGGGACAAGGGAGGATATGAAACAGGGAGATAGGAAGTTTTTTGCTTCTGTTTCCAGCGAGAGTTGGGGACAGTGAGTTTTTTGCTGCTCTCAGTCCCTTATCAGAGCCACGCAGAAGATCAGAGAAAAGATGTGAGTGAAGGGACGTGATAGAGGGGGCTGGCTTTCTTCTCAGAGTGGTTGATGGGATTGTGTTTACTGGTTTACTTGGAGGGTGGATGGGGGTGTTTTGGTACCCATTGATTTTTGATTTCTCTTTTTGTTGTCCCTGTTTCCCCCTTCTGTTTCCCTTCCCTTTCCCTTTTCCTATTGTGGGTGCAGATTGTGTACATATAACTGTGAACGTTTAGAAATATACATATATATATATATCCTGACTTAACTCAGTCTCTTTCAAGTTTTTTTTTTCCCTTTTTTCCTCTTCCCTGCTTTGAGGAGCGAGGGGAGAAGCGGGGGTGGAGGGAGTGGCTTGGGGTTGGGAGGCCAGAACAAAACCAAGACAACTGCCCACCACAGCCCCACTGGATCCTGCAGGAAAACCTGCCCACCACGCTTGTGCTGCACCTGGGGCAGGCTGGGCCTGGTGGTCTGTCGTGCAGGAAGCAAAGACACACCACTGGAGACGGAGATACCTCAGTGCTCCAGCAGGCAAAGCACTTACTTGCTGTTTGTAACCATGGTATTGAAGCATCTTCTGCCAAGGACAGATGGCTGCAATAGCACAGATTTACAGAGCATACCTGCATAAGTTATTCCAGGTCACCTTTGGAGTACTTAGATGTATTCTATAAACAACAATTACCCCCACCTGAGATGTTTTGGAAGCTAAACACATTATTTGAGTAATTTCCTGGGTCCCAGCTAGAAACCAGCAGTGTGTCAAGCAAGCCTTTTCCAGCTCAGGACCTCAGGCATAGTGTTTAGTTTCCAAACGTCACCAGTCTGCAATCTTCAGCTCATTCCAACTCTAGCTAAGCTTATATCTACAATCCTTCCACAGCTATCCAAAGTGCTGCTAACAGCTGGCTATTGAGGGGCTGGAGCAGGGCCAGAGAAGAGCAACGAGGCTGGAGAAGGGACTGGATGTGGCACTGAGTGTCCTCTTAAACACCTCCAGGGACAGAGAATCCACCATGTCTTGATCCAACCCCACTGGGATCACCAGCCCAGGGCACTGAGTGCCCTGGGCTGGTGATCCCAGTGAGGTTGGATNAGGGGGTGGATTCCCCATCCCTGGAGGTTTTTAAGGTGAGCTTGGCCGTGGCACTGAGTGCCATGATGTGGTAAAGGGAGTGGAGTTGGCCCAAGGGTTGGACTTGATGATCTCAGAGGTCTTTTCCAACCCAATCCATTCTATGATTCTACAATTCTATGTAACACTTAATTCCCAAGGATCCAACTTCCAGCACTGATGCTGAAAATTAATTTTTAAAAGTCAGGAGCTCCCAGTGGAGCCCAGGCAAGAGCAGCCACCAGTGGGTCAGCCCAGCAGGTGCCAGGGGGGGACACAAGACCCAAGTAGGGGTGGCACAGGGAGCATGTAGGGCTCCAGAGGATACACTCAGCAGGATCCAGCCTTTCACAGACACCAGGTGAGTTCACCCCACCTGAATACCTAGGATGATGCTGCAGTGAACCCTGCACGTCTTGGGAACTGCAGGAAAAAAACCAAGCATGAAAACAAGGGAGCTGTCAACAAAACCCCCAGATTTAGGGAGGAACACCAGTGCCATGTGGAAGGAAAGCCTCCTGGACCAGCAGATGTCTTACAGCATTGCTGAGTGGGTAACATAGTTGTCAAGGGCTCCTAGCCAAGACTCCTGAAAATGACAAGGGATAAGTGGGAAAGCCCTTCTGGGGAATATGTAGAGATAGGAAAGCCTTTCCTTTTGCACTCAGCCTGAGCCTGGCCTGATAAATCCCCTCCCTCTCTTGTCACCCCCTGGTGGGGCAGGTCCTCATCCTCCCTCCTGCTTTGCTTAGTTTCTCTTTTCCTCTGTACATCCATGACTACCTAAAGCCACCACAGTAGCATCTGAACAAATCATGTATCAGTGTAGACATGCAGGAGTCTGGGGGGATGTGATGGTGTTGCTGCCCATGCCCACGGGTTCATCAGAGCTACTTTCAGGAAGCTGCAGGTAGACCAGACTGGTGGATTCACTGGATGCAGCCACACAGCAGCCGAGCATCAAGGCTAAACTTCTCATGTGTGGCTCATCTACCCTCATTCTACCCTCATCCCATGCTAGAAACTGCAAAGTTGTAAACTTTGTAAAAATTAAAGAGAGCTATTGCCTAGTTAAATCACTTTTCTAAACCTATTGAAAGAACTTATTAATCTGAATAGAGTGTGAATGAAAACAGGAAACTTCCATTAGTTCAAAAGCAACTGTACAGACTTTTATATAAAACTTTTATTCAAAAGAAAACATTTGTACTATTTCAGATCATTCTGTGAACTCTAGGTTATGTGTTGAAACAGTAGTAAAAGATTTAGATGAAAGATTAGAGTGTAATAGGTATTTGTTTTGGTGAATAGCAAATGAAGTTTTGCCTCTTGCTACTATTTGATGCATTCTGCACGTTTTTTAAGATCTATGTCGTATATAATTCAAAAATAAAAGTGGCCTCCATGAAGGTCTACCTGCAGCTTCCTGAAAGTAGCTCTGATGAACCCGTGGGCATGGGCAGCAACACCATCACATCCCAGACTCCTGCATGTCTACACTGATACATGATCTGTTCAGATGCTACTGTGGTGGCTTTAGGTAGTCGTGGATGTACAGAGGAAAAGAGAAACTGGACAAGCAAAGCAGGAGGGAGGATGAGGATGCCTGGCCTGGATTTAATCAGCAGCATCCACAGGACAAAGACCAAGTGCCATCACCTCTTTGGACCACGGCCTCCCACTGCTGAACTCACCCAGGAGATGCACCAGGAGTGCCAAGCAGCTCCTGCTGAAACCAAGGGGATGTGTTCAAGCCTGTAAATAACACTGGCATCCCAAGGGATGGCCCAACTCCCTCCAATTCCACACTCCAGCTGCATGGCTGCCACACCAGGGCTGGACACGGATGGCTGTTTCACTGGGATAACACTGGAATATTCACAAGTGGCATTTTCCATATTAAATACAACACATTAACAGGAGGAGGTGGATTGAAATGCAGCAGAAGCGGCAGAGTAAAATTAAATTATAAAGCAGAATTGCGTTTAAATGCCACAGAGCATTTGGAGAATGTCAAAATGCAATGACAGCACGAACACAGTTCACATAAAAGCTTAGTTAAAAACTCCATTCCCCACTGGTTTAGTTTAACAGGCTGTTTGCAGTTGCAATAGAGCTGCAGTTGAGCTCTACAACATCCCCTAGGATGTTACAAGGTGTCTCCAGCTAAACATTAGAGCAGTGCACCACCACAAACAGCACGAGGTTCATCACACTCCTCCTCCCCCAGTGCAGGTTTTTATGCCAATTCCCAACTGTGCAAATCGTCGGGCTTTTAATCATAAAGGGCTTGCTTTTAAAAGAACATTTTAATTTTGGCCTTCTTACAGTAAGTTGTAATGGAGAGTGATTAGCTGAGAAGTTTCATTTAATACTGTTATATTTTTGCTAATGCTGCTCAATCACAGCGAGCACAAAAGCCCCCAGGCATTATCTGACCAAACCACTAAAGCAAACAAAAAATAAACGGTGGAGGAACTGGACTTCACACCAATCTATGAGATTCAAAGTGAAGACATTTTATTACACAAAGCACAGAGTTTATATAGGGTTAGGACTACAGCTTACTGGCTAAAAGAGTTACCACACCACCACTCTAGATACTTCAATTGGTTAGAACCTACTCTCACAAGTCCCATGTTTATATTATTTCATCCTGGCTATTTTCTTGCACCTTCAGAGTCCTGTGAATTCCTACTCTCTGAATTCTTGGGGAGTAACCTCCTCCCTATCAGCCAGCAGCAGCTGAGCTCCTTGCTGCTTCTGGCTGATAGCTGAGTCTCACAGGGCTTTCTATAGATCTGAATTGCTCATTTTTGATTTTACTGTAACAGCAAAACCACCACTTCTCAGCTCCTGCAATTATCCCCAACAATAGAGACGCTGGTATTTATTGGAGAATCCTGAGAAAATAAACTTTGAGGACAGTAATCCAGGGCAATTCATAGCTGGAGCAATTTCCCCCCTTTCCCAGCAAAGGAGTGCCACTCTACTTATAGATTTAACATTGTTCATACATTTCCCCTCCCTGATGGATTTGAGTTCTTGGGGGTGTGTGCACCTTGCAAAATGCATGAGCAATATACTGCAAATAAGCCACAACAAGCCAAACATTTTCCTCTCCAGGCATTTCTAACGTATTGGAGAAAATTCCTTGCAAAAACTTGTAAAGGAGTTCAGGCACATCTTCAATCCCTGTGCTGCTGAGGGGGCTCCTGGTGGTAATCAATGAGCAGGATGATTAAATCCATGACTTCTCATCATGCCCCTCTCTGGTGTCACCCTGTATCTGAATGTCACCTCCCTCCTTCCACATCTGAACCACCCAGGCCTTGGGTCACCCACCTCCAAGCAGGACCCATGGAGAGGAGCAACCTGCAACTCCTCTCCATCCCACCCACCCATGGACCACACAGCTGGATGCCCCTTTGCTTCCCATGGCATTCCCTCCTTTTTCTCATGGGGGAAGTACTAGGAAGGAGTCATAGGGAGCTTTGAAAATCAAGACTTTTCCAACCTGCTACAAAGTCCTCCAGTGGGATCAACTGGGCAGCACAGCATCCCAATCCTGAGCAGCTCAGAGAGCCCCAACACCTGTCTCTGCTCTGCCTCCACTGTGGCTGAAAACATAGAATCACAGAATGGATTGAGTTGGAAAAGACCTCACAGATCATCAAATCCAACTCTTGGGCCAGCTCCAGTCCCTTTACCAGATCATGGCACTCAGTGCCACGGCCAAGCTCAGCTGAAAAACCTCCAGGGCTGGGGAATCCACCCCCTCTCTGGGCAGCCCATTCCAATGCCTCAGCACTCTCTCTGCAAAGAAGTTTTTCTGCTCTCCAACTTCAATTTCCCCTGGCAGAGCTTGAGCCCCCCCGTGCCCCCTTGTCCTATTGCTGAGTGCCTGGGAGAAGAGACCAACCCCCACCTGGCCACAACTTCCCTTCAGGCACTTCCAGACAGTGCTGAGGTCACCTCTCAGCCTCCTCTTCTCCAGCACAAACACCCCCAGCTCCCTCAGCCTCTCCCCACAGCACTTGTGCTCCACTCCCTTCTCCAGCCTCGTTGCTCTTCTCTGGACATGGTCTGGCCCCTTGTTCTTTTAAAAATACATATATAAGTTCCTGTGCTATCACTTCAAGGAAGTGGCTACAGTCCTGTGTACTGTCAAGTTCCACAAGGAAATAAATACCACCCTAGCTTTTGGGGCCAGGCTCATGCAGCTGCAAGGATGCTTGGATGAGGATCCACCTACACCTGGGTGAGGTGTGGGCTCAGCTCCCACCTGTGGGGCCAAGGTGGGGAGCCTGAGCACTTCCAGCCACTCCCTGTGCAAGGTGTGGCTTTAGCACAAGAATGTCACCATTTATGTAGACTCAACCAGACAGAAATGCCAAGCATAGAAGCATATTAATTAGGTCTAATTAAGATGGAACATACATCTTCATGACAGTATTCTGTGGATTCAGCACAGCCCTTTCTGCACAGAAGAACCACTTCAAAAAACAATACAATGGAAGTTAATTGAAAAACATAAATAGTTTCAAGTCCAAGCCCTCCCATGCTTTTTTTTTTTGGTTCACCATTTTCAAGTATCATTTTCCTGCTCCTCCTCTGCTCCTCTGGCGTGTGTGGGAATGGCTCAGGCAATCTGTAAAGGTGATGAATTCACCACAGGTAGGATAAGCATCAAGTCATATCAAACAGCACAGCAAGGGAGTTGAAAAGCAAAGAAAAACGAATGGTTTTTTTCCTCATCTTCACACAACATCAACTTTGTGTGTGTTCCTTGTAACACCAGAAGCAGAAACAATTTAGGGCAGGTGCTGGTGCATCCTGGGGTCACACTGGTCACAGCGCACTGAACCTGCATCCCAAGGGTGCTGGGGGAAGCTGGCACAGCACAAAACAACCACCATCCAAGCCTGGAGCTCCTCCCTGAGCTGCAGGGACCACGGTCAGGTTTTTTTGAGGGGACTTGGGAATTCAGGATCCCACCTACTGCAAACCAAGCAGCCCCCAGCGCTGCATCCCAAAGCTTCTCCCAAGAGTATTTCACACCAAAATCCATCTTTCTGCAGTGAATAAGCCACAGAGATGCAGAACAGGTGCTCATGAACAGGAAATCCACCCAGATCCAACCACAGCCTGTGTATCCAAGCCTCCACCCACAATTATGGTTAGGATTTCTGCTGCTGTCCCCATGGGAGCAGGGTCAGCTCCTGGTGCAGACAGGGGACCCAAAACAGCAACAAGCCCAAGCTCTTGAAATAATCCTGGAGCAGCAGCCAAGCTGCTGCCTGCCCACAGCAGGGCTTTTAACCTTATTTTTTTAAGTGGCAGGTAGGACAGTTCTAGGAAGGGTCACGCTGGGTTTGCAGGAATGCTGCTCCATAACAAGACAATAAAACAGCTGCTGTGTGTGGCTCCAGCAACGTGACGTGTGTTCTCACGGTTTGGGGATGACAGAGTGCATTTGTTTCAGGAGCACAGGCTGTTAGTGCCTCACCACAGGACAGAGGAGGAGCACAATCCCGTGGGGGTCACAGCAGGGAGGCTCAGCACCAGCCCACAGCCAGCTGCCCCAGGGCTGAACATGCAGGGTGGTCCTCTCTGGAGCAAATCCCCACATCCTCACCTCCTTTGAAGACCTACTCACGATGACCCACTCGGGAGTTCTGTTGTTTTACTGCATGAACTGGAAGCGATTATGTTTGCACTGATCAGCAAGTATGAAATCAGGGGAGGACTTCAAAGGGTTGAAGTTGGTCTGCAAACAATTTACCACAAGATCTCCCCCTGAAAGGGCCACTGCACTCCCTCAGTGTGGAATTTCTGCCAGTTAACTCTGTGATGGATGTTGCCAACAAGCAAAGGGAGGGTCCTGTGGCGGCCCCCCCCAAGTGAAAAGACAATCTGACTGTATCTTGTGCACACAGGGAGGATCAGGAACATTCTAGTTCATGCTCTTGTCACCCCAGTGAAGACATTCAGCAAGAACCTGCATCCCCACAGAGCAGACATCTCCATGTCTTCTCCAAACAGGAATACCCAGTCTCTGGTCCCTGCTCTGACCAGCACCAACACCACCATACAGGATGCACAGCCAGAGGGACAAGTCTGCCCTCTAAAACATTTATTATTTTAAAGTCTAGACATCCATTGGTACTCATGCCAATTTCTAAAACCTGACTTTGCTGTCTCCCTGCTCTCCCATGCCTCCTGCTCACCACAGGCTGAGGGTGCTCCAGGGAGGACAGCACCTCACCTTTACCCTTCCCTCCAAAAATCTGCACCTGGACTGTCATTTGGAGCCAAATATATTTGTTAGGGCACAAAGAGTGGGGGTGGATGGATAGATGGGCAGCCAAACATGCCCATGGAGCCTCTGAAGACATTCAGGCAGGGGTTGGACCATGGTGGGCAGGCAGGACCCTGAGGCTGCGGACAGAGGTGCCAACACAGAGCATCCCAGTGGGGAAGGTGAGATGCCTGAATTCACTAAGTAGGTGGGTTATGAAACAGCAAATGCTCAGCTTTGCCAGTCCTGCATAAAGAAGAACCTCGTGGAGAATGGAAATTTCCCTTATGTCATGTCCAACCCCCCTCCTCTCAGCACTTGGGCACCAAGGTGCACAGCAAAGTGTTCAAACCAAAGAAAGAGGGATTGACACATAGAGAGATGTTCTAGAAGGATAAACTCTCAGGGATAAAGAGTAGTAAGATGGAAGAGAAAGGAGCCTACATGGCTGGACGGTGAGAGCATCAGGAAGAGACAGAATGGCAGAGACAAGGGGGGAGGCACAGGGTCATCTCCTGAGAGTCCTTCCCTCCTACCCCTGATACTCTGTGCCTTACAGATGTTTGTAAGCACTTGAGCTTCAAGTGCATCTACCTGAGACTGGGCTAAAATTTCAGCTGTCAGGTCTGAGCAGCCTGTGAAGGTGCAGACCCAGATCTGCGCGTGGCTTTGGCAGCTGGAAATTCATCTCATTTGTTCCAGGGAGGTTTCAGACAAAGGGAAGGCCCCGTGTTGTTTTTAACACACAGAAAAAAGGATTTTAGCAGCCAGAACCAGCCAAATGGTGGGAGAAATGCAGCCAAATCTGCTCTGCTTTGAAGCTGATGAAAGCCAACACCTCACTGTGGTCCATGGCATCTTTCAGAGCTGGAAAGATCTCCCTTTCCCACCAAGTTATCCTAATTCAACATCTGCCTGCTGGAAGTCATGTAAACAAAACATCTTGCCATGCAAGGGCTGTTATTTAGGTGGTATATGTATTTCTAAACTGTGTTTAAAGCTCTGCTCACAACCTTCCATTGTTCTTATTTGCCATTTTAACACTCAGCAGGATGGTTTGGAGTTTGAGAAACACCAAGCCAGAAGAGCTGTGACCTTATAGACAAATAACACCACACAACCTGTAATTTTTTGTGTCAGCAGAATGCAGCCACCAGCATATGTATATTCCACATAAAATAAAAAACATGCTAAGGGAAATATATCCAAGTGCTTAGGACGGGCCTTCCTCCCTTCAAAGGCTTGCAGGAAACCATTACCACAGAGGTGTAGCTCTGCACTGCTTTCAGAGGTTTGGATCCACTGGGTCTTTAGACAATTCATTAACCAGGGAGCAGGATTTCATCTGCTTTTGGGCAGCTCTGCATTAGTATCCACTGGCAGTACCAAAATTTGGGGTGTGAGGATTCCTATTCTGCTCCATGCCCATCCTCTCCCTCCTGCTTTCTGCAAGAGCACAGCCCAAGGAGCTTATAAATCTGTATGAGCCCTTGAGGAAAGTGGAGGTTGAAAGAGAAATACAGAAAGGAATTGATTTCTCTGAGTCATCTGAGCAGCACTGGACATCAAAGGCAGGACTGACCCAAAGCCCATCCAAGTCCTTCCATGTTCCTCTGCAGTGCCCACCACCCAGCTTTGGCAAGCACAGTCCTCCCCATGGCCAGGAACTACCAGTAACTGACTTTATCTGTGATGCTGCTGTTTCCAGCTCTGCTCTGGAGCAGAGTGCAGCTTCCTCTGCACACTGAGGCTCTGAGGGGTGTCTTGGCAGTGATGCTCCAGCTCCCACCCCATGAGGAACTGGAGGATGCTCAGAGTTACATCCCACCACGAAGCTGCAGCCCTTGACAGCTCTTTCCACTGCACTGGTTGTTATTAAGGCAACAGAATTGCTAGAAATAACAATAACTGTGCAGCAGGCACGGACAGATGACTCCTACACTGATCCTGCAGTCCCTGACAACACTATTTTCCTTAAACCAATGACTTTCTGTGCTCATGCAGGCCTGGTTTGTTCTCAGGGGTTTTCTCTGGGAGTTACCTGTCCTAACAAAAACAGACCACACATTTGAAAAGACAGAGCTGGGTCATAAATAATCAGGGAGGAAGGGAGCACAGAAAGGACAGGCAGCAGTGTCAGTGACCTTGCACTCACTCCCTGATATCCCCTGCAACCTTCTTACTTCTCCCTGGGTTTTGTTTCTCCCCAAAGTCAGGACTTGAAAACAGGGCTCAGCTTCAGGATCATGAGATTGTCTTTTCACCATCCTTTTCCCTCTCCCCTTCCCTTCCTTCCTGCACAAAACAAGGGTGCCCAAATCAGAGTCCCACTGGCAGGATGGGCAGGAACCCACAGGAAAATGCAAAGTTCATTTAAACCTCAGAACAGGCACAACAGGAGGTCCATGGGGGACACTGAACTCTCCTCATGGAAACACCCAGCTCAAGGAAATACATTTTACCTCATCTTACAACACCAAAGAGTGATTTTAACCAAAAGCCATCTGCAGATTGCACAGACCACGCATTAACTTTGCCTTCTCCCAGGAACATGTGGATCCAGGAGCTGAGGATGAACCCTCCACCACGTTCCTCCACTGCTCAAAAGCTCCAGCCTGGAAGGCAATCTGTATTAAACATCTGCAGCTCCTTCAAAATCCATTAGCACCAGGACTGTGTGTTACAGAGCCTTCTCAGGGCTTCCCCTGGCCCCACTCTATCCCTCCCACACTGGCTGTCAGCACTCCAGGTTGCCCTGGCCACTCACAACTCTTGCACTGTAACACAGTGCCTGAGCACCAAACAGCAAAGAATTCCATATGCTTACCTGGATCTTGAGCTCACATGAAAGGATTTGTCTGAAAGTCACAGACCCATCCCTCTCTCCCTTTGTTAAATGAACGCCATTCAAACAAAACTGGGTTTTTAAGAAGTGTGTTGGCTCCAAAGTGAGGACAAAGCCAAGCAGAGTGTGTGAGGACATGCCAGGTACCCTTTCCACGTGCTTGTTTTATAACAGCAGCAAAGCAAGAGACACAGAGCTGTCATTTAAGCAAAGCAAGCAAACACACACCTCCTCACAGTCCACTGCTGAGGTGGAATAAAACACCTGAGCATGTATTTGATATATAAGATATAAAGCAATGAAAGATACCTGAATGGCACTTGAACCCTTGCTGTGCCCTCTTTGCAGCTTTGCAGCACTGAAGAACCCTGGGGCACAGTTGGCAGAGCTCAAACCTTGGGCTATGCCCAGAAAACATTCAAGGCCAGGCTGGACTCAGGGGCTCTGAGCAACCTGATCTAGTGAAAGATGTCCCTGCTCGTTGCAGGGGTGTTGGACTGCATGGTCTTTAAAGGTCCAAACCTACACAAATTATTCTGTGTTTGGTTGGTTAGAACATGGTGCTAGTAACACCAAGGCTGTGGGTTTGATCCTCCTACAGGCCATTCACTTAAGAATTGGACTGGATGGTCCTTGTGGGTCCCTTCCAACTCAGAATATTCCATGATTCTGTGATAAGATTCCAGGAAAAGATGTCTTGTCTTGGGGCAAGGGAGAGTGATGACCAGCAGCAGAGCTTAGAGCTGCCCAGGACTGGTTGTCCCAAGAAGGTCCACCATGGTCCAACCACATCACCCTATGTCCCAGTTCAGCAGGTGGGACCAGTTTATCCCTGNACAGAATCTGGGGGTTTGGGGACTAGGAGAACCATTTGTCAGATCCAAAGGAGGAGCAGAACCTCGACAGGAGGAGCCCACCACTCTCCACCAGACTGTCACATCATCTGCACCAACAGGTCTGTCCCTTCCTTTTCCTTTGGACTCGGGGGAACCACGTGGGGCTCAGCACAGGGGCCACCAAACCCCACTGTGTTTGTGCCTCAGGGGGCTGGGTTACACTGCTGGGGTTTGGGGGTTAAACCCAATTTCTCTTTGTGCCATTGCATTTATTGTAATATTGTTATTAAACTGTAACTCTGACTTATAATCTCTTTTGTGTTGGGTTCATTTCTCCTTCCTGTTTACCTTTAAACCAGCACACCCTACAAGTACTCAACGCCTTCCTCACCAAGCCATCACCAGCCCCGGCCATCAGGAACCACCTACCTTGTGTGAGTAGTGCTGATCCACGATTCTGGCCAGCCCGAAATCGCCGATCTTCAGCACCAGGTCCTCAGTGCTGATGAAGATGTTGGCCGGCTTGAGGTCGCGGTGCAGGACGTTGGCCGAGTGGATGTACTTCAGCCCGCGCAGCAGCTGGTACATGAAGAGCTTGGCGTGCTCCTCGGCGAGCTTCCCCTGCTCCAGCAGCCGCGCCAGGTCCGTCTCCATGTACTCCTGCACGATGTACACCATGTTGAACTTGAAGAAATCCCCGCGCAGGTTGGCGCCCTTGGGCCCCAGCACCTCGTACACCTTGACGATGTTCTCGTGGTCCAGGCGGCGGATGATCTTGATCTCGCGGAAGGCGTGCTTCATGCTCCGCGCGTCGCCGATCGTGATCTTCTTCACCGCCACTTTGCGGCAGCTCTTGCTGTCCAGGGCCGACAGCACCAGCCCGTTGGCCCCGAAGCCCAGAGGGCGGAAATTCACGAAGCGACAGCCCAGGTCGTACCCGTACATGCTGGCGATGCAGTCGCACTTCTCTGCCATTTCTGCTGCTTCTCCGACCTCACTCGGAAAGCCACGAGAGTGTCAGAGACTCCAGGTCAGAAATGTGGCTGGAAATCAAGCCCCTCATCATCACTTACAGATGCTCCGGGGGGTGGTCTTGCTCCGAGCCCATCACTTCAAGGTGGCACACAGTGGGAAGTAAATCTGAGCACACACACACACACACACACACACAGAGAAATAAAATGTTCCAAAATGGGTGAGAAATCAAGGGTTGGAAGAGCCTTTCCAAGCAGCGTGGAGAAACGCAGCCCAGTGATCTCCAGAAAAGCAGGACAGTGCTTTTTCTTCAGACTAAGAGATGAGCACTGCTACATTTTTCAGCCCCTGTCAGGTCTCCCTTCCCTGGTATCCTGGAGACAGTGCCAAAGCACGGGGCTGGTGGCACAGATGGATGCCTGGCCCCGCATCCCTGATGTCTCAGTGCTGGGGCAGCTGGCCAGCCCCACTGTGGGGCAGAGCCCAGAGCAGCCCCATGGCCCCTCTGCTGCCCCAAACCCTCCCTGCCCACAAGTCCTGGCAGTGCTGTCCCCACCAGCGAAGCGCATCCAGGCACCGTCCAGCCTTCCTGTGGTCAGTAAAGCTTCGCCCTCCGCATTGCTCCCCTCCTGGAACAGGCAGACCCCATCTTTGGCACACAGAAATCCTGAGGGCAGCAAACCAAAACTCAGTTTTTGGGTTGCCTTCAGTGCAGCAAGTTCCCCCGTCTGCAGTTCCAACACCTTCCCCTCGCACGTCTTTCCTCGGCAGAGCCAAGCGCCATCCGATCGTCACAGCCACACGAGGAGCTCCCCGTGCTGCTGCACGGCCCCGTTATCCCTCAGCAGGTCTCAGCCTTGCTCCTGGAAGGGAAGAGGAGATGGATGCATTTTATACCAGCACTGTCTATGCCCTGCCTACGTAACAGCTTGCTGAAGGTTAACCATGAGCAAAACTGTGACCTTTTGGAGGCTCATTAGTTATCCCCTCCAAACGCACGAGGCATCACCAGCATTCTTCAGCTGCTTAATTCTCCCTTTTCCATCTGAGAGAACTGTAACTCTTCCTTTCCTCTTTGCTGCCTTTTTTTTTTTTTTGATTTGCCTAAAAATGTTATGGAGCAGTTTGCCAAGACTGAGCAGCATTCATGGAAAGCACAGAGTAGCTGAGAGGACCAGGGAGTTTTTCAGCTTATAACCAAAATTGCCTGGGCAAATGAGATGGTGCCACCCTGGCCAGCTTTGCAAAAAAGCCTTTAAAACTGGCAGTGAGGGTGGGACAACCCCTGAATTTGGGGTCCCACAGCAAACCGTGGCAGCAGCCTGTGGATGCCACCTATGGTCCTCTTTGAAAGTGTAACTGAACACATAAATACATGTATATATATTAATGATACAGAATAAAGTTAATTTATTACCCTCTGTTACTGAGAAAAGACTTAATGACACCACTGGCATTAAGAAGCTGGAACAGACAAATGTGCACCCAGTATAAGATGGGTGAGCAAGTTGTAGTGTCTCTGGAGTGTAATCCCATATTCCAAAGCCTCTGTGCCAACACAAGCTCCCCTGAGTAATGGAGGAACCTCTCACGAAGATGCACTCCTTGGCTTTTAAAGAAAAGATCAGCAGCAGAGGAACCTGCTGGCACCAGGGCAGACCCTCACCCCACTGCTGGCAACTCACAACACCCAAATATCAACATCTGCTAGGGATGAGGATGCAGACTGAGCCAGAGGATCCCAGTATTTGGGGGATTTTCCTGACAAAATGTCATTTTCCAGTGACATGCAAGGGTGGTCACAGGCCAGGGTTCACTTCTCACACCTGTCTGAGTTGGGAAAGGAGAGTTCAAAGCCCTCAAAGCACTTCCAGCTTTTCAGACAAACCACAGTGATTTTTAACCTGCAAGTATTTCATCTGGAAACAGAATGGAAGAAAAGGCCTGAAGCTCCAGGAAACAGCTGGGCCTTTTCTTCCACGTGATCAGCTCCAAGCCTTCAACCTACCACGTCTCCCTGCAGATGTTTGGGAATCTCAGAGGAGCAAGGTCATCTCTCCTGCCTGACTGTGGCCCCAGCCTGGTCCCAAACACCCCCTAACACCTTACTCTGCTCCACCCCATCTTTGCCACCCACTGAGGGGACCACCAGGTCCTTCTGAACCTGGGGAGACCTGCAGGGACCAGCCAGCTGCACAAAGGCAGTGACCTCACACAGGGATGTCCCAGACTACCAGCTGGTCCCAGCACTGCTCAGGGGACTAAAATAAAATAAAAAAATCATGGATCTGCTCCTGCTGTGTTCTTCATGCCAGAACAATGCTCTGTCAGAGCTCTTAAGCACCAGAGCTGCTCCATTCACCCAGCAGTGCATTCACAGCCTGGTCCTTTGCTCTGCAGACCCCAAGCACAGGGTATTGCTGGTGGTACCCTCCTGTTCTGTGGCAGAAGTTACCAGGAATAATGATGAAAAATCCCAAATGCTGAGCAACCATCCATTGTTAAAGGTAGAAGAGAAATGTGACACTCCAGGACAACATGGAGCAGCAACCTGAAGGGGGAACCAACTAATAGTTAAAATAAAGACCCAGGGACCATCTGACAGTGGGGAGGGATGTAGGCAGGGCAGGGATACCCTCTGAGGAGCATCTGCCAGCAGTCTGGCAGGCTTGCTTGCTCCTCTAGTTGGAAGCAAAAATAATTACAGCCTCTTTTCAACCCAGCAATTATCTAATGCTGGCTTTTGCACGCAAGCATTGAACAGAGAAAGCTGCTCTTGCCGTCAGCAAGTGGGGCAGTGCACAGCCAGAGAGCCTTGGTCCATAGTCAAAGGAGGGGGAAAAGGGTATGGGAAACAAGGAGTGAGGGGGGAAAAGAAGGTAAATGAATCCTGAGGCTCTGCAAGGGAAGGACACCCTGTGCAAGGACGTTCTCCCTGTGTTGTAACTCAGCTGTAGGGCCATGGAAAGGGAGCACATGATGATCAAACCCAAAGAGTGGTGGAGGGTCTGAGGACCGGACAGGCTGGGACGCGATGAGCAGTCAGAGGGCTAAAGAGATACAGCTGCCTGCAGCAGGAGTGGAGCTTTTCCACTTGTGGGGAATGATCTGAGCTTCCTAAACCTGTGCTGGAGACCTCAGTCTCTGCACAGATCTGCATATCCAAGGAAAAGAAAACCAAGAAAAGTAACAAAAATCTCCTACTGGTGAAGGGAACTCTGTGAAACAGAGTTTGGATCAACAAAGGTCAACAGCGTGCCATGTCAGGTTAGAAATCCATCTCTGTATCTCACCTCTCAGCCCCACCACCCAGAACCACCACACTGCCCAAGGTTTTGGGCTCTGTGTTCCACTGAGGTGTCCCTGCCCATGGCAGGGGGCTGGAACTGGATGATCCTTAAGGTCCCTCCCAACCAAACGCTTCTGTGATCCTACAATCCTACAAGCCAAACTCCACAGGGTTTCTGAGCCCAGGTAGTGCTGGATGGGATGTGGAGCAAGTTCCCACACTGAGCTCCTTGGCTTAGTCTAGATGCAATGGAAAGAAACCAAGTTATGCCTCGTCAGCTTAATTATTAATAATTAGTAGAGTTCTAGAAGCACTGAAAGGGAAAATGCAACACATGAGACTAAAGGGGAATAAAGAAAGAGCCCTATTTAACATCACAATCAAAGTGATGGCCTTTGAGGTGCTCCAGGCTTGTCTCACTGCCCAGCTGAGTGATGGCCCTGCAGCAACTTCTGCAATTAGAGGGGCCAAGGTAAAATCACCTCTAAGAGGACAGCCCTGGGGGATGCTGGTGGGATGCCCCTGTCCCTGCTCTTGTGGCTTGGCCTCTCTCACTGAACATCCAAGGAAAAACTGCTGGATAATACAGGGAGATGCCCCACAGCCAAGGGACCAGCAGGCAATGGATTCTCACAGGGAGGGAGGCAGGTCCAAGGGGGGATTCTGCCCCCTCAGGTGAGACCCCACCTGGAATTCTGCCTCCAGCCCTGGGGAACAACAGCACAAGGTCCTGGAGCTGCTGTAATGAGTCCAGAGCTGGAGCCCCCCTGCTCTGGAAAAGGGCTGGGAGAGCTGGGGGGGGCTCACCTGGAGAAGAGAAGGCTCCAGGGACACCTGAGAGCCCCTGCCAGGGCCTAAAGGTGCTCCAGGAGAGCTGGAGAGGGGCTGGGGACAAGGCATGGAGGGACAGGACACAGGGAATGGCTTCCCATTGCCAGAGGGCAGGGTTAGATGGGATATTGGGAAGGAATTGCTGGCTGTTATGGTGGGCAGGCCCCGGCACAGGTTGGGCAGAGAAGCTGTGGCTGTCCCTGGATCCCTAGAAGTGTCCAATGCCAGGCTGGACAGGGCTTGGAGCAACCTGGGACAGTGGAAGGTGTCTCTGCCCCTGGCAGGGGGTGGAACTGGATGAGCTTTAAGGTTCCTTCCAATCCAAACCATCCTGGGATTTGATGGCTGACCACTGCCTCTGTTTCTCGTTCTTTTCTCCGCCTCCTCCAGCCACGATGACAGCAAACAATAAAGATCAAGCTGACCAGCCTTCCACGAAAGGCTCCAGGAGTTATTTTTCCAGTCTCCTCCACTACCCAAACCAGACATTGCTTCTGAGCAATTATTTCATTAGAAGGACTAAAGACATGAAACACAGAGTGCACACAGCCTGAGTGCTGCTCTCGAGTGATCCGAGCAGCTGGTGCCTGAAACTGCAGCAGGAGAACAACCATCTGACCATTTAAATGTGCTTTTCCAAAGCAGGGCTGCAGTTAACCCAAGCAGGGGTTCAGGATGCCACCTCATCATCAGCAATCCCAGTTTTTCCTCTCCTCTTGGTTCTCCATCCCTATTGTAATGAAAAAGTGTTACTTCAGTGGCCTCATGAAAATCCCTGCCACGACCAACAGTGGCCATAAAAGCAGCAGTGATGACACTTGGCTGCAGATGACGGAAATTGTGGTCAGCTTTTATGGAACTACAAACCAGAATCCCAGGGGCTTTTCAAGCTGACAAGGCCAGGATCTGATAGCCACTTAGAGAGCCACATTCAATGGGAGCTGCAGGACAAGCCGCAGCTCAACACAAGCAGTGGGTCCTGTGGCACAGCAGAGGGTCAAGAGCACCCTAATCTTTTGTTCATGTGCTTGACAGAGGGTTTTTCTGGGCTGCTTGAAGACAGAACACAAAGGGACTCCTTTTAAGGGAGCTAACTTCATTCCCATCACCTTTCCCACCTCCCATCTACCCTAGTTTAAAGCCAGGGAAGTTTTGGGTTACTTTCATGAAGCATACACCAACAATTCTGCTGTTCTGCAGACCATAAATCCCAGCCAGTTCACAACTATGTGTGAAGTCACAGTCGTGCTCCAACCTGCAGCACAGCCAGAGGGAAGGGTCAGGAGCTCCTGTAATTCCCGTGTTCCCACCAGCCTGCCCTCCAGCCACCAGGGAATGGATGGACATGGAGAGGTGAGCAAGGAAAAGGATGGGGTTGCTTATACAGAGAATTAAACTATCAGATTTCCAAGAGGCATTGTGCACTTAAGAATAACACAGGACATGTAGAGACAGGTTCCATTTTGTTGGACACTGAATGTATTTTACAGTTTCAATTTACCTGTAGCTTGCTTTTTCCCCAAGCTGCAGCCACAGCCTCTGCACAGACACAGCGTTTTATGGGACCCCTTGAGCCATGAAACACAAGGATGAGGGAATTGAGAAGTTTTCTTTTGTTCTCACTTTCTCCTCTAAGCAAGGAAAGTGTTTGTCTGGGATTTGCATTGAGTTTTCTGCTCCCTTCACTGGGTTCTGTGTGCCTTTAAAGGGTCTCAGGGGGGCTCTGGGTGCCTTCAAAGGGTCTCAGAGGGGCTCTGGGTGCCTTCAAAGGGTCTCAGGGGGCTCTGGGTGCCCTCAAAGGGTCTCAGGGGGTTCTGGGTGCCTTCAAAGGGGCTCTGGGTACCTTCAAATGGGCTCAGGGGGCTCTGGGTGCCTTCAAATGGGTTCAGGGGGCTCTGGGTGTCTTCAAAGGGGCTCAGGTGGCTCTGGGTTCCTTCAAAGGGGCT